>OY741999.1:1335176-1757141 GCA_963555575.2 Hygrocybe coccinea
ATTCAAGATGAATGATTGAAACAACATTATTACCATTCTGATCCACTTCTGGCTTGAAAATCCACATCCCAGTGTCCTCATCTGGTCCATCTGAAACAGGTTTAAACCAATGAACCAGAGCACAAGGATAAGTTGTGTTATGAAAATCAAAAGAGAAAAACATAAGAATTCGAACAATGTTCATACCACGCATTCCAAGAAGATTTGGATCATGACTGAGAAAGGCACAATCAAAGCGGGAGGCACCTTTACGCCATGATGGTGTTGCTCGAATAAATTCCCGACGCATTCCACATGTACCACTACCATCACTAGGCGCATGGAATGTGGACACAGCAGAGTTGTAGACTCTGATCTTGCCAGTGTATGATGGGCATTCATGGAGAGGAACATCCGAAGAAGTCAGAATGTTGTCATGGAACAGTTGGTCATAAAGGAATCGTCGGATGAGCATTGGGAATCTTGGTTGTTGTATCTCAGTGGCAATTGAGAAAATGGAACGAGTCTTGACTGCAAATTTCATCAATCAGTATGTGAAACAAGTAAAAATGTAAGACTTGCCAATATGTCCTGATAAATCAACAAAGGCAGTAATCTGGCCATCAATTGCACCATCATCACTCTCATCCTCATCCTGGTTAATACCAGGTACCTGGAGAGTGCCAGCATCCCCATACCCATCTAGCTCATCTAGTATAATACAATTCAGTAAAGGCACATCCTGATTGCATATTACACACCTAGTTCTGCAAGTGCACTTGAAATACAGCTTCCTTCAAGCATTCCACGTTTAGTGAAATCAACACGGAGAGCAGCAAGCTTGGATAGGCGCTGGTTGGTGAGAAGCATCTGACCCAATGCCTTGAAATGGTTGGAACGGCGCCAGGGTTTCTTGACAGCCTGGATATGCTTTGACTCTGTGATAGAGGAGCACAAACCATTGGGTGCACCAAAAGCACGAATAAGAACATAGTAATGAATCATAGAGTGTTGTCGAGGGAGAGAGAATCCACGAGAACGAACACCCAAGTTCTCGAATATTTTGCGATAGTGATGGAATCGCTTAAGGGCATTATCAAGATCAAGGAGGGTTTTTTCAGTGTGAACATTTTGACGTGCAATGTAACAGAATTCCAGAAATGCTCGAAAGCAACGGACAACTTCAGGCGGAACATGGTGTTCAATTGCAGGTAGATATACCTATATTTATTCATCATGAGCAATGTCATAATATTGATTAATCATGACATACTTTCATGAGGGCCTTTGAATCATCTCCAGTCCATTGCTTGAACCTGCGTCCATGATAAAATCGTCGGAGACCTGAGAATGGTGGAGTGCATGCAATTCTATCATATATCTTGTCATCATTACATTGTCAGGCCAAAAAGGTGAAAGGCTCACCGGCGATCAATGTCATCCAGAATCTCGTCAGCACATTTCCTACCATGTGTAATCACCAAGTATTCTTCAACCCACTGTACAAGGTGGTCCTTGAACACCCCTTTGATAAGTTGATGTAAGAGGTCTGGAGCAAGAAGCTCATGAATATCAGCACGAGGGAAACCATGAGTAAATGGCTGTAGTGTAATTAAATGACATATTTTGAGGGAATCTAGCACCACTCTAACTCACAAGACATTTGCTGGCAATACCATATTCATCCCAAGCCACATCAACTCCAAATGCTTCTGTGACGAGGATTGAATGTTGACAAGTACGAGAATGGCCTCCTCCATCATCAAAGTTTGCACTGCTAGGATCCGCTGTACATCTACAAAAATGAATTAGCAAAATGAATTGGAAGGATGAGCCAAAATTACATACCTGCCACACCATCCTTGCACAACACTAGAGGCAAGGACTTGCTCTGGATAGTCAGCGATGTAGGGGCCAAGCCCATATATAACTCTTCGGAAATGACCATCATAGCACCGGACAACTTCTGGCACTGTCATCCCAGGTTTAAGCGGATCAAGAATTTTTGCCAATGAAGCATGAAACAGATAGCGTTTGTAATCTCGAAACTCATCAGAGTTCGAATGAGCCCGCTCAGCTGTTAGAAGCAAGGATACTTTTAATTGGAAACTACAACTTAAAGTTGCGACAAACTTTTTGGGATTGCTAAAAAACCAATAAGTACAAGTGCATTTCCATGAGCGTGACGAAGGCCATTATGGGTGTTGCCAATTGCGGCATACAGAGGGTAATATTCAGTGTTGCCAGTTGCAACTGAGACCGTAGTCTTGTCACTCCCGAGAATGATCGGGACAAACATTGCACCATGCGTTTTATCATCCTCAGCAATAATATCCTGTTGACGTGGAACTCATGAGCACGCAATAGAAATACAACAGGAACAATCCTACGGCTTGTTCCCATGCCCAATCACCCGACATAAAATTATGGTATTGCCGATCTCCATCGCCATTATAGTCGCGAAGTGGCGTTGTATCCATCTCACCAACAAAATCAGCATTGGCAAGAATGCCCTTGATAATTTCGCGAGGGTTCCGGTACCACACAACCTGCTCGGTTGTCATCCACGAAGGAGGATCTTCGGCGGGTATCTCGCCTTGGTAGCTAACATTGAATGACTTCCAAGGCACGTCGCCTAGCGTCGCGCTGTCTATTTTATCATATAATTCACTGGCATCGGAAAAGGGAGGACTTCCGTCATGTTGGATCATCGATGCGGCCCATAACTCAAGCAAAGTATTAATGTTGGGGGCAGACATCTGTACTCGCTGGTATATGAACTCAGCTGTCTCGAACTCGACCCGAGACCCAAATGGGGACCAGTCGGTTGGTGACGTATCAGGGAGGGGGGGCGGAAGTGCGCCTGGAGGCAAATAGTTACCATCTGCATCACACGGCTTTCCTAGTATAAGACATCAGCGAATTTTCATAACTATAAGGTTGAAGCAATACCGTTAATGAGTGGGTGAAATTCTTGACGTTCGAGAGGCCGCGGTCGCTGTGCCTCCGGACCATCATCATGCTCACAGTGATGATGACTGCTGTTGTTGTCGAAGTCGTTCATGCGCTCGTCGCGATCGGAATCCTCATGAGGTACTGCCGGCGGAGTCGCTGGAGTGGCAGCACTATCTTGAGGTTCCGAAGATGGGGATGGTGGTGTGGGTAATGGCACTGAGGGTCTTTGCGAAGGTTGGTGAGCGTGTTTTGTTCGGATATGTTTCACAAGCCCAGATTGGTTGCGAAAAAGGCGTTTGCACCCTCGGAAAGTACATGGAATTCGTCGAAAGTTTTGATTACGAGCAACAGCATGACGAGGTAACATGTTATAGTCTACAGCCTAGGTAGTAGTGCAAATGTTCGACTTGAAAGTGGTGGGAGCCTCGAGGCTTCACGGTGGCTGCCAGCAACGTGTCGTGTCATTCACACGGCACTTAAAATTCGGTAACAACTTACGATTTTCTGCCACATCATCTTTCCTTCTCACCACCACTCCCATGTCAGAACCCCCCGAACGCATTGGAACTCGTGCTAAAAACGCTACTCAGCACCCTGGGGATGCGATTCCCAAAAGGAAACGACGCTCACAAGCGCAGATGAAGGAGGACCGGGAACGGGAAGCAAACGAAAAGGCCGCTGCGGCAGAGCTCAAGCAAAGAAAGATTCGTGCTGTTGCGGCCCTTGAAGAGGAGATCGAGGAGAACGACAACAACTCACGGATTGATATGGCGAAGCGAGCCCAAAACGCTCGTCCTGGATCCTTGTCTGCAGATAGTAGAATGATCAGCGGCAAGTCCGAGTCGATGCATATCTATTTTCACAGACCTACTAACGGATTGATAGTTGATGAAAATTGGGGAGAAGACAACGCACTTGGCGAGGACGAAGGACCTGACCACCAATCCGACTTGTTTGTGCGCAACAACAATGATAAAGGGTTTGACACTGATGAAGATGGGGAGTATGCGCCGGCTGTGAATGAAGAGGCGGTCCAGCCGAAGAAGAAACAGAAGGTGCCGAAGATCCCGGTGCGCGAGACCATCAAGGAATACAGGACTTCCCGCGATCACGGTGAGAGTGACGCGTTGACGTTTCGATGAATCGTACTGATTGAATACTGACTTGACTGTACTGGACAGCGCCGGCGCCGACCACTCATCAAACAAACACTATCAGGTGACTCACGCGTTTTTTCCCATGCTCCTTCTTGAACAAACCACGCTTTTTTACCATGATCTCATATTTAGACAATTCGACAAGTCCTCTTCTGGTTTGATCAATACCTGGGCCTCTGATGTTGTCACTGGGGCCCCGCCGAAGTCAAACTCCAAGAAATCCTTGTCAACTACTCTCGTGTCTCAGTCCCTCATGTCTGTGCCCAAAACCAAAGGCAAGAACAAGATCGCGAGTACCAGCGTAACTTCCGGACAGCCAGCTACAATTATTGAACTTAGCGACGAGGAATGGCTCAGTGGAAAAACGTCTGATAAGTCCAGGGTAAGACGTCGCGACTCTACACACTTTTGTCTCACATTCCACACGCAGACGATCGTCAAGGTTGAAGAAGTCGCGGACGTTATCGACGATCAGCACTCGAGCAACAAGAAATTCACTAACGCCCACCTTCCTGCAGGATGTCACGACGAAAACGCTTGGCGCCGAAACTACATCCCGACGTATATAGCATTTGTAGCTGCATACAAGGACCCGTGGATGGTTGCCGATCGTGATGCCATCGCAGCAATGCAAGAAGCGTGGAACGCCATCTTCCTCAACAGGTCATCTAGTCTCGATATCCCACACACCATACGGATCAAACAAGCGGTTTTCGTAATTGTAAGACTTATTTCTGCTAATATTTGCCTACTAATGCATCTATAGAGTAACCAGCGTATATGCGAATGGCGCGCGGGTATCGGTTCCGCTGCCTTTGCAATAATCAGGGCATTTTTTGACAGTGACAAGCAATTCAGTAATGACGATGCCCGTGCCGAATTCGCGGCGAATCAACTTACAAACTATCGTTTCTTATACCAGAAGGCTGTCGGTGATAACAAAAAGGTATCTATGTGTCCTATGCCCCCATATCGGCACTCACATTTGATTCAGGATTACCGTGGATTATTCCACGGATCCATTGTCTTACAAACTTTCGGAAGCCATTTTTCGGCCCTTATTGGTGCCAAGAAAGTGCCATCTTTTCAAAATGATGGGGATCGCGGTGCTTTAGCACTCTCTGCCGCCGCCGTGTGTTTTTATTTTATTGATTTTATTCAAAAGCTGATCATCATTTATCATATTAGGTTGAGAGAGCGTATACGCTCTGGCGCGACCGTACGGTCTCCATTGACTCGTGCTTTCTTGACGATACAAAGAACTATCATCAAGGCTGTCGACCGAGCTACTGGCAAAGAGTCAACCCAGGACAAGGGTTTTGTGGAATTGAATTGGGGCCCCATAATGAGGGATTATCTTGTAACCGTTAAGAAGCTCACGAGCGAATCTTTCGCCAAAATTGCAAGCAAGGCACAAGCTTTCGCAAAGTTGACTCGACGGGGTGATTCCCATCTTTCTGGGTACAATGCGACAGAAGACGACAACGCACGTGCACTTCTCACTGATGTCTCTGCCGACGAAGGTAAGTCTTTCATTGTAGACGGATGTAGTACTAATGTTTCACTAGATTAATTCCTTACGATCATGGGCCCGCTGCAACTGTAATGCTCTCCAATCTCTAGTCCCAAGTCCTTCTCTTCACCCGCCGCGCGGTTTTTCACATCTTTGCCCATATGGCTAGGCATTAGTATTAGAATTTAATTTTTTTGCCCGGTGCATCCCATAACATAAGACAATTAAGCCGTAATTAAGTCATAATTTAAGTCGTAGTTAAGTCAACTAAGCCCAGCTAAGGAGAAATAAGTTGAAATAAGTCGGACTTAACTTGAAGGACCTTCTTAATCTGACTTAATGAAATTCCGACTTATTTTGACTTAATTTGACTTAACTAATAATTAAGTCAAATTAAGTCAAGTTAAGTTGAGTTAAGTGAAACCGCCTTTTCCTGATGAAATGCCAAGTTTGTTTGTGTTTATCAACTCTCTACTATCACGTGACCTTTTGACCTTTCAACAATTTGCTGCACTGGGCTCAATTCATATCCAATTGCCTTGATTCCAGTTAGTAGATTTTTTCATTAGTTTAGGAGACTTCAAATACTATTTTTTTGATATTTTATCTGGCACCAGGGGTTCATAACAATATGGACAATGGTGTTAAAATGAGGAAACTGGATGGAGTAACAAAAAAAAATGACAGATCACCTTCAAAAATTTCAGTGATTGGTGTCTTTCCATTTAGAAAATAATGTTTCAAGGCAATCCATAAAGTTCTTGTTCCTCTGAGAGTGTCTGTCTTCTGAGTGTGACATGCTTACAGCTGTTTGTCTATTGGTTGGCAGTAACTGCCAGTGGGGTGTTTTCAATCAATTGAGAAATATGGACTTAGAATAAATTTCAGTGCCATTTCTTGTATCTCATGAAATACTGCATGGATTGACATGGTTATAGAGGGAAATTTGTACTATTTCTGAAGGGCTATCAGGCCCTGTAATTACATTTGGACAATATCCAGTGTGTAGTGGGTTGTGGGTGAAATAAAAGCTAAAGTAGTACTTTTTTACACTCAAAATGATATTGTCAAATTATGGCATCAAATGAAGTCCTATGAAGAAGATTGTAGGGAGAAAGTTGTTCATTTTTTCAAGGGCTAGAAGTACATATACTGTGTTTTTCTTTATTTTGGTCCTTTGAGCAAATAGTACATGTGTACTGTGTTTGTCTGTATGAGGCCTAAAACTTGATGAGAATCATAAATATTTGCTCAAGGGACAAAAATAAAGAAAAACACAGTATACAGTGTAATACAGGTCCTTTGCACATGATATGTCCTTTGCACAACATTTTTTTCTGACCTCAATTCTTCCCCACTGGACTTGCCATTTTAACAGAGTATTTCTAGCACCAAGACACACATCTTGGCTGAGTCTTATCTCCTTTCATGGAATACTGCAATGGCCGCTGAGAATGTCACTTACTTACCAAATTTGTAACTGACAACTTTTGAAATCCATTCATCTGCGGAATTGGCTGCACAAAAAAAATTCAAAAAAAATATGAGTAGAAAGCTAACCCTTTTTTGAACATAAACTCTCTTAATAACGTTATTAGTTGTGTGTTAGATGACACAAAGAGGGCATGATCTTGTTGACTGGTTTTCAGCGTGACATGTATAAGTTTTCCCACACCTCACACTTGGGCCATTCCTTCCAAGCGCTCTCCGATCATGTCAAGAAGCATCATCAGGAGAAAAAAAAGGATGCAAAACTCAGGGAAACTGCCATTGCCTACATAGCCGAGCAACAGAGGCCGGTGTAGAGGTCCAACATTCCTCTGAGTGCGTATCATCGATTCTTCATGTATTCTATTGAACTCGACGCTCCATGTTCGAATCCGACATAACCCGACATAACCCGACGTAACCCTTACCCGATGTAACCCTAATCCGACATGCTCCACCCACGGCCGCTTTCATGCCGACATCACTGATCACATGTGACATCTTGGGTTCCTATACCGACATTGGACTTGCCCAAACCGTATACCCCTGTCCTCTTTGGAGATAGGTCCTTATTTTACATCTTTTTCGTTATATCTTTTCCTCTCCATTATTGATTTCTTCGTCGCATTGCAACCCCCCCTTTCATATCCCCATTCCCACTGTCCTTTGTAGTTTCCCATCAGCCGAAGTAGACATGACCGAAAGTAGAATTACTCAACCATGTATAAAACGGTCCTTGACGACTGTACAGAATAGAATAGAATTAGCCCCCATTTCCTTACAATCAGAATCCCCGTTTAATGCTTTTATATGCTTGTCCTTGTAGCCCCTTAGACTTTCATCTTGACGTCATCGTCTTTGCCTTAGTTTCTATTATTTGTTCATCGTACCCGACCTGACCCGCTGTACCCGACAACGTCGGCTTCATTATTATTTGTCGGTTTTCATAGTTTGTCATCGGCTTTGCCTTTATTTGTCCATCCTTTATCAGCTTCATCCATTTTCAGAGTCTTTATGCCGTTTTCATCGTTATTTATCCATTTTCGTAGTTTTACATGGTGGCTTTACTTTCATATTCTCTTACTACCCATTTTACTACGACTCACGACACTGATTACCCTGTCACTTTCACGCTGACACCCCTTGGTTAGGATCTTTATTCCAAAGCCACCCCAAACACGCCTTTGCACCGGAGGGTGGTAAAAGTGGACGTGTAATTGCAGAAGAATTCGAGGTGCCGCATAGGACATTGATGGACCATGTCAAGATCCTCAAGGATGGTCAGGAGCCAAACACCATTCGGTCATTCAATGCCAAGAAACAAAAGATCAAGCCTCACGAAGAGCAGGTGCTTGTGGATTTTATTAAGGAGTCTGCAGACCGTGGATTCCCTCTCAATCACCGGACAGTCGAGTGGTATGCAAATGTGATTCTTCAAGCACGTCGTTCTCATGAGGAGGGTTCACAAAACTTCTGTGAAAAAGACTACGAGCCTGTTGGGAAACAGTGGATATTCAATTTTCTCAATTGGCATCATCAGGAACTGTCAACCCACTGGAGTAAACCCCTGGATGTGCAGCGTGCAAAGTCCCTCAATCCAGAAGCTGTGAAGGGTTGGTATGAGCTGGTGGAAAGCTACATTGTCAAGCTTGGAGTCGCACCTGACTGCATCTATGGGATGGATGAGAGTGGCTTTCCTCCAGCTAACCAGGGTACTGAGCGAGTCATAGGTGCACAAGGGACCAAGACACAGCATAAACAAGGTGGTGCCAACCGAGCAAATGTGACAGTGCTTGTCACAATTTGCACAGATGGAACTACCTTGAGTCCAATGATAATCTTCAAATGGCAAAATATAATGTCAAAGTGGTGTCACAACAATGTTGCCAATGCAGCATAAGCACTCACCTCCTTTTGATAAGAGTGCTTTGCCACTGAATGCACTCAACAGAATCTCGAGATCAGAAAATGGTTGGACTGATGGACAACATGCACGCGAGTGGATCGAGAAGATATTTGACGCCCAAACAAAGGAGAAGGCGGCCGGATGGACATGAGTGCTGCTGCTTGATGGGCACAGCTCACACTACACAATTGAAGTCATTGAATACGCTCGGGAAAACAACATATTGCTTGCATACCCACCTCATTGTACCCATGCCCTTCAAGGCCTCAATGTCGTCTGCTTTGCACAGATGAAGGACACATTCAAGGATGAAATTAACAAGTTCGAGGATGAAAACAAGTGAAAGGTTGGAAAGGGAGACTTCACCGGTGTCTTCGGACAAGCATATTTGAAAGCTTTCAACCCAGACACTGTCAAGGCAGCTTTTCGAGTCACTGGTATCCATCCATTCAATCCCACCGCCATATCTGTACAGCAGATGAAGCCTAGCATTGCCCATTCAACAAAAGGCTGCTTTCCACTGCCCCAGACAAGTCCAGTACGCAGTATCATGGCTGCATTTCACCATCAACATCCTACAGCCTTTGATGTTGATGAAGACACTCACTGGCCTGCCCTGTCTACCCCAACCACTCCCACTCGCTCTCGCCGAGTTCTTGATTCTGAAATTGATCTGGCACTCTTTACACCTTCCAAACGCATGAGGATGATGACAAGCGCTCTAGCATCAACTTCCTCCAGCTCATTCCTTGTCACAACAGCAAAAATGAACGCACTTTCAAGCATTCCCGAACCCATGCTTGAGGCACCTCCACCCCTCCCACAACCTGATTAGTCACTCCTAAACAAGCCAGAGATCCCATTGGGTAACCTGCGCCGTGCAGAACTTGAGGAGAAAGTTGGTGAATTGATGAGGAGCCTGCAATACATTCAACAGAACCTTGTTGCACAAGAGCATATCGAGGAGGGAATGGTGGCACAGCTCATGGTTCAGAACCTGACCCTGAATAAGATGAATCAAGCATTAAATTTGAAGGAGAAAAAAAAGAAGGACGACTGCACTGCACTCTTTGATGGAAAGGCACTCTGTCTCACCTTGGATGAGATCCATGATTGATTGGTGATGATGGCACAGCAAAAACAGGATGAGGTGGCAGAAAAGGAACAAAGGGCATCAGAGCATACCTCCCAATGAGATGCAAGAAAGGTGCTTGAGGCAGAATGGGCCAAGATGAAGTGAGACCATGAAATTGAGGTCGGAGAATGGGAGGCCAAATGACAGGAATTGGAATCTCAGGGGGTTCCTAAAAAGAACTGGCCAAAGAAACCAGCTTGGCCACAAAAACCTCAGCTTCCCAAAGCTGTTTCTTGCACTGCTGGAGGGGCAGGAGATGTTGTTAAAGGGGCAGAAACCGGTGACGAGTGACAAGGTCACACTTGTGTGAAGGAGTTCGTTTATGTGACCAAGGGTCCAAAGATAAGCTTTTATCATCATAACTACAGAGAGAAAAAAGTATTCTAAGGACATCAGTAGGTAGAAATGACTCATTAGTCGGGACCTGCCACCAAAAAAGGCCTTAAGTTGGAGTTGTGTCCATGTTAGACATGTAACTTGATGTGGTGTGTGAAGGACCTGTATTACACTGTATGTACTTCTAGCCCTTGAAAAAATGAACAACTTTCTCCCTACAATCTTCATAGGACTTCATTTGATGCCATAATTTGACAATATCATTTTGAGTGTAAAAAAGTACTACTTTAGCTTTTATTTCACCCACAACCCACTACACACTGGATATTGTCCAAATGTAATTACAGGGCCTGATAGCCCTTCAGAAATAGTACAAATTTCCCTCTATAACCATGTCAATCCATGCAGTATTTCATGAGATACAAGAAATGGCACTGAAATTTATTCTAAGTCCATATTTCTCAATTGATTGAAAAAATCCCAGTTACTGCCAACCAATAGACAAACGGCTGTAAGAGTATTTCAACCTCTGACCAAAATGCAAGCAGTCAAGTCAAGTTGGCCCTTCAATATGGTGCCTATGGTGCAAATCACTTAGTCACCACCAAAATTGTACAGTGGCCAAATTGGGTTCTGCTTGCCCTAGAAGGTCTAAATTCATCTAAACCCTGGTCTGTTGGTGGTGAGGAACTCACAGAGAACTAAAATGATTGCAGAAATGTAAAAAAAAAAAAATATTAGAATACAATACTCCTCTTATTCTCTGAGCTACCATATGACAATGACAAACAATGCATTTTCATTAATAATAGGTGGGATTAGGTACAAGAAGATAGCTACAACTTTAATTACAATAACAAGGCAAGTGCCACAGACCACTAGTGTATAATACTACAGACTTCAGTGACAATTCTAAGGCAAAAACTTCCAGTTTTTGTCATTAGAATGTCTTGAGTTTATCATTAGATCTAGCTAATGTCATTAGAAATTGTCATTAGATTGTTGTCATTAATACTTGTCATTAATTTGCTTTGGATTTTCATTGGTAATTGTTATTAGATGACCAGGGTTTGTCGTTAGCAATCGTCATGAGGTTGTCTAGAATTGATATTTATGATTTATCATATCAACATACTACTATTGCAACATTTTTGTCTATCTTATTATTAGAATATCCGAATACTTGGACCACATAGTCAGTAGCTAGATTACATAATACAGTTCAAGTAGTCTCTCATTCCCATTCTGGCCTTGTCGCTCTTGTCTATTCCCAGACTTATTGATAACACTTTTTCTTATTCATGTCACAATACATTTAAATATGCAACCACACTTAAAACAAATGTAACACATCATAATATCCAACACCACATCTACATTCAGTACATTGATAATGCATAAACTACACTCCAAATAAATTTAAACATGTTTAGTTATTCTTAAACACTATCAAAAACAAAACAGTTATATCTAAAATACATTCAAAAATATCCAATCACATGCAAAACACATTTATTTAGGTGTTTAATTATGTTCAGTCATGTCCAAACAAGTCCAGTCATGTCTAAACACATCTGAAACACATCCAGCCACATCTCAACACATCCAAAACACATCTAGCCACATTTAAACATGTCAGTGGCATTTAAAACACATCCCATTATGTCTAAAGACATGTAGTCATATCTAAACACTTCCAATCACATCTAAAACATGTCCAGTCATGTTCAAAACATATCCACCAAGCACATCTAAAACATATCTAATCTCACTCAAACACACCCTAATTAAGTTGTAATATATCTATTGCAGATTACCTGTTGACATCCATGTACATTCAAATAATATAAAGTGTTCAGTCAAGCTAGGTTTGCAATATTTCAAAGCAAAGCTTTGGGCAGCGAAGGATTGGTTACACCATTCCTAACCAAGGCTTCAGACTAGCAAAGGTTATAGTAAAGAGACAACAGCTATACTATTTTCAAAATAAAGCTTCGGACTAGTAAAGGTAATAGTAAACATTCTCATGTACTTGACATATCCAAGGCTATTGCTATCAAACCACTAAGGTGCATCCTTAGTAGTCCGAAGCTTGATTTTGAAGTAGAGTGCATATATAACCTTTACTATTACCTTCACTAGTCCGAAGCTTTATTTTGAAAATAGTATAGCTGTTGTCTCTTTACTATAACCTTTGCTAGTCTGAAGCCTTGGTTACGAGTCCCTATTAGGGAATCATTTTGTATACGGTCAGTTTTCACTTCAGGGTCGCAAACGCCACAAACGCCAATTCGCCATACCGTGGGAATAAATTTAACAAACTGTGGGAACAAATTTGAAGTCCTGGGAATAATTATGAAACCGTGTGAGTTTTTCCTCTTGTAACTGTGAGAACTTCTTGACCTAATCAGTAAGAACAATAAGGTAGCTGGATCAAAGCTACCGAATTCGTCAGAGCTGCTGAATTTGGAACGTGGAATGAGCTCCATTCTCCCAACTTGCTTGGTTAATTGAGTGTAGGAAGTGTAGTAAGAAGAAACTCCAGAACTCACATGATGGGCTGGCATACAGACTTTCAAAGTTGAAGATTTGTTGCTTGTTTAGGTCTTGAATTACAATAAAGCTTGGTCTGGATTAGTCTGATACAACTGTTGTAGGGTCACCCATAGCATATCTAACACATGCGCATGACATTGGTTGTGCTCATTCTCTTATCCACTGGCCACAAATAAATTAATAAATTCCACAACCATCGACAACATATTATTTGGATGTTGATGACATTTGTAGGATTTATTTACTTTGTTATGACTGGGAAACCCCTGCCGAACAGTTGACAAACAGCTGAATGGCATTCGAGAAGGGTGTGTAAGGTCATACAGAATTTGCTTATATTTATTTCCTTACCAACAGTCACACAACTGTTGTACAGCCATCTTAAGCATATTCAATACATGGGCATGGCAAGGATGTATTGATTCTGTTGTCCACTGGCCACAAATAAATTCCACAACCACTGACAGCATATTAGATGGATGTTGACGACATCTGTAGCATTTATGTAATTTGTCATGACTTGGAAAGCCCTGCCGAACGGTTGACGAACAGATTGAATGGCGTTCGACAAGCCTTTGTAAGCTCATACAGAATTTGCTTGTATTTATTTCCTTACCAACTAGTCATACAACTGTTGTACCACCATCTATAGCGTATTTACTACATGGGCATGGCACGGATGTATTGATTCTGTTGTCCACTGGCCACAAATAAATTTCACAACCATTGACAGCATATTAGATGGATGCTGACGATATTTGTAGGATTTATTGAATTTTTTATGACTGGGAAACCCCTGCCGAACAGTTGACGAACGAATCGAACGGTGTTCGACAAGCCTTTGTAAGCTCATACAGAATTTGCTTGTATTTATTTCCTTACCAACTAGTCATACAACTGTTGTACCACCATCTATAGCGTATTTACTACATGGGCATGGCACAGTTGTATTGATTCTCTCATCCACTGGCCACAAATAAATTTCAGAGCCATGTACAGCCCACGATTTGGATGGATATTGAAGGTTTGTGCTGTACTTGTTTAATTTCTGATGGCCTGCCAATACCTGTTACATGAATGAGAATCTAGCCTGGTCAATAACTGTTCAGGAGAATTTTCCTATTCATGAGAAATCAAGATAATTGCATGCAATGTCATCAACATCGGTATGATATGCTGGCAATGGTTGTGGAATTTATTGGTAGCCAGTGGATAAGAGGATCAGTACAACCAATCTCATGCCCATGTGTTCAATATGCCATATATGAGCATACAAGTGTTGTATGACTAGTTGGTAAGGAAATAAATACAAGCAAATTCTGTATGAGCTTACAAAGGCTTGTCAAACACCGTTCGATTCGTTTGT
This sequence comes from Hygrocybe coccinea, assembly GCA_963555575.2. Lineage (NCBI taxonomy): Eukaryota > Fungi > Basidiomycota > Agaricomycetes > Agaricales > Hygrophoraceae > Hygrocybe > Hygrocybe coccinea. The sequence goes on from OY741999.1 coordinate 1,349,568, forward strand.
CAACTGTTCGGCAGAGGTTTCCCAGTCATAAAAAATTCAATAAATCCTACAAATATCGTCAGCATCCATCTAATATGCTGTCAATGGTTGTGGAATTTATTTGTGGCCAGTGGACAACAGAATCAATACATCCTTGCCATGCCCATGTATTGAATATGCTTAAGATGGCTGTACAACAGTTGTGTGACTGTTGGTAAGGAAATAAATATAAGCAAATTCTGTATGAGCTTACAAAGGCTTGTCAAACGCTGTTCAATCCATTCATCAACTGTTCCGCAGGGGTTTCCAAGTCATAAATAATTAAATAAATACAAGAGATGTTGTCAACATCTGTCAAATGTGCTGTAGATGGCTGTGTAATTTATTCATGGCCAGTGGGTTTGAGAATCAATTCAACCAATGTCATGCCCACATCTCAAATATGTTGCAGTGGGTGTACAACTGTGTTATGGCTAGTTCTTAGGAAAACAAATATATGCAAAATCTGTCACAGCTCCCAGGCCCCTGATGAACAGTGTTTGGCCTATTCATTAACCGTTCGGGAAACATTTCCCAGTTACCAAAAACTAAATACGTACCAGAGATATCCTCAACATTTGTCAATTATGCTGTAGATAGCTGTGGCATTGATTTGTGTCAAGTGGACAAGAGACTCAACATGACCAAGGTTATCCACAAGCATGAAATGTGCTGTAGATGGACATACAACAGTTTTATGGGTAGTTGCTAGAACAATAAATATCTGGAAAATATATAACACCTTCCAAGCCCATAATGAACAGTGTTCAAACCTTTGTCAAGTGTTTGACAGAGGTTTCCCAGGCATAAAGCATGAATAAAATGCAAGAAATATAATCACAATCTACTACCTACACTCTAGATGGTTATCTTTATGGCCAGTGGGCAAGAGAATCAATGCAATTATTGCGACTTTCAGAAAAGCTGTCGCAGCTTGATATGTGCACCAAATTCAGCAAAATCACCATTTTTTAAATAACTCATGGAATACTGTACAGATTGTTAAGGTGTAACAGAGAACAATCATCTATTATACAAGGGCTAGGCAGCCCCAGGCTTAGATTTTGAATATTATATGTATTACAAAATATCCAAACAATTCACCTGTTTTCAGTCACCCTTCTGTGGGAGACAAATAAGTCAGCAACCAGACCTCGGATTGGCAAGTATGTAGAGGCAAATTTCATCTATGGTTCTGGGGCTAGGCAGCCCCATCTGTCATTCAAGAAATCAATAACACCTGAACAATCTATTAGTCTTATATAATTTGGATTATTTAGGGTGTTCATAACTTCATGTAAAAATTACAAGTGTGCAACATTAATTATGGGGCTGCCTAGCCCCAGAACCATAGATGAAATTTGCCTCTGCATACTTGCCAATCCGAGGTCTGGTTGCTGACTTATTTGTCTCCCACAGAAGGGTGACTGAAAACAGGTGAATTGTTTGGATATTTTGTAATACATATAATATTCAAAATCTAAGCCTGGGGCTGCCTAGCCCTTGTATAATAGATGATTGTTCTCTGTTACACCTTAACAATCTGTACAGTATTCCATGAGTTATTTAAAAAATGGTGATTTTGCTGAATTTGGTGCACATATCAAGCTGCGACAGCTTTTCTGAAAGTCGCAATAATGTCATGCCAATGTGTTAACCATGCTGTATATGGTTGTGGAATTCTTTTGTCATCCATTAGTACGGCAACAGATCTCATGACCATTTGTGACATAGGTTGGAGATAGTTATACTACCCCATTCCAGCCAGTGTTCAGCCTTTTTGACAACTGTTCCACAATGTTTTCCAAGTACTTAGATCTCAAATAAACATAACATTGTCACAAACCATTGTCAAATAGCCTGTACATGGATGTGCATTTTATTTATGGCCAGTTGGTCAGAAACTCAATACAGGAAACATGTAGAAAACTTGCAACACCCTGGCTGAATGATGTTTCACACATGTTCAGCAGTGATCTTTCAGGGATTTGATACCAAGTAACCACAACAACTTTCCTGAACACATGTCAACTTATTTATGCAAGATTTGTATGGCTCTTTGATAATAAATTATAGAAATGTTACCCACATGTCAAATCATTCAGTGAGTGTTTCAATAATGGGTAATAGCATCTGGGTTATCAATCTACTGAGTGTGCTGCCATTCTATAATTTCCCATTCTCATATAGTTCTGAATGTATTTGCTTCCATTTGATTGACAAGATGGCTTGCAATAGTGGAGCTCATTCCAGCTGGAGCCGAGCTTTTATTGTTGTTACTGATTCAGACAACATTCTCACAACCACATGGCAGATGCTCATACAACTTTTTGGTAACAGGAGAACTGGAAATATATTGTGGACAAGATACTGCACCATTGATAAATAATGTTCAGACTGTTCAAGAATGCTTGTATAGGCACTGGAAATCACATAAGTACAACAATGTGGTGAAGTTATATCAACAAGTCTGTACATTGTTGTACAATTTACATGGCTAATTTGAAACAAAATAAAATGCAAGGAAAGTGTGGAACATTTTCATTGACTTGCTCAACACCACTGATTGCATCTGCATGTTCTGACTTTGTAAACATGCCATTTTACCTATTCTAATTTCAGACACACTTTTATGCACTCCACCTATTCCCCACACTCATCTGATGCACAGCACATCATTTTACAACTTCGCATTTCTTCTACTATCTCTTCACTCACACATTGCACCACTCAACAGACATCACACTAACTTTCCAGCTTAGTCAAGCATTTAGTGCTCAACTCAGCTCATCTCTGACATTATCTGATCCTATGTAGGTCCTGTGCATAGCTGCACTTTAACTGGTTGTCAAATAGTGGATTTATCAGACTGTTTCACACAGTTAAGGGTATTATTCCAAATACTATTCTTCAAATACTTTCTACACATCTCATCTTGTCTCACATATTGACCCCATTGCACCATTGCTTTGCCTTCATTTCACATGTAGCTAGCTTGTGTTTTCCTATTTTCATAATAGTTACACTATGGCAACCCTATCATATAAATACTCACTGTACTTAGCATACAAAGAGAGAATACCACCCTTTGTCCCAGCTCCTTTCTGACTGCATCCCTGAGTCTCCCTTCATCTCTGAGTCTTCCTTCACCTCTGATTGCTGTGAAACACTATGAATGACCATAGAGTCCATTTATAGTAATTTTTGTTATCATTATAGAGTTGAAGAGAAGTCATGGAGATTCACTGTAAGCATTGATATACCTTCACAGAATGTTGTTTGCAAATGTATTCCAATAGTTATTCTCAAAATACTTGATGAAAGCCAGTGAAAATTTTGTAAATTGGCTTTATGTGAGGTCCAAACAAGTAAAAGGATGAAAGCAAAGTGCCAAAAGTGTTTAAAAGTGTATGCAAGCCATCTCCACATTGTTGATAGTATTTCAAAATTTTGCTTCAAAACATTTGTAGTATCCTTTCAAAACATTTTGTAGTAGTGCTTCAAAACCTTTGTAGTAGTGCTTCAAACTTTTTGTAGTAGGCTTCAAAATCTTTGTAGCACTGCTTCAAAATCTTTGTAGCACTGCTTCAAACCTTTTGTAGCACTGCTTCAAACCTTTTGTAGTAATGCTTTCATGGTGAGCAGGGACCAGCAGGACTGCCCATGGGATCATTGGGCTGGCCCATTATTGTCAAGACAAATGTGGTCTTCCCTGGGACCATGGGTGAGACCACTATTACTAATGGGACAGACCAAGCATCCCTGGGTCAATGGACCAAGATTGCTTTGAAATACACTTTGCCCAAGCTAGGCCTGGGACATCCAAGCTAGAGCCTAGGGACCAATATTCAACCCCTGGGATGACCAGCACATTTTATAGCTCTTAGCTGCATCTTTATATAGTGGGAATGATAACAAACTGTTAGAGACTTGGAGTAACTGAAAGTGTTACAACTTGCAAATTTCTGGACAGAGTTGTGTGTTCAGGATGGTATATAAATAGTATTGTTTTTGTGGTAATGAAGGGCACATAGATGACTTTGCAAATATTGGTTTACTATCACGCAGTGGTAATAATGTTGCAGTGTTCATATATGCTCATTCTTAATATACCTGATGTTCTCATTGCCAAAAAGGGATGAGTAACTTGCCATGCAAAGCAATGGCCCACACCCCACTAGTTAGGAATGGTGTAACCAATCCTTTGTTGTCCGAAGCTTTGCTTTGAAATATTGCAAACCTAGCTTGACTGAACACTTTATATTATTTGAATGTACATGGATGTCAACAGGTAATCTGCAATAGATATATTACAACTTAATTAGGGTGTGTTTGAGTGAGATTAGATATGTTTTAGATGTGCTTGGTGGATATGTTTTGAACATGACTGGACATGTTTTAGATATGATTGGAAGTGTTTAGATATGACTACATGTCTTTAGACATAATGGGATGTGTTTTAAATGCCACTGACATGTTTAAATGTGGCTAGATGTGTTTTGGATGTGTTGAGATGTGGCTGGATGTGTTTCAGATGTGTTTAGACATGACTGGACTTGTTTGGACATGACTGAACATAATTAAACACCTAAATAAATGTGTTTTGCATGTGATTGGATATTTTTGAATGTATTTTAGATATAACTGTTTTGTTTTTGATAGTGTTTAAGAATAACTAAACATGTTTAAATTTATTTGGAGTGTAGTTTATGCATTATCAATGTACTGAATGTAGATGTGGTGTTGGATATTATGATGTGTTACATTTGTTTTAAGTGTGGTTGCATATTTAAATGTATTGTGACATGAATAAGAAAAAGTGTTATCAATAAGTCTGGGAATAGACAAGAGCGACAAGGCCAGAATGGGAATGAGAGACTACTTGAACTGTATTATGTAATCTAGCTACTGACTATGTGGTCCAAGTATTCGGATATTCTAATAATAAGATAGACAAAAATGTTGCAATAGTAGTATGTTGATATGATAAATCATAAATATCAATTCTAGACAACCTCATGACGATTGCTAACGACAAACCCTGGTCATCTAATAACAATTACCAATGAAAATCCAAAGCAAATTAATGACAAGTATTAATGACAACAATCTAATGACAATTTCTAATGACATTAGCTAGATCTAATGATAAACTCAAGACATTCTAATGACAAAAACTGGAAGTTTTTGCCTTAGAATTGTCACTGAAGTCTGTAGTATTATACACTAGTGGTCTGTGGCACTTGCCTTGTTATTGTAATTAAAGTTGTAGCTATCTTCTTGTACCTAATCCCACCTATTATTAATGAAAATGCATTGTTTGTCATTGTCCTGTCATTATCATGAAAACATTGTCATAAAATGAATGACAGGTCTTTTATTAAAGTGCATGGGATTATACTCATGTGCTATTGTGGCAATGTCCTATTTTTATCATTATAGCTGGTAGGCACCAGTGAACCATTGACAAGCCTGTCATTGATTAGCCTAAACCATTAACAGGCCTGTCATTGATTACCCCCAAACCATTGACAGGGCTGTCATTGATTAGCCCCAAACCATTGACAATCCTGTCATTGAATACCTCCAAACCATTGACAGGCCCTGTCAATCATTTTCCTGGAACGATTGAAAGCCCTGTCATTGATTACCTTATGACAGGCCCATGGTAATTACCGGGACTTATACACTATGGCTACATGGTAACTACCTGTATATTGTGAAAGAGAGAGTACCCAACATTGGACGCATAGATGTCATTCATGAAGTATCTGGCACCAACAACAATGATCTCACCACCAGCCACCTCATGAACATGGCCTGACATGTAGATGTTATTCGCGAGGTATCCAGCATCAAGGGCACCAGGAACAGCACACAGCTCATCTGAGTCCCCACCCCATACCTCACTAGGGTGACAGACACATCAATTGACATGTGTCTGGCCTGAGCAAGGTGTTGGGACCTTGGCTTGACAGTGACACACTCACGGTAGTGCTTGGGTCCATGGTGCCCATGTGGTGACACAGGTAACCTGTGTTACACCCTACTTAGCACCTCAAGGAAGCAGAACAACGCATTCAGAATGCGTCATCTTGCAGCACCACCATTACCATCACAACAACAACAATGGCAACGACTTCCACCGCCAACTGGCAGCAGCAAGGTGATGATGACAGTGGTGGAGCAGGAGGATGGCAGTGGAGCCCAGCCCCACAAACATGAACTGTTGCATCAATTGACGCGCATGCTTCATTTGTGGGGCTCAAGGAGCTCACTGCCCACATTGACAATACCCACATGGTGACACGGGTAACTACCATACCCATGTCTGACTGTGAGTATTGCAGACCCATACCTGTGATGGGTGAGGTGTCTGGGGGTATGGGTACAGTGTCTGGCCTGGGGACCCACAGGTCACCCATGCTACACCCTATTAAAAGTTGAGCACATGATAGCACTGGTGCTCACTCGTGCTAGTAACTCTCATTGACACAACTGAAGAAATGAAATGTGAAGACAAGATGAGAATAGTTAAGATAAATTTAAAGGATTACTTTATACTTGCACAATCACAGTGAGAGGACATCATTCAACTTCCATTTGGTTTGATGCAGCTCTAGGCTTTGCTTCTCGGTCCATGTCATTGTACCAACATTTGAGCATTGGCTTCACATCAGTGACCCACATCAATAAATGTTTTCTCATAGCATCCTGTTCACTTGACTTTTACTATGAACCTGTTTGTTAAGATATTGATGGTTGTAATCTACGATTATAGAGAGGACTCGGATGTGCCATGCAAAGCAATGGCCCTCTAGCTCAAGTTATCCTGGTCCATCATTGGCATGTTGACATTGGCAAGGGTGTGTGTGGGCACATGTCTATTGTGGCTGTCATTTGTTATGATTTTTGCCTTTTGATCACATCAGTAGAGTTACACAAGCTTAAACTTTACCTTTTTTGCTCGAACTTGTGCTTTTAGCCCAGAACTTTTCAGTGCTTTTCAGTGCTTTTCAGTGCTTTCTCCTTTTTCATTCCATCTTCTGCTTTTCTGACAAGGCTTTTTTTTATTCCAGCAGCTTATTCTTATATATATGTAATGTTATATTTGCAAAATTACTGTGATGAGTGTGCATTAGAATCAGTACCATTGCTAATGACACAGGTATTCCAGGTGCAATCTGTACTCATACCCACAAGAAACCGTAGTTTGTGGGTCTGCCCCTGCGTACACATGCCCATACCCACCATTGACCTTGAAATGTGGGACATGCATCAATTGATGCAATGCCATGTGGATGTGAGGTGGAATTGGGGGTGGGTGTCTTCACACATGGGCCTTGTCGAAAGTGGGAGAGAACTCACCTGGCAACCAGAGGGTGGGTGCACCACCCCCCTGGTTTCACTTCACTTTGGCCTCGAGCATGAGAGGGAGTTGGAGCGATGTAGAAAAAATCAGTTAAGTCCATACTTTACATTTGTTTGGTCCATGTTCAACTTTGCCTTACACCAACACAAACACCCAACCTTGGACCGACACTAGTAAGTAGCAGTGTGGTACAGTGCCAGATTTCATTGATGCATTTTCAGAGCAGGGCAGTGGCAATGGCAAGGACAATGAAGATGGTGAGGGCAATGAAAACAATGGAACAACAACAGTGGATGAGGCAGTAAAAATGGCAGCAACAGCAACAAGGTAAGGACAAGTTTCAACTCTAGCACTAGCATGTATACTGACACTAGGAGAACAGTGCCGGCAGCCACACTAGTACCAGCCCAACATCAACACAGGCACCTGCTACAGCACCATATACACTGGTGGCCAGAACCAGTGCTGGAGCTGACACTAACCCCAGCACAGCATCAACACCAGCAATGAGGATGCTAGCACTAGTGTTGGGGAAGTTCGGTCTCAGACCGACCCAAACCCGGTTTAGACCGAACTGAAACCGGCGGTTTCGGTTCCGGTTTGGGAATTTCTAGCGGAGACTGAACCGTTCGGTCTCGGTTTGGGAGATTTGGCCGGAGTTCAAACCCAGTTCAAACTGAGTTTGAACTGAACTGATAAACGACAGCCGGCGACTCAAAACTCCATCCACAATGCCTTGAACAGGCCCTGGACAATGACCATGACCATAAACACCACAACCAACACCCCCGATGTATGCCAAACGAGGACGATGGAGCAACCGAGGTTGACAAAACGGGCGGTGGGGTACTCCCTGCCGCCCACGTATGTTTTTTTATATTTATTCGAACTTAACTAACGCATTAACAGATTACAGGATGACGCACCACCACCACCATCACCATCATCATCACCACCACCACCACCACCACCACCACAGCGACTGCCACCACGACGGCCACAGCAGCCATCAATGCCGCACCATACCCGCAACGCAACGCCTCCAATGCATGCGCGCGCAAACGAAGGTGAACGGTGATGCGCAGGTGGGGGTAGTAAGAAGGGAATCTAACTATGAACTGCTAGGAAAGGTGCGAGGAAGTTTCGGAAAGCCTACACTAGAATAGAAGAGGAAAGTAAAGGAAGAGAAGGGTGTGAGACACTCAATATAAATGCTGCGATAAAAGTCGAAGTGGTGCGATAAAAATAAGAGAGTTGCGATAAAAATCGAAGAGGTGCGATAAAAATAAGAAAGTCGCAGTGAAATGGAAGGGTCGGACAGTGAGAGAAGGTAATATAAAGCGAAGGGACTGGGTCTAGGACTAAGGATAGGCTCTGAGACGAAGGGGGAAGGACGGTGTATCTGGATTGTCTGGGGGTTCTCTGTGTTCTCTGTCTAGTGGCTCATACATGCAGGTATATAAGCTGTAAGGACAAAGGAAGAGGGATGAAAGAGTATACTATATGGGGATATCAGAGAGAGGGGCATATGTATCATAAAGGAAGAGTATAGGGGACGATGCATAAGAAAGTAGAACAAAGAAAACAAAGGAAATACTTCGAAATGCGATAACTAAAGAACTCCGAAGTCGCAGATGATCGCAATAGTCGCGACTTGATCGCAAGGTCGAAGAGTGTCGGATTGATGTGAATTGCATAGAATCGTGAGATATATCGAATCAGAGGCCAGGATCGTACGGTGCGTATCAACGGGGCGGATTGGGGCAGAATGAGCAGCGGGGTGGTGGTGCATCCACCCCCGCTGCTTCATGGTATGTTATTTTTCATTAAATTCTTTCACTGATTTTATTCTCATAACACAGAATGCGATACCGCACCACCACGATCACCAACACCAACACACTGTCGTCACGATCACCACCACCGTCGCCACTATGCAACCACCGACAAGGGTTCGACCGACCCGTCGTCGCGTGTATGACGCGTCGGGACACCACCACCACCACCTGGACGCAACCGAGGTGGAACACACGCGTTGTATGCGTGCGTTTCGCCACCTTGCGAAGATGCTGGCCCCAAATCCCACACACCCATGCAACCGAGGCGAAACCGAGGCGAGATGGAGTAACCCCCCCCCAATCCCACCTCGCGAAGATGCCGGCCACGTCAATTGACGTGCGTGGCTCTCCTGCGAGGTCAGATGGCGTAACAGCAGGGCACCACAGCACCACAGCCCCCCAATCCCACCTCACGATGATGCCAGCCACGTCAATTGATGTGCACGGCTCTCTTGCGAGGTGGATACTCGACGGTCTTGGTTTAGACCGGGTTTGGACCAAACCAAACTGACGTAAACGGTTTACGTCGGTTTCGGTTTCGGTTCCAGGAATTTTGGCAGGAACCGAATGGTTCGGTCTCGGTTTGGGGCAAAAAGACCCCAAACCGGACCAAACCGAACTTCCCCAACACTAGCTAGCACAGCACCGAGATAACTATTTCATAGTTACATGCTTCATAGTTACCCTGGACTTTGATTGCCCCCTCTCAATAAAATATATTGCTGTTTTTGATACCCCCAATGAACTGAAATTGACCGAAAGCTCAGAATGAAATCAAAAAGCACATGGTGCTTTTATGAAAGATATACTACTTATTTGAGATTTTATTGTCTTAGAAAAGCTGGCCAAGCTCAAATTAGTGGACCCACCCTGCTAATTTAAGCTGGCCCAGCTTTTAGCTTTTCATGCTTTTCGTGCTTAAAAAAGCTGAATAAGCTCCCAAAAGCAGATTTGTAAATCTAGGGTATAACATGGGTAACCCACAGGTTTTTGATCCTGCAATTTGTTTTGAAGTTTATAGACTCAATTTACATGTATTCACTTTGCGGTATAGGGAGAAAAAGTGCATTTTATGTTAAATAAGATGGCTGCAAAGTGTTGGATATAATTGTGCATGATAAAAGGCACTATTGTGCACACAATGCAACGGGTTTTACAGGTTTAAACCCATGGGTATAATGTATGCAAAAATGTGGACATGGCAGGGGGTGAATTTTGCATTTGGGTCTATATGCAATATTTTATGGGTTTTATCTATTGTATACAGTGTGGATAATGATGGGAATGATGTACATATGTTTGCCAAGGATTTTCAAGACCAATTACCCACCAAAAGTCCATGTTATTCCAACAATATGGATATTTTGTTCTGTACGTAAGTGCCCAAACCCATGTTATACCCTATGTAAATCTACTGATGTCCCTGTCTTTTGCTTTGACACCCACTGACCCATCAACATATTCCTACAACAATATATCAATCCCATGCTCTCATTGGATGATACCTTGTTAGTCATCAGTAAAACATGTAAGGCCCTGCACAGGTATACTGTGGGTCCAATGTCTGGACACCGCACCTGTACCCGCCATACCCACACCTGTTCAGATAACAGGTACATACCGTACCCATTAGATGGCAGGTACCCAGTACACTGCAGACACCTGGGGAGCCCCATACCTTGCATGGGCCAGACACACATCAATTGACCTTGTCGTCACCCTTGCAAGGTAGACAGGGGGGTCTCTGGTGGGCTCCACACTTGGGGTTAACCTTGTTTGCGAGGGGTGGGGGCCTAACAACCTTGCGAACAACTGGGGCATATCAATTGACACACTCCATGTGTTTTGCAAGGTTTGGATGGCCAGGGAGATTGCATGGGTGTCCGCGTGTGCTACCTCGTGAACAACAGGGGCACATCAATTTTGACGTGCCCTGTCCGTTTTCACAAGGTTGGATGGGGCTGGGAAGTCCATGGTGTCTGCACATGCTAACTACCTCATGAACAATGGGGGCATGTCAATTGACACACCCCGTCCATTTTCACAAGGTTGGAATGGGGCTGGGGTTTTGCCATGGGTCCCCATTTGTGTTTATGTGCTGTAAACCTCGGGAACACGCATTGACGTGTATTCCCAAGGTGTGGTTGTGGTCAGCTGACGTTGATGAGGCTGGGTTGAGGGCATGTACCTGGGCCATTTGGCGGGCACACCACCCTCCTGGCCTTGTTCCATCGTTCTCGTTGTTGTTGTTGTTGCTGTCTGTGTCATTCGTTTTCATTGTTGTTCATGTTGGTTCTTCATTTTGGTTTGTGAAGTATATTAGTAATGGTCAAATAAAAGAATTAAATACTTACCTTGCCCCTGCACACCCATAAACTGCAGGTAATGGGTGCAGTTTGGATGTGGTGTCCAAATCAGGACACCATACCCAAACCTGTGTTACCTGTTTTGGAAAACCCGCAGGTAAACCCGTACCCATGCTGTGCCTTAAAAACATGGGTCTTCTTACAGCCATTTGGAGCAAGCTTGACACTCACATGGAATTTTAGTACTTTAGGAAATTCAGACTTAGTAAAATTTCTCAGACTTTCATGTACCATAAAATCACCCCTGGCCTCAAGATAGCTGCAATCAGGCTATATGAGTGTGGTCTTCTTGACATTGACGACATTCTTGACACCTGCATGTTGTCACACAGCACATTCTTTCGTGCCCTCAAGTTTTATTGCACCACTGGGGATGTTGTAAACCCCAAACCATCCTATCGTTTCACTCGCAAACTTGACGACATTCATTATCTATGCCAACTCATCCATGTCAATCCTGACCATTTCCTCAATGAGCTCACCCATCTCCTCAAGACCAACTGTTTTATATCTGTCCACTATGCCACCATCTGCACAGAACTCATCTGAGTGGGCATCAGCTGTAAATGACTCAAACGTATCACATCTGAACAATGTGAATTCTGCTGATACACCTGTATCACCGCTGAGATCCAATTTGGTTTTATTTTTATTTTATCATTACTTTTATTTTTATTTACTTCAGTATTTAAGTACTGTGGTAAATAGAGCAAAACAAGAAACCTTTTCCCCTTTCACTTCGAGTTTCTTGAGTGGCTTCGGAGACCCGGGCCTCACCCTCACTCTCAGTCCTTACATGGACTTCTAGAGTATCACCGCCATGCAGCATTTGTGGCCCACATGTCACAATATGAACCAGAAGAATTAGGCCTTATTGATGAGGTATCAAAGGATGAGTGCACGGTTGGATGACAATATGGGCGATCCAAGCAAGGCCAGCATGCTTGCAAGAAGCAGCTGTTTGTGCATGGTCAACATACCTCAACACTTGGTTGCTTGATGGGTTTGTGTGTGGAACATCAGTGGAGGGCTCTCTGACAAAAGTCAGCTTTCTTCATTGGTTAGAACACTCTTTAGTGCGTCATATGTTTCTTTGTGGGTTGTTTTCTACTGACTACAGACCACTAGCTCCCTTTGTGTTCTGCCTACCCAGGCCCACTCAGTGTCCTTGTTCTCGACAACACCAAGATTCACCATGGCAATGAAATCCTTGAACTCACTGATCGAGCCAGTGTTTGCATTGAGTATCTACCACCTTATTCACCTGACTTCAACCCGATTGAGGAAGCATTCTCAAAGATCAAACATTTTATCAGGAACCACCAGGACTATTATAGCACTATGACGGGGGATGGAATATTGTATGACAAGTATGAGGTTCTCGATATAATCACTCCAAATGACAACGCGGGATATTTTTACCATGCTGGATGCTTTTGAACTGTTTTGTATCTCACTGTATTGACATGCCGGCATGTGTGTAACTGAATCAATTTTTTTTGCAGGGTCAATGCAATGTGAATGAAGTAAGAAACAAATCTATGTAGGTGCAACATAAGACCATTGCTCAATTGCATCACGAACTCCAGCAATCTCTCCCAGTAAGAATCCCATCTCCTTCAACTCCCCTACCGTGATAAACCTGAGCATTCGAGCATGTGTATAGTGATTGTCGACGAAGCGCATGAGTGTGTTGTCAAGGAGACCGTATTGTTTGCAAAAATCAGGTAGCGGCATATCTGCACCTGGCATGCGATTGCCTTGCAGAATTGTGGGCAATTGAGATTGACAGCTGGGAGATAGTTCGGGCTCCCATGGTTTTGCCATGCGTGCTCCAGATAGCTAAATGAAAAATAGTTGAGCAGGCTGGTTGCTACCAGGAGGGAATCGACAGAGCTTATCACCGATGAGGGTGATTTTGGTCTCGAGTGCATAAACCCCACCGTAGTTCCAGTTGCTGGATCCCGGTTAAAATCTTAGCCTGAGAGCAAGTAAGGTGGAGAGAAATTCTCGTCTCGGTACTCCTGAGGGTAGTAGAATCCTGAGCCAGAGACGAGGAGGCTTCCGTCTGGAAAGAGGATGGATTCGGAATGGTACAACCGGGCGCTGTTGATCCAAGCCAGTCGGCGCATGCGCCGGCCGACAGGGAGAATTGGATAATAAAGGACAGGGGTGAGATTAGGATCGCTGGCGATTGCAAAACCAGAAAGACCAAACTCGGCTCAGTTTGAGATCAAATATCTCATCGGGAAGAGTAGTCTAGATGGAAGTCATTGGTGAACGCAACAACCGCGCACAGGAGAAGTTACGCACCGTACAGGACATCACACGCGTCGAAGGCTGAATATATCAAAATTGAGATTAATAGTTCGGATTTATTGGTGTATAGGCTCACCATCTGTTCAACGACCCACTGCGCACCTGGGACCTCAGGAGCGATGGAAACGCAGGTGGCCAATCCGACTTGTTCCTGGGTGGAGCCTCCACAAACGAGTGATATCACAGCGGTACCCGAGTAAGGGTACGTCCGACCACCGCCAAGGTTGTTGTTGTCCACTAGGACTTGCGGCAACCGATTGATGGTATTGAAGCTGTTCTTTTCGAGTCTACGCACCTGGTTGTGGTTAGCCGGGCGTTATCAATTAGTGACCATATAAGAAGGGTGAAGGAAAACTGACTGGTGAAGATGTTGCCGGTGGGGAGGATGAAAAGGAACGGTTCCAGCTGAGGTCGCGCCCCGGCCTTCGCCTAAACATCGAATCGAGGAGGCGTGGGCGGACAAGGTGAGAATAGGCGTAAGCGGCTCATGGAGGGATACAGTGCAGGGGCGGGGGTGTTCACAAGGAGCGTGTAAGGATGCTCTCATCCATCGGTCCTTTTACTCATCACTATCGCCCCCGTCGTCGGCGGGTCATCAACTCGAGGAAGGAACATCCTGTCCCCGTCATGAGACATCGGCGCCTTCACACCCACAGTTGAGTTACCCGGATTTGTTGCCCACGACATGTGTTGGGATTTCCTGTACCAGCGAGCGCAGCTTTGCGAGATACCTAGTCTCTTGCCACGCTTTGGGGGATTTACTGTAATGCGGCTCCACAGGGAGACACACCTCGCTATCTTCTTGTGGCCTTGGTTTGCTAAGGTTTGCTAAGTACTATAAACCGTGAGAAAGAGTTAAATGACTTCGACCTTCACGCTACTGTGCTATGTGTGTGGTGATCACCATAATCGCGTCTTTGAGGTCGAAATCGGAAAGGACGAGTCTGTTGCAGCTTTGAAGAAAGCAATCAAGAGAGAAAAAAGCCAGGCATTTCGCGACATCGACGCTCACACCCTCGTGCTGTGGAATGTTTCAGTTCCTTTCGATCGCGGTCTCCAACAGAAGGTGGATAAACTCAATCTCGTTGAGGATGCATCATTACCACCGACAGATGCCCTCTCGGAGGTGTTTCCAGCTGGAGTGGAGAGGAAGACCGTGCAGATTGTGGTAGAACGTCCTCCTGGTGAGTGACAGCTGCTTAAAGTGGTTCGGCACCTTGACCAATGTTCACGATTCCAACCCTTACCTGTTTCAACAATCCTTGCTGACGACTTATTCCCCGTATTGCTACTTCAGATGCAGGTAGTGCGTATTTTTTAGAAACAATGGCCAGCGTCTGACGATTCACGATGTTGTAGATCAGCGACCTGCTAAACGATTTCGTTCCTCTGACCCGTTTGACGAGGAGAACCCGGTGGTTGGTGTGTGGATTTCTACAATTAATATAGACTAGACTTTATCGGTGCAACAGACGGCAAACTATTCAAGCATACCCCGTCAAAGCCTCTAGCGGAAGTAAAGGAGAGCACCAACCAAATTCTTGAACGATATCGTCCCAGAATGCGAGAGCTTGTTACTGACGCCAGAAAAACGCCACTTCTTCCTCCCTGGATTCCGAAAACAAGAAGCGGCGATCAAGAGGAGACGACTTGCAGAGACTACATTAAATCGCTAGCCATACCAATCGTTGAAGGCCGGCCCAGCTTGCTCCTCCATGATTTAGGCATTCAAGAAAGTATCATGAATGAAAAGCAAGCCGAACATATTGCTGATGTCTTTTCGCTTTCCACACACATGTGCACAGACAGCTACGAATTTTTTTGCCTTGCTGACCTAACTCATACAGAGTCCTCATCAACACTCCTGGCTCTGGTAAAACTCGTCTAGGTCTTCAGGGCTTATGTCGGCATTGGGGGTTCTATGCTGTCGTCGCTCGAGGGGACGGCATAGGATCTAATGATTTCTCAGAACTCATGGAGAGTCTCGATAATTCCCTTCATTACGATCGCGCAAAATCAATTGAAAGCTACAATGAGGCTGCTGCTAACCATATGAATGAACAAGCTCGCCACCGCCTTCTGCAGATCCTCTTGGCCCGTTTCTTACTTTTGAACCTGCTTATCGAGGAAGCTGCCAAATGTGGAGGATTGCGCCCAGTAGAGCATCGCCTTTTATGGGTCCTTTTGCAAGCGCAACCGACTCAGATGTTTGGTGGGGATGCCTTTAGAGAGGTTGCTGAAGCTCTTCGGAAAGCTTCGACCGAGGACTTGAAGAAGGAGATAAGGGATGAATATTTCAAGTCGAAACCCATTCTGGAATTCGTTGAGCATCCCTCCGGGGAATCCCAGCGTCGGCCTCTCTACTTCTTCCTCGACGAAATTCAACTCACTAGTATTCTCCGAATGGGAGAATTTTGGGCGGATGATAAGAAGACGAAAAGGCCCTTGCTACGACCAATTTGGTTAACAATGACTTCAATTTTCGATTCCTTGGAACTGCGACTTATATTTTCAGGAACCACAATAGATTCAGCATCAATCCAACAAATCTTGGGTTCTTCCGCCCTCAAGTTGTATCCCTATAAATTCAAGAGGGATATTGGCGCATTCGATGACCCCGATGCTCAAAGGCAATATGTGAAACACTATCTACCGAACGTCGGGGATGCCTTCCTGGCAAGGGTGTGGGGATGGTGCCGTGGAAGGTATTTTCCTGAATCCTCTTGCAGATTTGATGCCTCTCAATTTGTCGTCAGGTATCGCAGTACGGCCACCCTTATCACACTAATACTCGAGGCTGGCCACCGCTCTCCTCATAAGATTCTTGATAAATATGTGGAGAGGTCTACGAAGTTCAAGCCTACTGATGGTAGGGAGTGGGCCGCCGATGAGCCCGAATTATGCAATTTCGACATACCAATATTGATGGGGTGGAACTTTCGGAGAATGAGTGCGTAACACTTTGAGATTCGCATTGTTTTAAATTACCGCAACATTCACTAGATCGTCAACAAATCACTACGCTCTGCGACGTTTTCTATGATCAGATAGTATACGGGCAATACTCCTTGATACCATTTGCGCCCCAGGACGAGATTGAACCTTTCATCGAGTATGGATTCGCGCGGACCAGGGGTGACGACCACGTTATCGACGAGCCACTCGTTATCATGGCGGCGTGGCATTGGTTGGATCAAAACGGTCACTTCAATATTTTTAATTGCCTGCAGCGTGGTATCGGCAAGCATGCTCCACGGAAAAATGGGTTCGAAGCCTACCTGGCCTTCTATATGAGGAAAGTCTTTGAGAGGACACCACGACTAGATGACGTTTTTATCTTCCGGAGTGATTTCGCCCGCAGGAAGAGCACAGATCTCTCTTGGCTAAAGGAGGAATTTGAACTGGTTACAGTCTCCAGTGCGGCAAGTACAAACCAACGGAAGATTTCTGTTGTCACACCATCATGCGGTCCTTCTTCGAACGTTGGCTTCCTGGCACCGACCGACAAAGACGTTTCGAGCTGGATTTCTGAAAATCAAGGATGCTACGCATTTTGCTTCCCCACCGAAACCGCTGGTCCGGACCTCTTCTTTTTTGTTCGAAGCAAGACAACGCAAAGACTACTTTTAGTTGCGGTTCAAGCTAAGCATTACGAAGAAGTCAAGAAGCAGAGCCTTGTCGAAGGAGTGCGCACTGTCACTCCATCATGGTTCTGGAAGAGCAAGGCTACGAAGGTACCACGTTACTCAAAAGTCTTCACACCGTCCGATACCACCTGACTTTCAAACACAGAATCAATCAGTCGATGAGGTGCAGCCCCTGTCTAGCGATGCCTCGAACGTCGCTTCTTGTTTCTATGACGCCCTGATGAAGGTTGAACCCGCTATAACCATTATTAATGCTCCCCATCCTGTTCTCCGTATATTTGCGTCATGGCCCGCAGATGCAAAGATAGAGCGAACGCTAGATTGCAAGAATTCCACAAAGAAGGGCAAGGCGAAATCACAGGCGAAAATTGATGAAGACAGTGTTCATATTGACTCCGACGGTCACCCTCTGGCCATGCTTCACTTGAAAAATTTCAACGATATTGGCAAAATGCTGGGTGAATCCTGGTTTATGGATGACGTGGAACAAAAGGAAGTAGTCTTTGCAAAGCGTTTTTACAACGACAAAGAGAAGGTCTTTCATAGATTGAGGAGCTATGGTGAAACTTGTATGTTGCAGTTACGAAGGTCTGAAAGGATCCAGCTCAGAAATCATTGTTAGGAAGAGCAGACCTAGACGCTAGAAAATCTAGAGGACTTATCAACAGGAGAATTTCCTGATGATAAAAGTGGTTAAAAGCAGTGGTGGAAAAACACATACTTTTAAGTTGCAAACATGAATTGTATTACTTTTACTATTACTGTCTATCTTATTGAATTAAGGATCAGATTTGGATAATTCCTCTCCTTCCTGATCCTAGTTTTTACCCCGTTCTGATTCTACGATGAAAGGGTGCACTGCAGCAATGCAAAGGGAATATAACACCTACTCTACCACAGTGCTGTACAAGTTCTGAGGGGTTCAATCTCAATCCTAATGGTAAAAGCAGGGAGATACTAGCCAGAAAAGTGTGAAACAATACAGAAAACACTTCCAAGTGGTGCAAAGTAGGAATTAAGTGGTGCAATCTTGCAATGAAGTATTGCGAGCGTGCGATAGTTGGGATGCGACACGTGCAATAACAGCGAAGTAGGAAGAAGCACAGAGCGAAAGCGCAGCAATCAGAGACAAAGGGAGACTCTGATATGCACTCAGAAAGGAGCTGGGATGAAGGGGGTGGTATTCCTCTCCTGGTATGCTAAGTACAGGGAGTATTTATATGATAGGGGTTGCTATGGTGTAGCTATTATGAAAATAAGAAAACACAAGCTAGCTACATGTGAAATGAAGGCGAAGCAATGGTGCAATAGGGTCAACAAGTGAGGTGAGATGAGTAGCATATAAAGTATTTGAAAGATAGAGTATTCAGAAAAATACCCCTAACAGTGTGAAACAGTGCGATAAATCTGTTATTTGACAACCAGTTAAAGCGCAGCTGTACAAAGGGTCTACACAGGTTCAGGTGATGTCAGAGATGAGCCGAGTTGAGCGGTGATACGCACCGTACGATCCTGGCCTCCAATTCGATATATCTCACGATTCTATGCGATTCACATCAATCCAACACTCTTCGACCTTGCGATCAAGTCGCGACTATTGCGATTGTCTGCGACTTCGGAGTTCTTTAGTTATCGCATTTCGAAGTATTTCCTTTGTTTTCTTTGTTCTACTTTCTTATGCATCGTCCCCTATACTCTTCCTTTATAATACATATGCCCCTCTCTCTGATATCCCCATATAGTATACTCCTTTCATCCCTCTTCCTTTGTCCTTACAGCTTATATACCTGCATGTATGAGCCACTAGACAGAGAACACAGAGAACCCCCAGACAATCCAGACACACCGTCCTTCCCCCTTTGTCTCAGAGCCTATCCTTAGTCCTAGACCCAGTCCCTTCGCTTTATATTATCTTCTCTCACTGTCCGACCCTTCCATTTCACTGCGACTTTCTTATTTTTATCGCACCTCTTCGATTTTTATCGCAACTCTCTTATTTTTATCGCACCACTTCGACTTTTATCGCAGCATTTATATTGAGTGTCTCACACCCTTCTCTTCCTTTACTATCCTCTTCTATTCCAGTGTAGGCTTTCCGAAACTTTCTCACACCTTTCTTAGCAGTTCATAGTTAGATTCCCTTCTTACTACCCCCACCTGCATATCAGCGGTTAAACATTTGAATTAGGTAGAAAACTGGTGTGATGTTCGTCGGAGCAATGCGAGGTGCAGGCAATGATAATGAGAGAAACGCGAAGTTGTACAGTGAAGCGCAGTGCAGTGATGAGTGTAGGGCATAGGTAGGATGCATAGAAGTGTGTCTGAAGTGTTTCAAAGTTAGAATAGGTCAAATTGAATATTTATAAGGTCAGAGTATGCAGCTGCATATCAACGAACATACAGTGGGCAACAAAACCGTTGCAATGTTCACAAGAGTTGCATTGACATGCCGATATCTCAGGAAGGAAAATTGGTAAAAATATGAAAAAATATGGACTAGATAGCCCTGTTTCCTAGCTTTGGAATGGTATCCAGGTTTATTGAGAAATACTCATTTTTGACCGAGATATGGTCAATTTACTAGCAGAGTCTCATTGCAACAGTTTTGTTGCCAACAATTGAAATATACAAGTTTAGTCTAAGTACAGTCAAGTATGGCCATTTGGGCTGACGAAATATAAAATAGTCTCGGATTAATTACACAAAGGTTTAGCACATATTCTTAGGAAGCTGATCATGTACTTAGGACTAATGTTAAGTTTCTGCCATACTTTGAGGCTAATCAGTGCATGCATGAGGTATATTAAGTCAGATCAGTGGACAAGCTCGTTATCGGAGCAAGATGGCCATTTGGGCTGTGACAAAATCACACCGCTAAGTACCGGTTATGTACATCCGGTATCTAATCATCCATCACTTCGTCGTGAGATCGTGGTTTTGGTGCCTGTTGTTCCTCCCAATAAATTTTCATTGCTCTTTGCATCCATGTCTCATGAAGTTGTCCCTTTTTTTGCCTTTCAGATCTTGCACGGCCCACCATATTGAGAGGGAAAAATGTCGCGAACAAATTGGGTAATGCATGACGTGACAATCTAAGCAGCCCAGAGGATTCACCATCATCGTGAACGGCCTTTCTTTTGTCAACTTCCCTTTGAAACCTCTAAAACCTATCGATATATAACTGGTATAATATCAATATTTGTGTTAGACATCACTCAATGTCAAAATATCTTTATTTCATTGTGATCATTCCAAACTTAATTTCATTTCACCCACTTCGTTGCATTTATCAGTGTCTGGTACTAGATCCACTGATCCAAAGTCATTGAGCAACCGGTCACATACAGTTCACATATCATATATTAGTCTTACAAAATGTCTGAGACCAAAAGTTGTGATGTTAGCGTGAAAAAGTGATTTAGCCCAAATGGTCATACTTGACTGTATGCATAATCTGTAGCTATACTGTGCTGACTTTGATAGAATGGTCATGTGACTTTGTTTAATGGTTGAATCTAACACAAACAAGGCACAACAACTCCTTGAACTCAACATGAAATCTCTCTCTACATCTCAGCAGACTCATATCCTCTCTCTGCTTGAATCTGGTCAATCTGCTCATCAAATCTCATCTTCTACTGGTGTCCACACTAGTACCATATCCAGACTTTGCAGAAAACATCATCCCTACCTTCCCAAGCCCTCTGGTGGTTGGCCTTCTAAGCTTTCTCTCCCCAATATTCGCTATGGCCAGCGCTTGATTAGTGCTGGTAAGGTTGAGAATGCTGTCCAGGTCACCAAGTCTCTCAAAGACATAATCAACCAACCTCTCTCTGCCCAAACCACTCGTCGTTACCTCAAACAGCATGGAATGAAGCCTGTAGTCAAGAAGAAAAGGCCTATTCTCTCTAAGAGGCATCGCAAGGAGAGGCTGGACTTTGCAATTGCCCATCAGAACTGGACTATAGAGGACTGGAAGAGAGTTGTTTGGTCAGATGAGACCAAAATCAATCGGCTGGGGTCAGATGGTAGGAAGTGGGTGTGGAAAAAGCATGGAGAGGGGCTAAGTGATAGGTTGGTAGAGGGGACAAAGAAGTTTGGAGGGGGGTCATTGATGATGTGGGGCTGTATGCTGTGGGAAGGGCCAGGGTATGGGTGCAAGATTGATGGGAGAATGGATGGGGACCTCTACATCAAGATCCTGGATGACGAACTTCAAGAAAGTCTCAATTATTATGGCAAAACCCAAGACGACATTATCTTCCAACAAGATAATGACCCCAAGCACACCTGCAAAAAGGCTCAGAAGTGGTTCAAGGATCATCAATACAATGTCCTACTATGGCCTGCACAGTCTCCAGACCTAAATCCTATTGAACACCTCTGGTCCCATCTCAAGAGAAAGCTTGCAGAATATGAGGAGGCACCAAAGGGGATTTTGGAGTTGTGGGAGAGAGCAGAGGCAGAGTGGAACAAGATAGAGCCTGAGGTGTGTCAGAATTTGATAGAGAGTATGCCTAGGAGGGTGGAAGCTGTGATAAAGGCCAAGGGAGGGTACACTAAGTACTGAACTTGTATATTTCAATTGTTGGCAACAAAACTGTTGCAATGAGACTCTGCTAGTAAATTGACCATATCTCGGTCAAAAATGAGTATTTCTCAATAAACCTGGATACCATTCCAAAGCTAGGAAACAGGGCTATCTAGTCCATATTTTTTCATATTTTTACCAATTTTCCTTCCTGAGATATCGGCATGTCAATGCAACTCTTGTGAACATTGCAACGGTTTTGTTGCCCACTGTATAACAGTGACTTTTGTTTTGAATTTTACTTTTTTTGGTTAACAAATGGCCTCAAATTTTTATTGTGACTGTCCTGCCCAATGCAAGTGACTCAAGAAGGTCTCCAAAAGTACTTGGTGTGAATATGCCTGCTTCTGCATTTGCCCATCTTCCTGGTCGTAGCCAGCATCAAGATGACAATGAATTCCCACTCCTGGTTGACCCTTGTGATTGGCACAGGTAACCCATGGGTATTCCACCGCTACCCATACCTATACCCATGGAAACCCATACTTGTAGCCACAGGTGCTGGTGAGGGCCTCCCATAACCTTGCAAACACAGCACCAATGTTAATTGACATTGCAGTGCACCTTCACAAGGTGATTGGGTACCCTGTCTCCCTTGTCTGCCCATGTAACCTCACAAATTCAGTGCCAAAGTCAATTGACATGGCAGTGCATATTCATGAGGTGATTGGGTAGGGACCTCATCTCCTCCCCCATTGTAATGCGACAAAGTTAAGCATGGAAGTTTTACTTCACAAGTGGATTAAGAATTAAAGGCTTAACATTCAAAGTCGTTACTTTGAATGTAAAGCGATGTTGATACAAATTTTATAGTCTACAGTACAGGCAGTAACTACACAGTATTTATACGCGAAGAGAAAAGGGGGCTGTGCACTGTAGACAAAGAAAAGAATAAATGGGGAAGAAAGAGGCTATGCACCTCAGAATGTAGAAGGAAACATATAAGGAATAAGGGCAGTGCATATAGCATAAGAGGGAACAACTAAATGGAGGGAAAAGGCATAGATGAGTCGTATAAGACAACTAAGCGGAGGGGAATGGGCATGTGTAGTAATACAGATGACAAAGGAAAGAAAAGAAAAGAAAAGCAATGGAATGGAAGGGATGGTACCATAACAAACTACCAGACTTCATCAATATCATCCACAATATTCACAATAACATTGCCATATAATGGCAAAGGGTGGGTGTCAAGTCAGCAGACCTTTCAAGTTCTTCAATACAATTATAAACCATATGGCATAGAATGAGGTGGTGAAGATTGTTGCCAGTGTAGTGACGGAGAACTTCACAGTGTCGACCAGAACTCAAGGGGGGTAAATGGGTATGTGAGGCTTGCAATGTTTGGGATGTCCTTGACGAGGTGAGGGACTGAAGGAGAGGCATGGAGGAGAAGATGTCGCTGTGGAAGGAGTGACAGGGGGAGTGCTGAACCACACCTTCCACTCCTCGTCCAAAGGCACTGGTTCTGGAAGGGGCTTCAGTGGCAGCAGGGCAGCAAGATATACGGCAATGATGAAAGAGTCAAAGTGGTCAGAGTTGTCTGGGTTAGGAGAGGGAGTTTGGGGTGGTGGGATGTAGAGTCATCCTGGGTTGTCCCTGTACTACTCTGCACATTCCTTGATATCTCTAAAAGTGTCATAAGGAACAAGGAGCTGTAATAGCCTGTGGTTTGAGATTCCAAGCATGCAGGTGAAGTGTCATTTCCAGAAGATGTCAGGGTGATGGACCTTGAGACAATGGTTCAGGAAAAAGAGGTCAAGGGTGAATTGAAGGTCAGCAAGGATATTAAGGAAATGAAAGATGTGATGAAACAACCAAGAATATTGAACAAAGTAAAAATGTAGGCAAACAAGATCATAAGCAATGAGGTTAGCACTGAGGGCATCACTCAGCACTAATGCTTCGAGAAGGGGGCTGTCCCACTGGACACAGTGAAACCAAAGGTTGGGGCAGTCAGGCCAAGCAGAAGGGTTATCCCAATCATTGATGTTAGGCCAATAGTACACCCAAGGGAATACAGGATCGGTATTCCAATGGTACATAAATGAAGGGATAATGCGTGGATCACAAACGTTGTGATGATCATCATCGCATTGTTGAAAGTGGACAAAGAAGTTGAAATGATGATACTTCTTTAGAAGGTACTGCTAAGGGGAGGGAGAGAACAATGAATAGGGTCTCTGAAGACAGTGGGGTCAATGACAATGTGCTCCAGAGTACACAAAGGAAACCATGACTAAACTGAGGTGATCTGAGAGAGAAAAGAGATGAGCAAGGAAGTGGTTTATAACAGATAATAGTTTAGGGTAGGCTGTACTTCCTTAAGCAGTAGTCCTTTTTTCGCATAGTCTAGAACCAGATCATGTGTATGCCGGAGGTGTGATACCAGTTCCCAGGTGTTTTCATCAGCAGGGTAGCCCTTCCATTTTACAAGATACTCCTTTTTGCAATGGTGATAATGATGATCAAGAATGGCCTCAACTTTGTATTCCTCAGTTTCATCAATAACATCAGGAGGAGGGCGAAGTGTGTCGTTAATAACTGGAGGATGTAATTCATTGTCAATGTCAGTGGGTTGCAGTAAGGAAATATGGAAAATGGGATGAATTTTCCAAGAAGGTGGAAGTTGAAGTTTGTAAACTACACTGGTGTTTGATTGGTCATCCTGAATCAGCCATGTGACCTGAGAAGCTGAGGCGGACCAGATCCAGCCATGCTTCCATACAAAAAAGGCAGCATCTGTCTGATATCCAGGGTTTGCCACACAGAATCGACATGAAAGTTCTGTGTATATTTGATATAATGTATATTTGATATAGATCAGGTCCATGGGAATAGGGATAGGCAAAAAAATCATTATTGCGCAATTTCAGTACTCTAGCCAGCTACACTAATTCTCCTCCTCAGCACTCAGCTCATCATCCTCTGTGTTAAAAGAAGTCAATAAGTGTAGAAGAGTAAAGGGAAATAGTAAAAGGGGATGTACTTGCCATTCTTTAGCCTGGTAGTGGAGAGGAATGGTGGAGACAATGTGGTTGAGAATAAGTTGAACATGGCGAAGGTTCAAAATTGGGCTCGGAGCTGTGACGAAGTTTGAATATATCACCTTGTTTCGCAAAAGTCATTCCACAATTTTCGCTAAGTCCTTCTATGACATCAAATATACCTGGAATTGACATTGAGCCAACATTGAGCTGTCAGTGATCGGTCCAGCCCAGGATTTGGGGCTGGGCCATGCTTGAATTTGATGAAAATTATATAAGTAAAGAAGTCGATCTGTGGTCACCATGAATACAATCTCATTTTCATGACATTCTTCAAACTGCCGAATTTAGATTGGGTTTGCAGTGGGATCAGAAATAAATCTCATCTATTTCAAGCGCTGCCTTTTTTAGGTACCAGGGACGCTGTGAGCCAAACGGTGGTGTACCAGGGAAATGTGATCAATGATGGGAAAAGGTCCAGTACATCAGACATCAAGTTTCTTTGTAGGTCTCCCAGTGTTAAAGTTTTGGATGTCAAGCCATACAAGTTGTCCAATTTGTAATTCAAGGTGTTTACATTTTTTGTTGGCAAAGTGTTTCATATTGTCAGCAGTATGTTGTAAGGAATGTTTTGCATGAAACCGAGCATTTTTGAGAGTCATGAGAAAATTGTTAATGGAGGGATTGTTGGATTCTGGTTTGTCGATGGAAAGAGGAGTGATTGGATGGTGTCCTTGATCTAAGTAAAAAGGAGAGTAGGTGGAAGAATGTTGCCAATTGTTATAACAGAACTCAGCCTGTGATAACCATTTGGACCAATTGGATTGCATACAATTAGTATAGAGCCAGAGGTATTTTTTGAGCTCTTGATTGGTTCCTTCAGTTTGTCTGTTAGTTTGCGGATGATAGGCAGTGGAAAGTGCCATTTCAATACCAAGTAACTTGTTGAGTTCCTGAGTGAATTTGGCAGTGAATTGCATTCCACAATCAGAAATGATCTTTGGCCAGCCATGGAGTTTCCAAATGTGGTCACGGAAAAGTCGAGCAGTGCCTTCTGTGGAGAGAGCAGAAGTTGTTGGAATAAAATGGGTGCTTTTCATGAAGGGACCAACAATGACAAAGATTGCATTGAATCCAAAAGAGAGCGGTAACTGTGTGATGAAGTCTGCAGTGATTTCTTCCTATGTGGCAGATACTGGAGGAAGAGGGTGGAGTAGTCTTGCAGGGCATGAATGTAAAACTTTAGTGCACTGACAATCAGGACAAGAATGAACAAAGTTGGAAACATCTCTATGAATTTGATCCCAGATGCAAGAGCAAGAAATCAATTCACAAGTCTTTTCTGAGTTGAGGGACAAGTCATTAAGCACACATGTATATATATATGTCAAAGATTCGAAACTAGTCCACTGAGGCCACTGACCTCTGAATGTGAATTCCTATATAGTAAGTTTAAAAGTTTAAAAACATTTCTGGGCCTCTGCCCAGGCCCCCTCACCCACCTCAGGTGTGGAATTCCAATCCTGGTACCCCCTTGGGAAAAATCTTGTAAAAATTTTGACAGCATCTTATAATTCTGCAACCAATTTTGTAGTTGCAAAATTCAATCCAAATATATCCTTTTGTTAGTTATTTTTGATTTTGCACCCAATGAAAACAAAGTGACAAAAGGATATACTTGGATTGGATGTTGCGGGTTGACATACAAGTTGCCAAAAAAATTTACAACAATTTTCCCAGGTGCAGTGTCAACATTTTAAATTTACAGTCAACGGTATGATCAAATGAGCTATGTGGCGAAATAAACCACAAGAGATAAGGCAAAATCCTTGCGATAACAAGTATCCTACAGCGTCGCCGAGGCTAATGTACAAGTGCATAAAGCGAAGTATTTGTGGTACAAATATGTCACGAAGGCAAACAAGAACGGCAGACAAGGAAGCGGACAAGGAATAGTCAAAAGGCATATTCTGGGTCAAAGAAGGTGCACAGTTCATCAACTGGAACAAGAGCTAAGCTACGCTCAAGCGTACAGAGGCACATCGGCACCTGGAGACCAGGTGGTTCCGTTCCCAACCCACTCCTGGATACCAGTGGGCGGTCGTTGGAAATATACTCTGATCTGGCCAAGAGAACCACCAGTGTCTCCCCACTGAATAGCCGCTACGCCAGAGTCAGTGACGGTGTTGGTGAGGACATTCGTCCCAACCCAGCCACTGCCGTCGTATTTAGTTTCGACAAGCTGGTTGTCTTCATTCACGGCATAAACACGAATTTGTCCCGCCAAAGTTATTGCGCTAATGGCGGCTCCCGGACGGAATACGCCTGATGGGTTGTATGCGCCTGTTTCAAATCGTGTCACAATTACTACTCGACGATTGCCGTGTCCCAAATGCTCACCATTGTGCCAATCGCCAGAAGCCGTCAATATTTCTTTCAGCTTCAGGGACTGGTCTTGGTAGTACAACCACCATCCCGGAAACCCACGCATTCCGGTGAAGCTGGCAAGAGCGGAACCGGCAATGGCAAGAGGAAATCGATGGGTCGACTTGGACCATGTGCTGTTCAACTGAAGCTCTTGGATGCGGAGATCAGTGGATTGGAAGTAAACGCGCAACCTAATATCGGCATTGTTGTCCCCGGTTCCGGATACAGCGAGCTGAGAGAAAGGTGCTGCTTGAAATTGGTAAGTGCGAAGACTACCATCTAACCAGCTGGCTCCGCCGGTGTACATGCGTTCGCACACGTAGTCATCAGGGTCGAGGTAGTAGACACGAATCTAAACGGGAGTTGGAGCGAGAGAACGTCACCGAATATGAATGTAAATTCTGACCTGAGTACCAGAGGCCCAGGAATGGACAGCAATGGGAGAATTGAGCTTTGCGGATATAACAGAACCGTCGCCGCGAACATTCCAGCCAATGGTTTGGTCGTAAAAAGACTCCTTCAGGTCGGCGGTGCTGTATTGAAAGTATACACGAATATGCACCCCATTGCCGTCGGTGAACTGTGTAGCGGCGAGGGTGGTCCTATTGAGGAGGGACATGGTGTACGAAAGCGATGTTGGGAGAATTCCCAAGAGTGGTGTGACACTAGGGAAAGAGCAGCGTTCTTATGGAGAATTACATCGGTGTGTTCCGCGATGTCAACGGCAGACTGTTAGACACAACCCCAGAACTTTGTTTCGTCGGTGAGAACTGTGTGATCGAATGACGGGTTCCAGCCTCAGGACGAACTTGAAGCCAACTTGGGCTATGTTCTTTCGAAGAGTCTGATATAGTTTGAGTCTCCTCACCCTTGAAGCTTGAAGCTTGACAATTGACTCCACCGACATATGGCACCGATAGCAGCCTTCTCGTTCCTTCACGATTTAGGGTACGTCTCCTTTTGGAGTCAGGACGGCGATGGAAATCGATGAATGCCTTCAATGAACGGCTCCACCCCAAGTGTGGGTGATGATCATAATTATTGCCTTCAAGTTTCCTGTTGTACTTGTCACAGTGTGGTTACATAATCCACCGGTTTTGCATCAGAACCAGATGGAGTCCCTCAACCTGAACACGCTCGCCAGCTCCCTTCCAACAGCAAACCTGCAGAACGCCGAGAAAGACCTCATGAACAACTTCAAAGGTATTTTCTACCTTGATCCTGACCCAAGATCCACACTCACTGTCTCACACCCCCCAAAGCGGCCGCCTTGAGCATCACAACTCTCTACCGTTCGTCCCGACACACCTCGAAACGAGCGTACAATGCCGGCTACGGCGCTGCTTGTCACGAACTGCTCATGATGATCCAGCAGGGCGTTTCAGTTAGTGGCATCGGTAGCACCTCCTCGGGCTCTCACGATCCAGAAGGTGGCGCGATGACGATTGGGAAAGTCATGGACTGGATAGAAGCCAGGCTGGAAGCAATAAAGTCCAGGGAAGAGGAAGAGGACGAGGACGAGGAGAAGGAGAAGGAAAGAGAACGGAAGAGAACGACCACTGATCTCGCCAAATCTGGAAGCGAAACCGTGAAACCATCCATCGCCGCTAACGCCCCCGCAACTGCGAACCCTGTGGCAAGACGGAAAGATCAGGCCAGTCGCATTGAAAAGGTCTACGTTCTTATTTTATTTATCTAATCTGTCGTTCTATCAGACTGTCACAGGCCTCCCTACTCCAAATTCTCCGCACTCTCAACCCAACACACAAGAAGCCTCTCAGCCATCCTCCCCCTCACCGCCACCACTTACTGCCCTCCGGCCCATTTACCCCCCAAACCCTCCACACCGCTCCAAATCACGCCTCAGTCCCGTAGATCACAAACACCTTCCCGAACGACCACACTCACACCCCCCTCCCAGCAGCACCACACTCACGACTCCCACCCTCTCATCCATTCACAACGGTTTCGCCTTCACGTCTGGCACACTTCCATTGACCCCTCCGCCAACCTTGAATTCCACAACGCATCCCATCCCGATAGCAGATTTGGCTGCGGGCACTAAACGCAGACACGCTGTCATGATGACGCTGGATTCTACGTCACCTCCATTGTCGATCGCCAGTTTGTCCCCGGGAGGGACGTCTCGGTCACCAACTCTCCCCCCTGTCGGGAACGTCTCTGCTATACATATGACTGGAACAAGTGGCAATCGGCGGAGAACCAGAAGCTCGAGGAACTTATATCAAATTCAGCATTATCCAAACTTGGGCGTAAATCAATCTACAGAAGCGATGGATGTGGAGGACGATGGCGGTGGTCGGGAGCGAAAGCGTGTCACCCGGCGGTAACCAATCGACCTACTCCTCTACAATTGTCCCTACCCTTCCTTGACGACCAATTAGATCTTGAATTGTTGTTCTTCCACTCCTTGGTTTCCGGCTGTATCACTCTTCTTCACCTGAATGCCGTTCCGTTAACGTTAACTTTATTGTTTTGGGCTCTTCCATATCTTTTCCCCCTGCATCTTATATTTCTCATACCCTCTTCCCATTTTGTGTTCACTCAACAAGTTTGAGTTGTCTAATACGTAGCATTGGCATCTGGTCTGACCCCCCGTATCATACATTTCTCCACAATGTATCGTTATTATCGCCATCACAGCGTCTACCCATCACGTGGCCTACTAGAGCACTTGGTGTATTAGCCTGATTGAGCGCCTTGCCAAAAAATCCAAAAACCTGCACATTATCGCGATCTAGACAGGCTCACATAAGTAATAAAAAAAATAAAAAAGCGCTCATTCCGCGACGACATCAGGGTCACTCAGTATTTTTCCCCCTCTCAAGGATGATATACCCGGCGGCGGTCTTCTGCATATTCGGGGATTCCTGCCCCAGCCCATAATTTGTGACAATCAGGTAAAACGTCTGTCGATCGTCATCGCCCAGCGGAACAGTCCTGTCCAGAACAAAATCCCCCCAACCAAGAACAAAACACAGTAGGATACTAGCCGCCAAGAAGGCGCCCAGAGGCCGGCTCCACCACCCCAGGACCGCGATAAAGGCAAAGAATATCGCCACGTGTTGCATTGCGCAGTCTGCCCAGTATGCAAAACGGTGAATCCCCTTGAGAGACGCCTGGTAGCCCGGAGTGAAGGTGACGAGCTCCATGTGACTTGGGCAGAGTATGATCGCCCCTCCTACAGCGATACACCAAGGGATAAAGCAGAGAACCCTCGCAAGAAGGATGAGAACGTTCCGGGGTGTCAGGTTCGGAAATTCCAGTGAAAAATCATTGATACTGGAAGTCTCGGCGGCTAGGGCAGTCTCATCTTGGGCGACGTTGGAAGACGGAAGAGTGCCAGATCGTAGTTTCATCGATACGTCTTCTATTGTTGTAATTGCGGGTAGTTCTATTTCGTCGTCGGCGGGCTGCCAGTGCAACGGTTAGGCCAGACTTTCATACATTAAAATTAATAAATAAGAACCACCAACGTTTACGACAATCTCCTCAACGGCGCTTTTCTCTATTCCTGCATTCGGGAGGCTAAAGAGCGTCTGCCCCAAAGTCAAGTAAAAATTATACACAAGAAAGACGAGACAACACGTACCGTGGCCCCATTTATTTCTGGAACATCGTCTGCCTGCACAAGGGCGCTGGGATGTTGCACGGGTAGATTATAAAACATGTCATACGATCTAATAGGAGTTGGCGTTGGGAGAACCAAGGAAGTCGCCGTATTCTTCCTCTAAATTTGATCCAAAAAAGTCAGCTGTGGTACATTTTGGTATCAAGGTGGGAAACCAACCCACTTTCGCTGATTTGTTCGATCTCGTTAGGGTCTGCGCGAATTGCTTGGCTTTCGTAACCGCCCTAGATAGTGTCCGCACCTTTGGAGCGGTCGCTTCGCGTTGTTTAAGAGGCTCGGGGACAGGCGGCCTCGGTGTTTGGGGGTCGTCGTAGTCGTCCTGGACAACAACCAAGTCGAATGGATGAAGCATTTCTTCATCGGCAGGGGTGGTAAGACCAGAAGATATGGAGGACTCATAACACGACGTCTCGCTAGAATCCTGGCGAATGAAACGGTCTCTCTGTTCAGGGTAATCGTTAGATAGCAACAGAAGGGGGGCACAAGGCATATCTTACCATGGGGAGAACGAGGGATGACATGTCCATCTAAAGCACTGGGCGTGGCGAGAGGATAAGGGAATTGTCAGCAACCCAGAAGGTCAATATTTATACATTGAAGAAGCAGTCCGAACTTCAATAGCTGTCAGCCGCTCGGCCCGGCCGCAATAACAATACAATACAAGTTTTTAAGGATACAATTCAGAGCGAGAGCCAACGCCGGTAGAGAGCCTCAGCCAAGGGTGTCGCTCCAGTCATCACATATATAAGAGACAAGTTGTAAGCAGCTTCTCGAGTAACATCACCATCCTGAGATATATTTCAAATTAATTTGACAATGAGGCATGTATAATATTTGTATAAACAAGCTCACATCTTGAGTTTTCCTCTCTGCAAATTGCAGGACACGTTCATAATGACGCACTGCATGAGTGTGCAGTCCTGAGGTGGAATAAATCCGTCAGTTTACCTAACGTAATCGACGAGAACTTGTACGCATCACCTATTTGTTGAAAGGCTCGGCCAAAGTTGTATTCCACTTCAGCTAAGCCTTCTGAGGTTGATCCTCGAATGTTTCGATATCGTGTTAAAAATGCCAATGCCTATCTCAAAAGCTCGGGTGCAAAAACAAAACAATATCGCGAAGAACTCACTTGAGTTATTAAATGATGTCTGTTATCAGCTTGCCGTTGCATTGCTCGACCAAGCGAAGCTATTGCGAGGCACAGGCATATCATAGGATCATTGGGACAGTAATCGTAGGCGTGTAGAAGATAGACTGCGCAAGGCATGACCATTGGTATCACCAAAACTTAGCAATAATGAACGTACATATGGCGCTTTGATAGCTTTTAGCCGCAATGCAGATCTGTCCATATACTGCAACATTGATTGGATTATTCTTGGTTGGGGTTTCTGGGAGATTCGACTTGTCATTGACAGATTCCTCCTGAACATCGTCTTCCATGTCGTCGCCAACCGCATCATCACCATCTACAGCCTTCGTTTGCGTGACTGGAGCGTATCGTTTATTGAGAGGGTTCCATCTGAGCGAATCCTTATTCTTCACTGCAGCATCAGCCACCCTGATTTCTCGTGACAGATGTTTCTGCAGCGTAGAGGTAATAAATGAATCAGTAGGACGTAGACCACTCGCAAGCGCCGCCAGTAGTATGCGTTGTGGCTCATTCTTGAACTGATGGGCGCCGATCAATTTACGGCACTGCTCTATGACAACCGGATATCGTTGAGTAGCTATGGCACACGCTTAATGAAAGATGAATGTCAGCATTTCAAGCAGGATTGTCGATGACGGCGATAGCCTACTAATCAAGGTGATTCGAATTGTGTCTTGCAGTTTGCGAGTCTGATATGCATTGGACAGGAGGATATGTCGAAGAATCTCCTCTGCAACATTGAAACGGCCGCGTTTTGTTAGCAGAAATGCATGCTAAAATGAGGAACGGGGAATCAATCCAAGCTCGACGTGAGCGGAATAATATTTAACCTGCATAAAAACTCTCAACCAGTCCTCAAACTGAACGCCACGGAATACCTCAACCCTGGCATCCTTGCCTTTTGACTTCCGCGCAATGCTATCATGCTCTAGAATACTTAAAGAATGAGATTCTCGCTGTGACGAAAAGGTAAAACAGACCAAGATCAAGGTGAAGGCGAGTCGCCATGCGGTCTTCGTCTGCTTCACTGCTAGCCTTAGCCGGGCGACTTCTTGGAAACATGCCACGAAATGGGTTGCTCTGTAAGTTTGAGTAAGCTACCTGGGCTCACAAGGGAAAGCAATAAAAATATACTCGTGTTGTCAAGAACAAGCCCCGGGTTTCCCTGAACGTGTCGACCAGCCTGTCTGCTTCAAACAACCACTCTCTCTCAGCTTCCTCTTGTCCCGCCTCCTTGCTCAAGATGCGAGGCCACAAGTCCGTCACCCTTCGATAGCCCCTCAACACTTCACGCTCCTTCTGCGTCTCGAGTTCGCGCAGCTGAGCAGGATTGAGTCTGTGTTGTGATTTGCTGATAGGTGCCTTCCCCTTCCCTTTCGATTTTTCTTCAAATAGTGACGCGCTTTGGAGGCTTGCTGCTGATTCTTCCCCCCGTGGTGGCGCAGGACGTTTCTTTCGGGAGTCGATTACTGAAAAAGCGAGAAACAAGCTTTCAATAGGGAAAATGCATGACCAATATGGATCATAGTACCTTCATAGACTAGTTCCAGTGCTTGTCGAGGTTCATTCAAGATCTCGTAAATTTCAGCCAACTTCATCTTTGCATCATTGTGGCTTGCGTCTGCATTAATCACTGAGGCGGAGTGTGAATATGATATCAACGGGCAGTGTTATCGGGAAATTTGAACGCGCCGTGTTCGTACACCTCCGCTGCTTCTCGCAACTCTCCAAGCATGCGAAGGCAGGCGGCAGTTTGAAGAAGGATATAAAGACTACTTGTCTATTTACACCATTTCAGTTACATATATGGACAGAAGAAACACGAAAGAAACGTACCCCTGCATCAGTCCCAAGCAGTTCATAAATTGGTCGAGCCTCGGCATACAGTTCACGCTCGAAATAAGCATCCGCGATCTCCACAAATAGAGGAGCATAGTCAAGAACTTCTTGCGAGAGAACAATGTTGGCATGCATCTGTTGTTGCGGACCAAGCTCAGTGTGGCGCGAAAACACACCTAGTGCTCACGTACCTTCCCCTCTTCCATTTCCCCCATTTTGATCCGAGCAATGGCTAATCTGTGTCTAGCATTAACATCTAACGGGAACATCCCTGCTTGTATCTCGCCGTCTTTGCCAGAAGCATCTCGTCCATCCTGCGTCACGTCGTACTCCCTGTCGTCATTACATACGTCCCAATATTTCTGCTCGGAGCGACCTTGCAGCCACCGGCATCCCCGACGAATTGTGACAATAGCGCGATCACACTCTTCCAATGTGTTGTGCAAATCGGTCAGGACAAGAATCTCCATCAATCCGAAACCACCCCCAGGTATTTCTGCCGCGGTTTCAGGGTCTACGCTGCAGCCTTGAGGGCAAATAGCCTGATAGTGCTCGAATGCACCTTGGAAAAGAGAAGCGCAGGTAGCTAGGTCCGAGAGCTCTATCAGTACAGGACGCAATTCGCTCAGGACTGTAAGGTCGTGTGGGAATCGTTTTAGAATTGCAGTAAAAGAATGACGAGCCTGGTCGGCAAATAAAGTAGTCTTCGGTGGTGGAGTAACCGAAATAACTTACCGTTCGCAGGTCTCCAGATTCCTTGGCGAGTGATGCTCGATCCCATAGTGCGTCAACATTAGTGGGGTCCAAACTGTAGAGTTTACGATAACAATATAAGGCCTGCTGTGCAAATCCAAGTTCCCTATATTGATGATTAGTGAGGTCGTATAGCAGCGTGCTGCACGAACCTGGACTGTCTCGCCAATCTGTCCCACTCTTCCGCATCGTGACTTAGATGTGCTGCCATGATGCGCAATTGTAGCGCCTTTTCTGGCTCATGCAGGTCTTCATAACATTGCGCGAGAACGGACCACGCAGAAGTAGCACGCGGTTCTATTCGGATAACTTCTTGCATAATACGAATCGTTTCGGGAAGATTGTTTTCGATATATGCTGCATTGCCGTCGCCAATGAGATTGCGAACTTCCAAAGATAATACGGGACCAGCACGACGAATTCCCTGAGAAGCCGGTCATACTGAAGTCACGAACAGACCAGGTGGGATTAGATATGAACCTTTCTTCTTGTACGACCGATGCCAGATGCAGCACGCAGGTCATCGCGAAATTGGGCTTCCTTTTCCTCGATACTGAAGTCCCAGACTTTGCTCAACATACCAGGATGAGACGTGCTGTCAGTCCCGCGAATATTCTCAATTAGACGACTGAAAGAGGATTAATCAAATATAGAACAGGAAGGAGCAATACAATCCACTCATACTCAAAATCTCCTTCAATTTCCATCTCAGCACTCACCACCGGAGGAGCATCCGAGTCGTTACGTTCCGGCTGGTCCTCGTCGGAGTGGTCATCTTCGTCCTGCGACTCATAGTCCTCAGAATCGGTGACTTCGAATGATTCTGGATCTGTGTCCTGCCCTTTCACAGAATTCAAACAATTGTTAAGCCAATATATGTCTTACCTACCGTCTTCCATGAGCGAAACACTGCTGATAGTAAACATGCACCCGGCGCATTTTTAAGCTCAGCATAGAAATCAATTATGCTAAACCCCAAAATAATTAAGTTAAGTTCTAAATTAGATTTGTAGGCTTAAGAGGAACCAGCACCCTTATGTAATACAATCACGTGATGTCCCCTCAGACCTTGGCCATGCAAAATCGGGAAATATACATGTACTATAACTGTAGCATAGACCTTTTGACTTTGTGCGATGTCCGTGATACTTCTGATTGGCCCATGCAGCCTCAGCCCCTGCTAATCCCTGTGAATAGGCTGAAATAAATCTTCACTTTCGGAATCAGAACTTGAACACTGGATTCCTGGCAGATAATCAGAGTCACTCCCAGAGTTGGATGGAGCTGCTTCATCTCTAGGCTTGGAATAGGCATTTTTGAGATTATTCAAGCATGCAGAATGAGCTTTGGACAGTTTCCCCATCACATGATTGAGTTTCCTGCTGGGCCAATCACTCTTCCAGGTCACGTGGTGTATTATATAAGCGGCCAAATGTATGCTCCAAAATATCAAAACTCTGGCAATCCACACAAAAAGTGATTTGGATACATTCATTGAAAAGTTTCTTAATTTGGTAATAACTTGCTCAATTCCTGGAATATCAAGAAACTGTCTCCTAGGAGCACAAGCCCAGACATATCCCTACCATTTCCAGCAATAATATTAGTGAAAAGACTATTGATGTGGAAGGTATAAGACATGGTAGATGGTCAACTATTGGCTTATGTAATGGGTGCTGGTTCCTGATGGCATCTATCTTACAGCATATTCCAAAAAAATTTAAAAACCACCTGCCTGGCCAGTTCCAGGCAGCTGTGGAAGTGACAAAAACTACTGAGAACAGGACTAATTGACATTAGGGCATCAATCCCAGTTGGCTGAGGATACCTTACACCATTTTAGAACATTTTCTGCCTGCACCAGATAATTCTAATGAGAAACCATGTTGCTCACCCAAAAAAGGAAATCTCTATGGATGAATTGTATAAAAGATTTATGGTGAGCTTAGAGAGCATCCCAAAAATTCCTAAACAAATGTATAGTTATAATAAATGCTTTGAAATAATTTCAGTATTATTTGAGTGAGTAATTGTATCTAGTGTTGGGGAAGTTTGGTTTGGTCCGGTTTGGGGCCTTTTTGCCCAAACCAGAAACTGAATGGTCCGGTTTTCCACCCAAAATCCCCAAACCAGACTGAAACTGATGCAAACTGTTTGCATCAGTTCAGTTTCGGTCCAAACCCAGTCTGAACCACAGACTGCTAGTGCTCAGTCCCCGTGCACCATTCTGACCTTGCAACAGAGCTGCACATGTCAATTGACATGGCCAGCCTGTTTGCGAGGTGGGATTGGGGTGCTGGGGTGCTGGCACACCCTGCACCAGCATTGAGCCACACGCGGGCTTCTCCATGGGTGTCCCAATGCGTCACACGTGTTGTACATGCAATGGTGGGTTGACCGCATTGGCTGTTTTCAGTGGACGTGTGATGGTGATGGTGGTGGTGGTGGTGCCCCATGCATCATACACGTTGTGCACGTGATGATGGCCAGGTTGCAGCCGCTTTGGTTGTTTTCAGCAGACACGTGGTGGTGGTGGCATAGGAGCCTCTTTGCGTGGGTGGCCAGATGCGTCATACGTATTGTACATGCGACGACAGCTGGGTTGACCCTGGGTTGACCTTTCTGTGATATACAAATAAAATCAGTAAGAAAATCAATAAAAATATGTACCATGAAGTAGCGGGGGTGGATGCACCACCCCCTGCCGCTCTTCCACCTTGTTGACTCCACCTGATCCATGTTCATTTGCGTGCATGTGTTTTGAATGTGTTTGGCGTTGTAGAGGGTACAACCTCTGTGGCCACAGAATCCCATCAAAAGACGCACTTTACTACTCGTCCACGAACCCGTCCATCACTCCATCCTAATCTGGCGCACTCTATCCTAAACCGACAACAATCACACGTCAATTCCAGACAAGTCCACACTCAAACCTGGACCTGAATCCTGAGCCCCTCTCTTACTGATCATAAAGGCACCCATAATATACATCGGAACCCTCTGCCCACCAAGCCCGATACACAACCCGACTGCTCCCGCAGTAGTATAAAGAGGACTCCCACATACTCGTAATAAGTAGATACCCAGAACCCCAGAATCAATCCCTCGTAGTTTCCCTTAGACTTGTACTTCCCATATCCACAATCACAAATCCATAACCTCTATTATTGTTTCCCATCGTTCCCGCCTCATCTCCTCACCGTTACGTTCACCGAGTTGAAACCCAATGTTGGATAACTCTGGACTTCACCAGAAACTATCTCTTTATTTCTGTTTATCCTTG
This sequence comes from Hygrocybe coccinea, assembly GCA_963555575.2. NCBI lineage: Eukaryota > Fungi > Basidiomycota > Agaricomycetes > Agaricales > Hygrophoraceae > Hygrocybe > Hygrocybe coccinea. The sequence goes on from OY741999.1 coordinate 1,387,816, forward strand.
GATTTCTATCCCCTTTGACTAGATATTACTGACGACGCCCTTTGTCACTATTATGCTGACCTCTATCTAGTATCCCCTTTTGGAGCTAGACCTGAACTACACATCACAGCGTGGCGCTGGGGGTGGGCAATGGGCGTTGCTGTTGGCGCGTCTGGCGTGGCGTTGACGGTGGTTGTAACCGTTGCCATTGTCGTTGTCATTGCCATTGTCATTATTGTTATCATTGTCGTGGTGGTGATGGCTGTGGTGGTGGCCGTGGACCTCAAAATAATTGTTAGTGTCGAATAAAATAAAATAAAATAAAAACATACATGGGCGGCAGTACTCCCTGCCGCCCATTTTGTCGACCTCGGGTGCTCTAGTATCTTCATTTCACATACATTGGGGGTGTTGTTGGTGGTTGAAGGGACTTTGGGTGACTTTGCAAGTCAGCCAAGTGGCTGACTCGCGACCATTGGTTTGTGGTTCAAACTCAGTTTGAAACCGTTTCAGCCCGCTGCCAAATCCACCAAACTGAAACCAAATGGTTCGGTCTCCGCTAGAAATTCCCAAACCGAAACCAAGACCGGCGGTTTCGGTTCGGTCTTGTTATGGATCGCTAGATCAGCAGGCTCCAGCAACAACCAACTAAAACAAGTCAAGATCAGACCAGAGGAAACTCAAGAGGAATGGTGTATTCATGGTCTACCACTACTATACAGCAAGTAGCAGTCTGGAGGGAGAGAGTCTAGGAAAGTGAACCAGGGAGAGAAAACCAGACTAAACGTGAGGAAAGGGAAGGGAAAAAGAGGAACAGTTCGAAGATGAAGGTTTAAATACAAAAGAGTTAGGGAAATGCCATGAAAGACAGACTACCGGGTCTGTATGTACAAACGGAGAGAAATGTAAGAACAATAAGGCTGTCCTGCAGATACAGCATGTCCATCAGTGTTTCAGGTAGTGATTGCAAGGAAATGGTTCGGAGCAATCAAGGGTCCAGACCCTGCGCCTCATGGTTGCCTCATGGCAAGGAGGTGAAACAATCCATGAGTGGATGTGTCAGTGAACACATGATAAACATGAGGCAGCCATGTGGATGTCATGTGGCTGAATTCCTAGTTTTGGAATGATGAGATTGGTTCGTCTTCCTGATGGTTTGCATTGGCAGTGGATGCCTGGCCAATGGCAGCATACGACTATGAGTATGTGTATGCGGGATTGGGATGGAAAGGTGAATGTGATGCTTCATCATTGGAGGCAGGGGAGAAGGCGAATCACTGAATGGGAAGAACCATGATGGGGGCAATGCAATGAACACTGGTAATCATACACCAGTGACTGTGGTTCCTGCAGTTCGATAAGCAAGGGTGTTTCATATAACCCTTCTTGGCTGCAGGGTACTGGATGTCTGGGATGTCGACTAGGTATGGATATTCCCAACCAGTGGACTGGTACATGAAGGTGATGAAACATGTCAGAATGCAAGTCTTTGTGGAGCATCAAGGGGACTTGTCGTATATGCGAGTTCGGGTTGTTAGTTGAGCACCAGTGGTCAGCTGATGAGAAGAAAGGCGAATGAATGTGGAGGTGACATGTGAAGAAGAACAAGATGTTCGGCCAAGATAGGTCAAAGGAGTCATCGGTTGTCGGCAACTATGATGGATCCGATATCTGAGTCATTGTGGGGAGGTTGCATTATCCGAATATAGGTTGCATAGATGTAGACACCCACAAGGGTGGAGATGCCAATAGAACATATCACAATCATGGCGATGAGCTGGGCGTCAAAGGTAACCATGAGGATCGGGATGACATGTCAGTCTTCTTTGAAATAGGAAAGTCGATTGGTCATCAGGCACAAGGCTATTCATTTGTCTGTGACAGGCACAAGGAACCGTGTAGGTGAATTGTGAAGGAACAATAACAATGTCATAAGCATATGGGTGTGGACATACGATCAGTCGGCGGAGAACCAGAGTATTCCGATTGCTGGGTATGATCAGTAGTTGGGTCATGGAGTATTCTTGTCTCCGGGTATGCACACTGGTCATGGGTTGTGACAAGAACGGAATGGTCAAGTTCGGATTGTATTGTCTTTAGGTTCCTTCAGCTCCTGGTTGTGCATAAATGGTTATGCACTGTCAAGTCATCCAATGAGAACGTGGGGTCAACCCGAGAGTTTGGTAACAAGGTATCGTCCAATCAGAGTGTGGGACTTGGCACATCTTCGTGGGAATGTATGGGTGTCATGTGCTGTCAAAGCCAAAGACAGGGGCACAAAGGTAAAAATCATAACAGGTCTAAACCAGGTTTGGATTGGTCTGAGACCGAACTTCCCCAACACTAATTGTATCCAAATTGATACATGACTGAAATATATCTCTAATAATCATTTGACAATACCAATTTTACACAGAAAATATTCTAAAATGATGTAAGGTATCCTCAGCCAACTGGGGTTGATGGTCAATTAATCTACACCATTTGGCTCACAGTGTCCCTGGAATCCAAAAGTGGCAGCACTAGAAATAGATGGCATTTATTTCTGATCCCACTGCTAACCCAATCTAAATTTGGCAAAGAAGGTGATGAAAATGGCATTGTATTCATGGTGACTGCAAATCAACATATAGAAATTTTATCAAATTTAAGCATGGCCCAGCCCCAAATTCTGGGCTGGTCTGATCAGTGAGGGCTCAATATTGGGTTGACAACAATTCCAGGTATATTTGAGGTCATGGATGGACTTGGTGAAAACAAGTTGATGTATGTTGCATCTTTGTCATCTGAGCCTGAATTTTGAAACCTTCACTGTGTTCAACTTTCTCTCAACCATGTCTCTCCATGCCATTCCTCTGCACTACCAAGCTAAGAATGGCAAGTACACCCCCTTGCACCTTAACCCTTTACTCTTCTACACTGAAAGACCTTGTTTCTCTACAGATACATATCATTATCCTCTGTTACCACAATGTGTGTGTTCTCTCCACTAGCAAACTATGCAAACAGCTGGCAAACTGACACTCCCTGTCATGGCTCAATGGCTAGTCATGTAGTTAATATAGGTGTAGTAGTTCTGTTTATTGTATAACAGTACAAGTAACAGTATGATACCAGAATGCAGAACTTTTTTTTAGCAAACCCTTTTTAGCAAACCCTTGACCTGAAAAGGGTTATTTATTATTAATTAATTAATTCTTACCCTCACTGTGCATATAGAATTGATGTTGGTTCTGTGTGGCTGGCACCCAATGTCAGAAAGACCCTGCTGTTTTCATGTGGATGCATGGCTAGACCCAAATTAGTCTGGCTTCTTAGGTCACATGGCTGGTTTGGGATACTGGCACAAGCTGTGGTGTAGTTCTCACTTGAGAACAGTAGTTTTTGTCACTTCAGGGTTTCAGCCATGCCTGGATGTGGCTAGGCAGCTTTGTACCTTTTTTTGCTTATCTTGCTGACAAGGTTTTTGCAATACACTGTAAGGTAGAAGTCACTTATACTCAAATAGGCTCTAGTAGGGGCATGTGATAAAAACGTTGGAGTAGGACATCTAGTCCTACTCACTATGAGGTCATGGTCATCACATGATCTAGAACTAGAACTGTCTACTACATCTGGAACACTACTGACTAAGTCCAACCGTGAGAGCCTAATCACGTGACTAACCAGATCCCACTACTCCAATGTTACAAAATGTGACAAATTGTAGTTATCTTGAGTTCAGAATTTGTGAAGTACAGGTAAATTTTAAATTAAACCAGTGAATTCAAGACAATAAGAATTCAGAGACTTCACTGGTTTCAGATTTCTTTTCTGAGCCTTGTTGAGAGGCTGAACTTGTTATCTTTGATGAAAAAGTGTTATGTAATCTGAAATGATCATGTAGTTATTTGTAATCACTCTCAACTTTTGTTGGTGACTGTGCAGCAGTACTTCTGTTTATCACTCATTGTTGTTGTTGTATTGTTGATTCCACTGAATTGCAGCATAATCTGTACCATCCATATGCTGTATCTACAAGTTCTGGTCAATGAAATTTAGGATAGTAACGGATTGTCACATCAAGTCCTGTCAAGTCACACTTAGTCAAGTATGAATGACTTCTACCTTAGGTTTAGTTTAGAACTCAGTCCCTCAATAAGTATAACACCCCAGGTGGGGGTCTGGCATGTGACCTCAACTTATAACAGCTCAGAACTCTTCAGCCAGCCCAGATTTTGTCTGGCAGTAAAAAACTCTTTTAGATACAAATGAAATGCAAAAATTGTTCAGGACAGAATTTTCATTTGTGTCCTTATTGCTATTTTCATATATAATGACATTTTTGAAAAACAAATCTTTTAAAGAAGGAGGTCCTAGTAAAATGATAACTTGTGAAATACTGCACCAAATTACATAGTCTGAGAGGGACAGTTTGTCTATGTTCTAAGGGCCATCTTTCCCTCCATTTACAATTTCAAAATATGTGTTATATAAAAGGTTACGAGTGAATTGTTGATTTGAGTCATTGCAACTTGTACAATGAATATCTTTACAAGAAATGCTTGGATTGACATGGTTGTAGAGAGAAAGTTGTCCTATTTTTCAAGGGCTACAAGAGCCCATACTGTGTTTTTCTGTGCTTTGAAATTTTGAAGGAGAATTACACAAAAACCACCTCTGTATAAATAACATTATAATAATCTGCTAAAGTTCAAAATACAAGAAAACATGGTATGAGCCCTTGTAGCCCTTGAAAAATAGAACAACTTTCTCTCTACAACCATGTCAATCCAAGCATTTCTTGTAAAGATATTCATTGTACAAGTTGCAATGACTCAAATCAACAATTCACTCGTAACCTTTTATATAACACATATTTTGAAATTGTAAATGGAGGGAAAGATGGCCCTTAGAACATAGACAAACTGTCCCTCTCAGACTATGTAATTTGGTGCAGTATTTCACAAGTTATCATTTTACTAGGACCTCCTTCTTTAAAAGATTTGTTTTTCAAAAATGTCATTATATATGAAAATAGCAATAATCTTGTGTATCAGGGGAAAGTGCCAAATACACAGTCTGTCACATAAAAACTCCAGATTGTAAAATGATGTATTGCAAGCAATGCATAGTCAAATTAATTTCAAAAAAATTCTGGACACACTTGAAAGCATGTCTAGCTCACTATAAAACAATCTGGCTATAAAATAATCTGGAATTCTTTGACAGCCTGACAGGTTCACTTGAAAACTGTAATTCTAATGGAAACTGGAGGCCTGAAAAAATTCCTCACAACAAAGAATTGAGAGGGTTGACAATAGTGTTGCCACAGCTCAGCTCAGCTGAGACCAGCTCTGTTCACTCAGCTCAACCAGCTCATGGCTCCTGAGCCAAGCCATGGCAACACTAGTTGACAATAATTCTGCACTGGACAATCTGTTTAATTTGGTTATATCTACAAGTGCTCCCTACATTGCTAGTCAAAATCCCCACTGTACAAGAAGCCAAGGGGGGCCCGGCATTAAAAAACTTAAACATGGGTTGATAAATTTCATTTTGACAAATTCGGGGACCTCCCCCCCCCCCCCTTCCTAATATGGCTATATTTACTTACATAATATACAAAAAAGGCAATCCAGTAGCCTTGTTGGCCTCAATATCAGTCTGACTCACGTTATTGCCACATAAGCAGGTCCCAAGTCTTTCATATTCAGCCAATGCAGGTGGGTTCAGCAGCAATTGTAAACTCTGTCTGGTTTCCAGCTTGGAATTTTGGTGCTGCCTGTCATTTGTACTGGGCATACTCCATAAGGTTATGTATTTGTAGAACTTTCAAAGTCTGAATTATGCAATATATTTTCAAGCTATTTGTAGAATACAAAACGGTATTTTTGCCTGCTGTGTGGTAGTTGTTGCAGGTCCCCACGTGACCCGCTACGCCCGCAAGTTCAGATCACGTGCTACATGACTGTCATGACTGCGGGCTTGCATAGCTTTACAAGTACTAACCTGCCGGGAGGGCCTCAATACTCCCATACCTCTGCGGCGACTACTCAATTTCTAGCGCTTGTCCCTTATGCCTTGCAATATTGATGCACGTTATGGCACGAGCAGTTGTGTCGGCAGAGATCAGTATAACGTTAACAACTACTTATTCACGCAGGTCGAAAGCTCAGGCCCCAATTCGAACAAGCGTTCTCCATCCCTTTCCTTTAACAATGCTCCAATAGACCTCCTATCTGCCCATTTTACTGGTCGGGAGAACGAATTGGCCTATATAAGGAAGGTCTTGGATGTTGTTCATGGCGACTTCCCAACTCGTTGCGCTCTTCACGGCATGCCAGGTCTTGGGAAGTCGCAATTGACTTTGCAGTTTGCAAAAATGTCGTTCGATCAACGACGGTATTCATGCATCTTCTGGATTTCTGCTGCCACCATTGAGAAACTGAACCAAGGCTTCGCAAGAGTACTCCACCTTGTGCGTCATCCAGATCGCCACCATCCGGAGCAGAATGCGAGGCTTATAGCAGCACGATGCTGGTTAGAAGAATCCGACATGGATGGTTCTTCCGACTGGCTCCTCATATTTGATAACGTCAACTCAGATGTGATTGGCTTCCTTCGAGAGCACCTACCTCGCAGAAATCAGCGAGGCAGCATTTTGTTCACGACATGAACAGAAAATGTTGCTAAAGCTGTGACAAACGCTGCGGGACGACAGCATGATGCATTTGAGCTTCATCTTCCCGATCTACAAGATGCCGCGAAGCTACTCCTTAAATAGGGTGGCGTTAACGCAAACAATACATCGACCTCCATCCTTCGCAAGGCCGAGAGCGTGGTTCAATGCGTAGGGCGCCTGCCCCTCGCTATTGCACAAGCAGCATCATTCATGAAGCAATCCTACAAGAATCTGGACGATTTGCTTATTCTGTATCAGAGTGGGCAGAAAATTAAGGTACCGTTCAAAATTATGTCTTGTTGTTGGATCTCATTTCTTTGTGCATCATGAAAGATAATCAGCTGGCAGAATGATCTATCTAGCTATGAGGAAAGATCAGTTGCATCCACATTTTCTTCACAACTCGAAGACTTGGAGCATCAGTTTCCAGATACCAGCAATCTCTTGAAGATCCTTTCATTTTTCGACTCGGAAAGCATACCACTCAACATGATTGTTCAAGGAACCAAAGCATTACTTCATCGAAAATTAACATCAGATCTCATGTTATCGAGTCCCACAACACTTCGAAGACCCACCCTGTCTTTCTTACGCAAAATAAAAAATGGTTTGGACAAATTATCAAGCCGAAACATGGGTCTGATTCAAACCCAAGCAACTGACTTCGTATCCCCACAGCTGGAGTCATTGGTTGTTTTAATTCAATCACCAGTAGCGCTGCAAAGTGCCATCCAACAGCTCCAAAACCACTCTTTGCTCAAACATTATTCCAATGTCAACACATCTGTGTTACGTATACATGACCTGATCAAATTCATGGTCCAGGAAAATATGGCGAGAGGGAGAACCCAATCGGAGATGTTCAAGTCTGCAGTAATGATTGCTTGCGGCGCATTTCAGCAGGTGAAAGATCCTGCCTCGCACGAGTGGTGGCCTCAATGCAAGATGTTCATCCCCCACATTCAATCGTTGATATTGTGGGATGACATGCATGGCGGTGAGAATAATGAGCTTATCTTTGCGATTGTTGGAATTGCAACATACCTACGGAGTCGTGGTCGGTACAGTGAGGCAGAGATGATGTTCAGGCGAGCGCTGACAAGTAATGAAAAGCTACTCAGAATCGACCATACAGACACGCTAGTGTCGATGGAGAACCTGGCTATTGTCTATCAGCTTCAGGGCCGCTACCGTGAAGCTGAAGTATTACAGAAGCAAGCACTGGCGGGTAACGAGAAGGAGTTTGGGGTGGATCATCCGGACACGCTAAGGACAGTGGGGAACCTCGCAATCGTCTATCAGCTCCAGGGCCGGTACAACGAGGCTGAGACATTACACAGGCGAGCATTGGCAGGCAGCGAGACGCAACTTGGGGCAGAGCACCCGGACACACTCAGAACAGTAGGGAACCTTGCAAACGTCTATCAGCTGCAGGGCCGGTACGCCGAGGCTGAGGCATTACACAGGCGCGCGCTAGCAAGTAATCGGAGGCAACTTGGGGCCGAACATCCAGACACATTACGAACGGTGGAAAACCTCGCAATTATCTACCAGCTCCAGTGCCGGTACAATGAGGCTGAGTTATTATTTGGGCGAGCACTGGCCGGTAACGAAAAGCAGCTTGGGGTTAAGCACCCAGATACGTGGGGAACCTTGCAATTATCTACCAGCTCCAGGGCCGGTACAGCGAGGCCGAGATGCTGTTCGGACGTGTACTGGCTGGCAGAGAGAGACAATTTGGAGCTGAGCATCCGGACACGCTAAGGACAGTGGGGAACCTTGCAATCGTTTACCAGCACCAAGGCCGGTTTAGCGAAGCCGAGACATTGTTTCGGCGAGTGCTGAAAAGCAACGAGGAGCAGCTTGGGCCTGAGCATCCAGATACACTAGGAATGATGGGAAATCTCGCAAATATCTATCAGCTCCAGGGCCAGTACAGCGAGGCTAAGAAATTATATGGCCGAGCGCTGGTAGGTAACGAGAAGCAACTTGGAGCTGAGCACCCAGACACACTAAGGACAATGGAGAACCTTAGCATCGTCTACCGATGCCAGGGCCGGTACAATGATGCTGCGATAATACTTGCTCGGGCACTGGCGGGCAACGAGAGGCAGATTGGAGTGGAACACCGAGACACGCTACGAACAGTGAAAAATCTAGCACTTGTCTACAGGCAACAGGGCAGGTACAGCGAGGCCGAGATATTATATAGGCGGGCACTGGCGAGCCATGAGAGGCAGCTTGGAGCTACACTGGTGTTTGATTGGTCATCCCGAATCAGCCATGTGACCTGAGAAGCTGAGGCGGGCCAGATCCAGCCATGCTTCCATACAAAAAAGGCAGTGTCTGTCTGATATCCAGGGTTTGCCACACGGAATCGATGTGAAAGCTCTATGTATATTTGATATAATGTATATTTGATATAGATCAGGTCCATGGGAATAGGGATAGGCAAAAAAATCATTATTGCGCAATTTCAGTACTCTAGCCAGCTACACTAATTCTCCTCCTCTGAGTCCTCAGCACTCAGCTCATCATCCTCTGTGTTAAAAGAAGTCAATAAGTGTAGAAGAGTAAAGGGAAATAGTAAAAGGGGATGTACTTGCCATTCTTTAGCCTGGTAGTGGAGAGGAATGGTGGAGACGATGTGGTTGAGAATAAGTTGAACATGGCGAAGGTTCAAAATTGGGCTCGGAGTTGTGACGGAGTTTGAATATATCACCTTGTTTCGCAAAAGTCATTCCACAATTTTCGCTAAGTCCTTCTATGACATCAAATATACCTGGAATTGATGTTGAGCCAACATTGAGCTGTCGGTGATCGGTCCAGCCCAGGATTTGAGGCTGGGCCATGCTTGAATTTGATGAAAATTATATAAGTAAAGAAGTCGATCTGTGGTCACCATGAATACAATCTCATTTTCATGACATTCTTCGAACTGCCGAATTTAGATTGGGTTTGCAGCGGGATCAGAAATAAATCTCATCTATTTCAAGCGCTGCCTTTTTTAGGTTCCAGGGACGCTGTGAGCCAAACGGCGGTGTAAGCACCCGCACACACTAGGGACAATGGAGAACCTTGCAATTGTCTACCAACTCCAGGGGCGGTACAGCGAGGCTGAGATACTATATAGAGCACTGGAAAACAACGAGATAAATCCGGGAGCCGAGCACTCAGACAAGCTCATGACAATGAAGAACCTCGCAAATGTCTGTCACCTCCAGGGCCGGTACGATGAAGCCGAGATATTATATGGGCGAGTACTGGCAGCCAATGAGAAGAAGTTTGGGGCTGAACATCCGGACACATTAAGGACGCTTGGACATCTTGCGCTTGTCTTCCGGCACCAGCGGCAGTACAATGGGGCCGAAATATTATACAAACGAATGCTGATAGGCAACGAGAAACACCTCGGGGATGGGCACCCAGTCACTCTAGGGATAATGGGGAACCTTGCAAATGTCTACCGACGCCAGGACAGATACAGTGAAGCCGAGATGCTGTATAGGCGAGCATTGGCAGGCAACGAGAAGATACGGGGGATCGAACACCTCGTCACGCTAAAGACAGTGGAGAACCTCGCCATTGTATATGGGTTGCAGGGCCGGTACAGGGAGGCCGAGATATCATTTGGGCGAGCGCTGGCGGGTAATGAAAAGCAGCTTGGAGCTGAGCACCCGGATACTCTAAGGATGGTGGGGAATCTTGCAAACCTCTACCGGCTACAGGGTCGTCACCGTGGGGCTGAGAGATTATTTGAGCAAGCGATGGCAAGTATGCAGAAGCAGCTCGGGGTCAAGCACCGAGACACGCTACGCATAATGAAAGGCTTAGCAGACGTCAAGCAGCAACATCAATGATTCATCTGAACCCTCAAGTAAGTAAGCTTTCCCTGTCCACCAACCCCGATAACTTGAACAATCTTCTCGATTATAGATGACTAGATGGTGTTCATCATATTGGTATGAAATACACCAGATGATACCAAGAAACCTTCCTTCGATTACAAACTTTCGATCACACGCCATCCACAGAATCAGGATTGCTCCCCTCATTCACCATAACGGTATTGTCGATCATTCGCGTCCCTGGTGACATCCGCCCATCGCAAGCAATTGAAGGCGAAGGCGGACCTGAGTCATGAATAAACGCCATAGTTTTCTCAGATAAGGATCAGGGGGTTGAAGTTGGCCAAAAAGGAGCAGAGTTGCGAGTGGTCTTCAACTCCCAGCCTTCGATATCAACCTTGAGATGGATCATGCGTGTGTGATCTATGCATGACCAAGTGGTCAAAATAGGAGCCAGCGAGAAATATAATCACGCACCATCTGACCTTACGAGAGTCCGGAGTATCGATCTCGGCGGAATATCAGTTCATTCAAGCTATCTGGCCACAAGGAAAGACAGGAGTTCGAGAAAGCTGGCCAGTTGGAATCTGCGGGCTGAAAGAGTTTACTGAAGCCCCCAAATTCGAAATCTGCCCGTTCGCGTTCCCATCCAAAAAAAGAAAGACGTATAGGGTCGAAGATTGGAAGTACTGCCAGCGAGAACTACGTGAAAATTCTGTGGAGATGTGTGTTGTGTGCTTACGAAAACAGAACTTGATTCATGACCGGAAGAGTCCTCCGGAGTATTTTTTGCTGAGTTGTGTAAAATGATGGCGAGACCAGGAAGGGTGGGCCACACCACAAGAGAAACCGCGCGACGAGGAATATTCACATGTCCAATTTGGTTGCGAACAGTTTTTATCCATGGATACATCATATTGCCCAAAACTCTTCACATAAAGAATGATAACAACAGAGAATCAGTCAACACCTAGACATGACAGAATGGAACGTACTCGATTGTGTTAGGAACTACAGCGGCTCGTGCTCTTCGCGGCTTTGGACTCTGATGACGTCGGGTCCAAGGTCCGTATCTAACTAATACAACAATGACGAGTAAGGAATCATCAATTCAAGACCAACATAAAATAAAAAAGTAAAAACGGTACGAAAATGCTTTGGTGCTTACCGCTTGACCGACTTCTGTGTCACGGAAACAAAGATCTACCGTTTGCCCCGTCTTGTCCATTCTCAATGACAGTGTATCATTCTCTTCGAGACCTTTTCCGCGCAGAGAGTTTCGGCTGTTGAGTGTCGCAAGTAGAGAATTGGCGTAAACTTCAGGGAGCCATAAAGAGAACGATTGAGTGCAAGATCAACCTCAGCATCAAATAAACGTACGTTTCCCTCCCACAAAATCAAGGGCAACAAACCACAAAGTGTGCGGCGAGATTGCAAACTAGAGCGTAATCTTGATGAAGTTACAAAAACGCAAAAAAAAAGTAAACATACTACGATAATTTCGGAGGTTACGAGCACGCTGTCATTTCGATACATTAAACAGTCAGCATGCTCAAATAAGCAACGTGCAAGACATACGACGTTAACACGGTGCGATTTATGGCATAAACCATCAATGTTGTCAATAGTGTATTGGTACTGGAAATGCGAATGGTCGTCAGTCAGTCAAGTGTCATATAATTTTCATGACTACCTCCGAAAGCCAGTGCGGCTTCCGTACAAAAGAATACAGAGCGCCACAGTAATCAGAATATCCGCCAGAACCGCAGTGACAGCGGTTGGTAAAGCAGAGAACAGCTATACAGTTGTGCTTGGTTAGAACGGGTCATTCTGACTCAGGGTACATCTATGTTGACTCTTACCGTAATTTCGTGTAATTTACCGAGCTCTTTCTTCGAGAACCTGTCCAAATGAAAATTAAATCAGTCGGAATCCTATCCGGACAACAGATATCACATACATTAATACAACTAATTCTAAAATCGAGGTGGCGTAATCAGTCTTGAGTGTAATTGTCTTTTTTTCAAATCATACCCATTCCGCAGGCTACAGAAAAATTCTTCAGCAAGATATATTGTAGAAACAATGACAGAAACGCACCAAAGTGTGCGATGACGAAGAGCATCTTGGAAGGACGGTAAGTCAGCGTATAATGTTGTTTCTATGGGCAACTTACAATAAAAGACGCCAGATACCACCGCAGTTTGGCAGACGTGACTGCAACAACGCATCAGCTTGGAAAAGCTAGCCGCCAAAACTAAAAACACTCACAATGGAATATGCGAATAGTAAAGAAGCTACATACGGGTCATAAAACGTGAATTTCAGCCGGGCAAAGAAGGTAAGCGAAATATCCTGACATTCGAACCAACGTTGTTACTGCAAACTGCAGATACCGGGATCAGTGAGTAGGAGGCCCCGATAAAAAATACCTACGTTGAGACCAGTGGCAACCTACTCGTTACGACGATCAGCTTCAGGAATTCCTGCCTTACCAGTCGACTCACAAGGGGTGACCTACATTTAACATATTATCAGCGTTCGACTTTTATTGTTAGAACGGGAATTAGACTAACCAAATGCTATCCACCAGTGCTGCCGGATTGTTGAAGTTCGTTATCTGGACCGTGATAACGCAGCACATACAGGTCAGTATATTTGGTACAGTAACATCGATCCACAAACCAGATAGTAATACATCCCATGACCCACTAGAAATAGAAATACCGTTGAGAAGTAATAAGAAAATTGCATCCAGACATCGATTCGAGCGGGATACCTACCAGCGGCTGTATGAACGGTGTCCAGAATCCTGGGAGAACGACACGTAAGTCTGCAACTTGTGCGAAGGTGTTGTCATGGCATACCAGATTGTGGAAACCTGAAGATAAGAACGAGGTCTGATTAATGAATGAATCCAAAAATAAAAAGGCTCCGTCCAAAATTCACCAGAGCTTTCTGATCAAGACTATCGTTGGGATAGTTCATAAAGTAGAAATATGTCTGAGCTTGAAAGTGAGAACGGGTGTGAAGTCTAAATGGATGACATGAACACATACCTGGAGAGTTGTGAGACCGTATAGGCTAAGGCGAACAAATGAGCATGATTGACGGCAACGCAACAATGAAACAAACGCTGAAGTGACCATGGCCCCAATATAGCAAGCTCCTACAATGATATAAATATATAACAGCTGAACCAAGCAAGAGCCTCACCGAAAGTATTGTCGAGATGTATTTCAGCCATTTCACTTTGAGCGATCGCGAGAACAGAAAAGGCGCCGGGGAGAAATTGCCACTGATAGACAGTTCTCCAGCTTTAAGAAACCAGGTCAAAGGCCAGACAACCTGATAGATATGAAACTGTGCAGCTGGGGTGGAGGTGATCACCTTCATGGAGCTTTTACTGACGCATTGGCTGTACGTAGTCCCACTTGTCCAGACCATGGTCGGAAAAATAGATGACGCGAGTTAAAGCGACCGGGCAATGACAGATGGTCGCCGGGGGAATTGGCTAGAATTGGCTATTATTAACGCCTCCGAAACAGATCAGCGAGGCCAAGTCCGACGGAGTCACCCGGCATGAACCCAGAGATTGGTAGATCACTCTGTCTGATACAATTACGACGATACTCCATACTCTATACGCTTACCGTGACAGATTCCAGGTCTGCTATCGCGTCAAGGCCCTGTGTAAGTGGTTGTCAACGAACGTGGTTCAACGGCAGTGCTCATGTGCGACACTCACCTTGAAAGCTAAAGCGCTAATCCTTTAAACATTACACATGAATTGGAACGTTACTGATCATAAACTACAGTGCGAAGTATCCAAGTTCAAGCCTATTGCATCAATCAGTCTCCACCGGTGCCAATATTCACTCCGTACCTAGGCAGACCGAAGGAATTGTGCTGAGTATTGCTCCTGCAGCGTTGTCCTTTCGTAGAAACCTACATCTGCACCACAACAACGCACAGCCAGCGGATCCCGACTGCAGTGCCCTGATACAAGTTTCTCTCAAGGACAGCAGCCGATGATCTTCAGGACTTCAGGACCCTTGGAGACCCCAAAAGACACCGAGGATGAACCTCATGCTGATACTGAGTGGAAGTCCACGTCATGGCGCCAACGATAGGACTCTCAGCCTCAGCACCTGTCTTTCTACGGCTTCCAAGCTTGTTGCTATCTGTCTACTCGCCGGAAATAGGGCAGAGTTGCAAAACTCACCCTCGCTATTTTTTACATCAAATCTGTTGCTGGAGTCCAATTGCATACGTCGAGTTGCAAGTGAAACAACCAAGGAGAACAGCCGTTTACCTCGATCTCCCAAAAACCTTCTTTTATTACGTCAAGACCTGTTGCCTGCCAGTGCATGATCTCACCCCACCTTCCGAGACACCGCAAGATTCCTTACTTCTCAGGCTCTTGAGTGTCTACCTCAAGGCCATGCACGATACGACGATACTGGTGCCGCTATCACTGGCTGGCCTGCCGGTCTGTAACCATGGGCTGGATCAGTGGACCAGTAGGACTCGTTAACGTCGTGGTGAGTTGGGACTCGCTCATTTGTGCATAAATATGATCGCAGGATAATACGTGAAATCCGGAACAGGGATGCCGATCTGGTGCGTGTGTTGTTTCTCAGTTCAATTTAGTATGGCTCGCTGGTCAGTTTCAGTCTGCCTGCCGTGTCTTCAACCTTCAAGGGCAATAATCTGAGACTGATAAGTAATAAGTTGTACATTATCTGATGTTATAGTAATTTACTAGTTCTTCCCTTATTTCTACATTTCATTTGTCATTCTTGTGTTACTTAGTGATAAGCGGAGTGGGGTAGATGTACTCGGGGACACGAGAGACTGCCTATCCTCTGGCATCCAAAGGCGGGCATGCCTTGGGTGACGTTCTGCCAGTGGTTCAGTGACAGGGTCTTCGATAAATATATTAATGTTGATGAATGAGTACTGCAAAACCAAAATCCCATATAAGCCCCTGAAATCAGAGAAGAACGTTTGCATGCAGTTACGCTACCTCGGCGAGGTCACTGGTTCCTGCTCTGTTGGCATAAACCAGATCAGGCTAATATAGCCATAGAAATGAGCGGCTGGAAGACGAATCTCACTACACGGGAGAGCGCACCTCAGTCATGAATGGACGCAAACCAGCTTGTTCGAGCGTCTCCCACCATGTTAGAAGCTCGGAGAATTTCTTATCCCAGACATGGATCTCCAGCTGAAGCTGGCCGAAGGGGAGTGGCTTGTTAGCCGAAATATAGGGCTGCACAAGAGTTGCAAGGGTCTCAAATTCCCGCCCTTCAATATCAATCTTGAGAATATCGATGTGTGTGACCTGTGTACGACCAGATTGTCAAAGTAGAAGTTAGTGACGAAAAACGTGCGTACCATTCAGCCTCATGAGAGTGTCAAGAGTGTAAACCTTTGTAGGACCGTGTTTATCCGAGCTGCCTAATACATAGGTAAAGAAGTGAGCGCGAGAACGTTGGCCAGTCCGAATTTGTGAGATGAAAGAGTTGACACCGAAGCCCAAATTTGACAATGCCGGGTTTCTTCCAGAACTTCGGCTTCAAAGGTAGAGTACCCGTCAGTACCTTGAAGTACATCAGAAACACGAAGATAAGTTTATATTGAAGAAATCAAGCAAAGAACCCACCAAAAGAATACACAATACAATCTTGCTTCTCTTGTACGAGAAAGCCCACAGACCCATTTCCCGCCGACTCCGAGAACCGACGCGCTGCAACTCGTGGGGGCAATTGAAGGCCGCAGGGGAAAAGTCCCCTATAGAGTGTTCGGGATTCAAATGTAGCTACAGTACGGGGGATCAGTTGACCGAACACGTCCCACATTCCAATATCCTTTGGTGAAGGCCCCAACCTCTCAACGAGGCCTTTTCGTCTTGGGAGGACCTTCTGATAAATCCGTTCTACTCGCTCTATCCGAGTGGGGAGGTTTTTGTCAGCTAATGGTGTGTTATGGCGTGTGCGGTCGGGTTGGCGAGGGTTGAGGATGACCGTGACCAAGGTTGTTACAAGGGCGACGAGGATGAACTTGAAGAAGGCGTAGCGGGGGTGACGCCGCCAGATAGCAGGCATTTGTGGTTCTCTCTATCATATGTTAACACGTCTCCAAGTATCTCACTCATCTTTCCAGTCTTTTCCACATTCTCAACTGAGACTCTATTCTACAAGCACTACCATTGCATACTATCATTATGATCTCACGTACATCAGTGTAGCTTTACACGAAAAAGACCAATGAGAATCACCCAACACCCAACACCTTCATCTAGGCGACCATGTCCTAACCAAGGCAATCCTTTTCCCTTTGAAGGGAGGTAAATGGTTTAAATGAACTCCTGAACTTCCCATATGCCTGGGACCGAAGGAATGCATTACAGATAATGGAGGGTGACACAAATCCATACCTTTGTTCTCGTCAGTAAGAGCTCACTTCTTGGGTTTCAATAATCCGTCATCCCCAGACCCACCATTGACGGGTTCATTGATGTCATCCTGACTCCAGGGAAATCAAAGTCCACCATTCAGAATCAGCAGACACAGGCCCACACAAGGAGGGGCAACAAGACAAGTCACCTTTTCATACACTGTAGACATGTGCGATATGTCCGTCGCGAATTGTGCTCCCGAAATCGTGAGGTTCGAGAGGACTTGCAGGTCATGCTGTGCGTTCAGCCTGCAGAATTAGCAGCGTCGAATTAATTCGATGGGACGGTGGGGGTCAGTCGGTGCGATATAAATGAGAGTTTAGGACCACCTACGCGGCGAGGTACGAGCAGAAGTTTACTATAAACTCTGTCAATGAGGAGTGGTTCGACACTAGATGCAGATCAGCGTACAATTGGCCTGCACGAAAGCAAACATAATCTTCCAGTTGTCATATGGCAAGGCAATGGTCTGGGTAGGAGTTGTCAGTCATTCCTAGCTTCACGTCACGTTCTGCACTCACAACAATCGTAGCAATCATGGCAACGATGCTGCACGGAACAAAAATAGAACATCAAACACAGAGACACATATCCAACAAAAGAGCTCACAGGGAAAGTAATCCTGGTCCGACCATAAGTCAGCTAGGCCCAGTCCTCTTGGAAACTACGAATGTCTGACCTGTAGCCACAAGGTAGACGAGCAGGGTTTTAATGAACATCCTGTTTGACAACGATTACCAGGTTCTATTCTCCAAATTTTTGAAACAGGGTAGCGCACTTTGAAAATCCGACCCTCTGTTTGTACATATAGCAGCACATCCCAGCAGTTATCAGTGCTCCGGACAACAGCGAAAAGGCAAAAGTCGTGTAACCCAATAGCTAGCAAGCGACGCATCATTTGAGGTGTTTACAGAGGACGACTATGGGAATGACGGGCTTACGCGGGCGGATTTGTACACTCCAGTCCCTGTATTGATTGCCGAATAGTCGTCTAATCTGAAGCTGTGGATTGTGGTCTGGTCAACGGGGACTCGTGGTGGCGGACATCAGAGAGGCGCACAGTACAATCCGGGTAGCTAGCAGAATGATCGGTTTCATGGGTAGATAAAGAGCAAATGACGTACCAATGGCATTGAACACCGTTACGATAGAGCTGCACCCCTGGAAAAAAGCATATAAATCTCCGAATATTCGAACAAAACATATGCACATACGATTGCACCAACTAGCCATTTGCTATTACCTTCGCTGACTGTCAAAGAGTTAGAGAAGCAACTACAAATGCACAGTCACTCACGCAGCCAAATATGGCGCGCATACAGGCTGTCGTCGAGCGATGAACAGTAAATGCAAGAGCGAAAAATTATCAGGAAGACGATGTTTACCCTCGTATAACGAAATTCAAGATTTCCTATGGGTGTATATTTTGATTAAAATGTTGATGGATGCGCTTGCAACCAAATGCCCACCATAAGGACCAACCCTGCCTGCAACCGAAAAAGAATGAGAATACCATTCTAAATCAGCCACGGAATGATAATGTTGTACCAACTCAGACCTTGAAGACAAAGTGAAAAGCAACACAATTAACGTGACGAAAGTCGCATTGTACATGTTCACATACCACAGGATATGAGTAGCGGATGTTGGATTACCGTATTGGGTGATCAGATAGTAGTAGACGACATGTACGATTAAAAATGTTTGGACCGTAATCCCCATTCTTGGTTAAGTTAGACCCTAGGGAATTAGGGATTATGCGGCAAGACATACGTGAGGAAGGTCATCTACAGAACAGGGTTGACATTAGACATTAAACGTCCGCAGCTAGACACTGAGGAAGCTCACGGTGTATTTGGCGATGCGTTGGTCATTGGAAGAACGGGAGACGAAAGAGTAGGCCTGGACGCAAGACATGCCCCACAGTCTGACCAAATCGTGTCGCATCATCAGAGTCAGAGCGAAAACAGTGGTTGGTTTCATTACCCCGATGCCATAACACCTACAATTGGTGTTACTCCAACAATTGGTGTTACTCCAAGGAACGGATGAGCGGGGCACACGCACCACCAATCAGAATTCCTGCAAAGGTAGACTCGGCAAGGTGCATAGGAACATTACTCGACATTGAAGTATGGCGTAAGCTGGAACTGTTTAACCAGGGTCGTGCACTTCAGGTTTAAGTACCATCGAGCCAATAGGGGCTTCTGTTATAATAAGTTCCATAGGGTGGTACTTGTACTAGTTCTGGTTAAGAGTATTCAACACGTGGATTTTCAAATTATTTTACTTATTTGCAATCCGCGTCTCAACTGCCGAATATGGTATATCGAAACTTTATTGCGCCGAATCGTGCGCGGTAGCTAACGAGCTACCAATGGCCTTGTGGACATCGCGTTGATTTGACGTGGCACGCTCGCAGCTCTGAGCTGCCGTGGCACTAAAACCTTGAGGTTAAAGTATCTGGGCGGAGCTGATGGATATGAAAATGACTGAACCTCATTTCGTCCTCATGTCTAGTATATATATGCCCCACCCCCATGTCTTCCCAGCATAGTCGTTCGCCATGCCTCTTGTGCTATCCTCGATCCGGATTCTTCTCTACGCGGTCCTGGTAGGTACCCCTGATCTAGAGTGCATATACAATTATTGATACCATCATTCTTGGGCGTAGGCCCTTTTCTCTCTGATCGTACTAGCTATAACAGGAGCAAGACTGTATTATACCGCCCATCTCACAGGAGATCAAGGTGTACAGTTCTACGGTCAGGCAGCTGTTCTGGAAAACGATGTGCTTAAAATCAGACTCTCACTAGAACCCGCTGTTGCCGAGCTGTTGGCAACGTCACTTCTGTCAGTTGGCTGGGCGGTATTTTCGTAAGTTTTCAGTTTTTTTTTTTCCAACCTACTCTACAGATAACCTGGGATTCCTGCGGTCCTTGCCTTTGTCGATAGAACACGTGCAATCCAGGGAAGACTCGAAGTCAGATGGGTGGGCACTTTCCTGGGAGAGCTCATTGCCCTGGGAACCCTATTCCTGCTATGGCTCGTCGGAACATGCATTACCACGGTGCGGTACCGTCCTTCTCTTTATAATAAACAAACCATTCCCTTTCCTGAATTCGCCCTGATATATATATTTGGATCGCACACAGTCCGCCTGGGGCGACGTCGCTCTATGCACATTCGAGGCGTGCCAACTACTTGCAGCTCTCCTAGCCTTCGCGTGGCTGAGTTGGATGATTGTGCTTACGCTGTTCGTCGTGAGTCTAATGTTTGCGATTGCCAATAAGGCATGGAATGAGCCATCGCATGGTCGGTGGGATCCGAGAGTCAGCCTGTATCGTGAATGACGAAGTCGAGTCCCGTTTCCGAATATCAGATGGTTGTCCGCCTAGATACACTGGCGCCTCTCCGATTTCTCGATACCTTTAGTCGTCTACACGCTCCGGATCCTCTCATGTTGTGCTTTATGGCCGCTACCTGCATTTAAATATTTGGTCAGGCCACTTGCATTCCCCCGGCAACCGTGACAGAGAGAACTCTGAACTTTACTGGGAAGAACTACGACTTCAAAACTCGCCATAAAAGAATATCTACATGTCAGTTTTACATAACATGGTTCTCAATCACGTTAGTGGGGAGCCTCTGCATCCTCCATCCGTACCCACAATCCCCCCTAAGGTACATAGACACACGTCAGCATGGAATAAAGGATAAGATGGAGGGAACAAACGGCAGTGTATATCGTCAGATGAAGCTTGGGCCTGATCCGCTCAATGGCTTTGCGGCCCTTTGCGGCCGCCCAATCCGCAGGTGGGCGAGAGTCAGGCGGCTGCGCTTCTGAATCGAGGGAGATCCCCGAGAAATTTTGCAAAAGGCGGATGAGCATGAATGACATTTCATTGTACGCGAACTTAAAAGAACACATGGTAAGCAGCGGCACACCACAACGAAGGACTAATAATAAAAGAGCACACTGACCTGCTGCCCAAGGCATATGCGGGGGCCGGCATTAAATGGCAAGAAAATAAACGGATTGGCTAACAGGTATTTCTGGAGCCTTTCATCGAGGAAACGATCGGGATCGAACTCGGACGCTGCAAGAATGGTACATCAATGTCTCTTAAGCGACTATCGGGAACTTAAGGCTTGCCATCTGGTCCCCAAAGGTCTGATCGACGATGCATCATGAATACGGAGTAGGGTACCCTTCCGTTGTTAGTTAGATATTTGCCTCTGAATAGACCAGTGGATTCCATACTTTGTTCCGGCCGGTATGTAGATTGGTTTATCGGTAGGATCTGGTGAGGGCCACGTGGTCGCGTTAACGCTTTCCCTGGCAGACGCATAAGTCCAGCGGCAGGAGAAAAAGGCTAGGAGAATTACCGAACGTTGAATGGGCTGCCCATAGAGGATTGAGAGACCTAACTAGGCCAAATATAGATGTAAAAGACTCACACAGCAGGATACAATCTCATCGTCTCTACAGCGGCCAGTCAGAGTTCTGGGCCGTGTACGCGTTAACGTTAACACATGCCATTAAGGACAGCTCTCAAGTACTTCAGTTCCCGAATGTCATCGTAAGTCGGTCTACGATTGGGTCCGACCTTCGCGAGAATCTCCTTCCGGAGACGAGACAATACTTCTGGATACATCGAAAGAAAATAAACTACGAAGGTCAGAGTCGTGGCAGTCTAGTCGATGAAAGACGTATAGTTAGCTGAGCATATCAATGAATATGGGTGGAAACTTACAGTATCTCGGCCGGCGATCATGATGTTCAATGTTTCGTCTTTGAGAAGAACAGGATCTGCAATGGGAAGCTCGAATCGACGAAAAAGGCGAAGACAAGTGGAACTGACCAGATGTCAGCTTCACTAAATGATCAAGCATAGTCCCATCATCATCATCATCTGCTGACGTCTTGTCGTCCGAAGGCGGTGCCTTCCGTTTCTTCTCAAGAGCATCTCGGACAATAGGCTCCAAATAAGCATTGACGACCTTCATGGGTTCATCCGTTTTGTTCTTGAAGATCTCGAACAATGGCCAGATAAAACCCAACCGCTCTCGCTCGGATATCATGTGTTGCGCTTGCAAGAATGCTTGCGCAAATTCGTCTGCTGAGTTGCTTTTGCGAATGTGCAACTTTGGTGAGACGTCGTTATGAGGGTAGGGTAGGCCAGCGGATAAGCTGTGCACGCAGGAGCCAAAGAGGAATTCAGTGGCAGAATCCAACGTGAACCGGCTCATCACATCCTTTGTTAGAAAATCCCCGGTGTGAGAAGGTGCAATGACAATGTCTTGGCGCAAAATACCTGGAAATCAATAGCATATCCTTCTCTCAGTCTCGTCTTCACTTGATTGATTGCCTTATCGGCGTGGCAGTCGAAGATATCGAAGTGATTGATTCGATCTTTGGTAAAGAATTTCTTTGTCATAGAACGGTGGAATCTAGCATATAACACAGTAGTAGAGGGAGGAGGGAGGGAAAAGGATGAAACGATGCAGCTTACTTCCACATCTCGCCTAGAACATGGTGATCAGATGCCGTGCGTACATTAGATGGCAAGAAAAATTACCGTCAGAATTAAAGACGCCTGTGCCGAGTACCGAATCCATGACGGTGCGAAACCTCTCGCCTTCATAGCCATGGAGTCAGTGGTGGAAAGACGAAAAACTAAACGACAACCTTTGACATAGTTATTGAAATCGGTTGCCAATATGAGCTGTCACGGAAGAAGGACAATAAGCACATTTCACAACAAGAGTGTGTGGATAACCTTGATATGGTTTGGATCGATTGTGAAGATAAGATTATCCCAGAGAACGCGCAGGTTGATGACTGGCCCGAGTTCATCGGTCATTTCCCGTAGACCATCACCTATCCGTAGGGCAAACTCAGTTTTTGGGAGAACAGATAAAAGATGGCATTTCACACCGGGATACCCGTGATGTAAAATATGTGTCATGTCCTGTAGAACATCTACATTTCCAATCCATTTACCACGAATTAGGGGAGCCAGACGAGCATCCAGCACAGCAGCCTTGCGGCGCTCTGAAACCAATCCAACTGCAATGCTAATGGCAGCATAGATTGGTAGGCTTAAAATTGATGCGGTGATCAAAAACCATGTTGGGACAGCGAAATCGAAGCGTGCAGCACTCTGTTGCGAGGCAATGGCAACGAAAGCAGAAACCAGGAATGTAGGAATATAACTGAAAATCAATGCCAGACCCGGTGTGAGCCTGTCTGCCATTGTGGTGCTGAAGAACCAGAACGATCGTGTCCACTTACTGCGCCTTATGGGAAAGTGACTGGCCCCTTGACGACAACCGTGACTACCTCCAGACGACTTTCCGTCGGCACCCCTTCCAGCAGGCACAACAGTCTTATGCTTCAAACTCAGCTGCCTGTATTGGTAAGTCTTTTTTTTTTTTTTTTGAATGTCCGACCGGTAGCCACCGACATACAGCAAACGCTACACACCGGGCAAAAATGCCTTTTTGTAGTCTACAAATAGCTTGAAAATATAATCCAAAAAACTAAATTTGGACATATCAAAATGGCTTCTCCAATAGATAAATAAAGTCCATATTTTCTATTGACTTTGGAGAGCATGGAATAGATTACCAAAATAATAGATAAATATTGTATTTGAGTTCTTATGCAGGAAAGAATTTTTGTATACCCTAAATTATGCACAAATTTCTGACTTTGTAGAGACAAAAAGATCAACTTCAAAGCTCTTCAAATACAAAAGGCCAGATTGCCATATGGGGAACTGAGAATACCATATGGGGAAATACCGGTTCCCCATATGGCAATCCAGCCTTTTGTATTTGAAGAGCTTTGAAGTTGATCTTTTTGTCTCTACAAAGTCAGAAATTTGTGCATAATTTAAGGTATACAAAAATTCTTTCCTGCATAAGAACTCAAATACAATATTTATCTATTATTTTGGTAATCTATTCCATGCTCTCCAAAGTCAATAGAAAATATGGACTTTATTTATCTATTGGAGAAGCCATTTTGATATGTCCAAATTTAGTTTTTTGGATTATATTTTCAAGCTATTTGTAGACTACAAAAAGGCATTTTTGCCCAGTGTGCTAGTGTTGCCACTGCTTGGCTCGAAAGCGGCTAGCTGATGGAGCTGAGCTGAAATTGAGTGGAGCTGAGCTGACTTCTTAGCAGCCAGCTTGGAGCTGCTGGCCACAGCTCGAGCCAATGGAAAAAGGAAACACTACTCCAAATTTGTGTTCATGTGTAGACATGTTGTAAATCTCATACATAGACTTTGGGCATTGTATAGATAAAATTTCTAGCACTATGTAAGCATGATTGGCAGTGTTGGACAGTCATGACCATGAAAGAAAACTCACGGTCAAATGACCATAACTCGTCAATGACTGTCAATGACTGTCAACACATGATTGACCAGACTTGGTGTTTGGGGTCCTCTTGCCTACTATAGTGTTCTGGGTTGCCTCACTGCTTTGGATAACAACAATACATACTTTGATTGGCATTATATAAGATATTGCCCCCCCCTCATTCCACCCCCAAGCCAATCATGCCAAAGGCCCCCCCTCAAAGGTCATGGTGGTGGGACCACTATGAAGACCATCCATCATTCAAATCAGGCCAAGGAGGCATGGATGGTTATGTGGGCGCAACTTCAGGCGGAAAGCACAAGATCTACTGTAAACAATGTCTGGACAGTCACATTGCTGCTCTGGTTAAAGAAGACAGAGCAGCTGTTGCCTTAGGATCCTGCACCAATGAACATGATTGAGCACAGATAGTAACTCATTGTATGCCAACAAACTAGTTGTCTGAGCTCATTAACAGGAAGTACTATAGTGTGGGCTTCAAAAGCCAAGACAGATTCATCTGGATATGGGTGGATATCATCTGCAGCATCGACTGCCCTGAACCATCTATGAACATGTCGGTTGGTAAGTGAAGATGTACAGTCAACAGCGGATGAAAGTCGTGCACACAAGTATCCCCCCAATTCCCCCACAAGTCATTGCCGCCACCACCAACATGAGCCTGTGATGAATGTGCCACTGCCTTCCATCAACTTTCATTCCCCTGATCCTGCATCCATTGCTGGCCCTTCGACCTTTGAACCGCCAAGCGTTGGCCTCCATTATGAGTCTGGCCAATCATCAGAGCCTCCTTCACTTTGGATCTCTTCCCATCACAGTTCTGACCGATCTGAATGGGAATTTTCTGCATTCAGTCATTCCTGCCCTTTGTCACAAAGCCAGTCATTCTCTGTGTTGCATCGGAGTCCACTGACTAGTGCTGATTCTGGCTTTCAGTGGTCAATGGAAAAGCAGAAAAGCTTTGAGAATTGTATTGCTCATTTGACAGCATTGGCTGGCTTTCCCCTTTCTTGGGTTGACAATGCTGAATGGATTGACTTCTGCAAGGAATTTCTTTCTGCAGCAAAGCTCCCATCATGGAAGACTCTCACACGCCGCCTCCTTCCAGCTGCAGTGGAGGCACTTTGTGCATCTGCAAGAGCTGCAGCAAAGGGTCACGAAGCAACCCTGCAAGCAGATGGGTGGACCAGCATCATCTTCTAGCCTTCATGATTACTGCTAATGGCCAGGTATGGATGCATTAATTTTCAACGGCATTTTATTCAACGATCTTGTAAAGTTGAGGATACATCTAAGGAGTGCAAAACTGCTGAGAAGCTCTTTGATCATCTCGAGGCTGCCATCAAGGAAGTAGAGGAAAAATGGGGTGTTTGTGTTGTAGCTATTGTTATGGATGCATCAAGGGAGTGCTGAAAAGCATGTTGAATGCTTGGATGAAAGTATCCATGGCGGGTTTTGCTTGATTGTTACACCCATTAGGTACCACTTAATTATTGTTACTTGCAATTGTGGTTTATTCTTAAAAACCAGGTCAATCTTATTGTTGGAAATTACTTCAAGTCCAATGCAAACGTCTTGGACTATGTGGATAAGGCAACTCAGCTTATTACATGGCTTCGCAGCAAAACTCTAGTTCTTGCCATGCTTCGTAAAGTGTGAGCCAAGGCAAATCTGATGGCCTTAATGGTTATCAGAGCTGTTCTTACACAATGGACAGCACACTATCTAGCCTTCTGACTTGAACTTCGTCCAGCTTTGGAAAGTGTTGTAGCCAATGATGCAATGCAATCCAGAGATCAAGACAAGACAGTGATCACAGGTGATGCAAATGCGAAGCGCAAATCATGTCAAATGGTAGCAATTATCAAGGATTCTGTGTTCTGGCACTCTCTTACATGGCAAGTACTTGTGCCGCTTAATATTTTTCCAAACTCATCAATTTTCAGCATGAAGCGGTGAAAGGGTGCACCACAGTAATGCAAAGGGAATAATACACCTACTCTACCGCAGTGCTGTACAGGTTCTGAGGGGTTCAATCTCAATTCTAATGGTAAAGGGGGGAGATACTAGCTACAAATGTGTGAAACAATATAGGAAACACTTCCAAAGTGTGCGAAGTAAGAATAAAGTAGTGCAATCTTGCGATGAAATATGGCGAGTTGCGATGCGACACATGCAATAACGGCGAAGTAGGAAGAAGCGCAGAGTGAAAGCGCAGCAATCAGAGACAAAGGGAGACTCTGAGATGCACTCAGAAAGGAGCTGGGACGAAGGGGGTGGTGTTCCTCTCCTGGTATGCTATGTATAGGGAGTATTTATATGATAGGGGTTGCTATGGTGTAGCTATTATGAAAAATAGGAAAACACAAGCTAGCTACATGTGAAATGAAGGCGAAGCAATGGTGCAATAGGGTCAACAAGTGAGGTGAGATGAGTAGCATATAAAGTATTTGAAAGAGAGAGTATTTGGAAAAATACCCCTAACAAATCTGTTATTTGACAACTGGTTAAAGCGCAGCCATGCGAAGGGTCTACACGGGTTCTGGTAATGTCAAATGTGGGCCGAGTTGAGCGGTTAAACATTTGAATAAGGTAGAAAACCGGTGCGATGTTCATCGGAGCGGTGCGAGGTGTGGGCGATGATAACGAGAGAAACACGAAGTTGTACAGTGAATCGCAGTGCGGAGACGAGTGTAGGGCATAGGTAGAATGCATAGAAGTGTGTCTGAAGTGTTTCGAAGTTAGAATAGGTCAAATTGAATATTTACAAGGTCAGAGCATGCAGCTGCATATCAGCGGCACCTTGAACCTCTCGCAATTGCAACAAATGTCATGCAGGCATCATTCTGTCACCTGGATCAAGTAGTCATGACTTTTGGCCACCTCACAATGCAATACGAGTCAATGACTGATGCAGACGATATTGTTGGTTGTACTGCAATAATTGAGAGTATCAAGGCATGCTGGGCAACAGCTGATCAAGAGCTCTTCATTGCAGCTGTCATTCTCAACCCATTTTACCAGAGCACACCCTTTGCACCTCTCCAATTCCTTACCAATGCCAGCATCTACTCAATGCTCAGTCGCCTTTGGTTACACTTTTTCTGGACACCACCTCCGCCTGATTTTCACATCCAAGTCACTGGGTACTTACATGGCACCAGACTGTTTGTTGATCTCAAGACTGCATGTGACATTGCCGAAGTCATTGCAGCCTGGGAGGTGTGCAATATATAATGACAATAAACCCGACAGTCTCGAAGCCCTGATCCTGTGACGGTGTAAAAGGACTTCTGTTGTGCTGGCCAAGAACCACTGCCCTTCATCCATCTTGCCATGCACATTCTCTCCATTTCTGCCAACTCCACATCCTGCGAAAGACTTTTCAGTGTCTTCGGTAACATACTAACCAAGCTGTGACAGTAGTGTCAGGTGAAATGGTTAACTATCTCCTTGCAATTGGCACAAAGTCGTAGTGCATAACTCCTTGCAATTGCAAGGAGTTATGCACTACGACTTTGTGCCAATTGCAAGGAGATAGTTAACCATTTCACCTGACACTACTGGCTGTGAAACCGGCTTGGAGTGGACAATATGACTATGATTGCTGAACTCAAGATGCATGTCTGTGACAAACACTCTCATAGGCAGACAAAGCTGCGGTGATACGCTATAGGAAGCTGTAAAGGGGGAGATCCCCAAACAAACTACCTAATAGGTGAATGCGAGGATGCGAAGATGTCTACTACACGTAGAAAGGTAACGAGAGGTATAGAAACTACTATGAAGTTTTTGAACAATGCGAACGTACGTGCGACAGCTGCGATCAACTGTGCGACTTTGTGAACACGGTCACGACAAAGATATCGATATCGGATGACGAGGATAGACAGACTCAAGACTATAACTTGAGTTTGAGGCTAAAGGGGAGCTTTATAGCTCTGAGACTAAGATTGAAGGGGAGGGAAGTGTAATGCGACGAGGTTAAGCGAAGCTTTTACTTCACAAGCGGAATAAGAATTTATAAGCTTAACAATCGAAGGCGTTACTTTGGAGTTGTAAAGCAGGTTTGTACAAATTTTAGAGTCTAAAGTACATGCGGTAAACTACAGGCTATATATATGCGAGTAGAGGAAGAGGCTGTGTACTAGTAGACAAAGGAAAGAACAAATGGAGTAAAGAGAGGCTATGCGCCTCGGAATGAAGAAGGAAACATATATGGAAAGGAGGGCAGTGCATATAGCATAATAGGAATGATTAAGCGGAGGAAAAAGGCATGGATGAGTCGTATAAGACGACTAAGCGGAAGGGAATGGTCATATGTGATAATACAGATGACGAAGAGGAAGGAAAAGGAAAAGAAAGAAAAGAATAAAAGTAAAGGAAGGACGGTACCGTAACAAACTACCAGACTTCAATAATATCGTCCGCGATATTCACAACAAAGACGCCATATAATCGTGTAAGGCCGGCGACAAGTCGGCAGACCGCTCGAGCTCATCTATGCGCGTGTGGACTGTGCGACGTAATGTCCGGCGGCGGAGATCATCACCACGGAACTTACGAATGACACTGCGACGATAGGTAGGCACGTCCACGGGTTCGCGAGGGGGGTACTTCGGCACAAAAGGTTTACGATGTTTACGACGGCCTCTAGCTGGGGAACTGGATTGGAGACGTGGGGGTGCAGAAGATGCATGACGAGGGGGGGAAGCCTCATATAACCACGTACTTAAATCCTCATCCAACGGGATTGGTTCTGGAAGGGGCTTCGGCGGCGGGGTGGTAAGATAGACCGCAATGACGAAGGTGTCAAAATGGTCGAAATTGTCCGGATTTGGGAGAGGGCGTTCGGGGCGGGGGAACATAGCGTTGCCCTGGATTATCCCTGTACCACTCTGCTCGGTCCTCGATATCAAGGAAAGTATCGTAAGGAACAAGGAGTCGGACGAGTAGATGTTCGGAGATGCCAATTGCGCGAGCGAAATGTCGTTTCCAGAAGACGTCGGGGCGGCTAACCTTGAGACGATGATAGGGGAAGTAGAAGTCGAGTGTGAATTGAAGATCGGCAAGGATATTAAGGAAATGAATGACACGACGAGCCGACCAAGAGAACTCAGAAAAATAGAAACGTAAGCAAAAAAGATGATAGGCAACGAAGTTAGCACCAAGGGCATCACTCAGCGCTAATGCTTCGAGAAGGGGACTGTCCCACTGGACAAAGTGAAACCAAAGGTCGGGGCGCTCGGGCCAAGCGGATTTGTGACTCCAGTCGCTTTCGTGAGGCCAATACTGAGACCAACAAAAGAAGGGGTCGTCAATATGGGAACCAGTACTGCGACGGTACATAAAACGAGGGATGATGCGAGGGTCGCGAGTACTTTTGCGATGATCGTCGTCTTATCGTTGGAAGTCGACAGAGAAGTTAAAACGACGATACTTCTTTAGAAGGCGCTTGGAGTGGAGAGCAGGACCAGAAAGGGGGGGGAGAGAGCGATGAAGTGGGTCTGGACAAAGACCGAGATCGACAAGAACAAAGCCTTCCAGAGTTATGCGAAGAAAACCCCAGCTAAACCGAGGAGATCTGAGAGAAGAGGGGAAGGCAAGTAAGTGGGTTTATAACGGATAAAAGTTTAGGGTAGGTTACTTCCTTAAATGGATGTTCTTTTGTTCTCAAAGTCTAGAACCAGATCACGTGCATGCCGGAGGTTTGATACCGGTTCCCAGGTATTTTCATCAGCAGGGTAGCCCTTCCATTTCACAAGGTATTCCTTTTTGCGACGGCGGTAACGATGATCAAGAACAGCTTCGACTTCATATTCCTCGGTTTCGTCAATGACGTCAGGAGGAGGGCGAAGCGTGTCGTTAATAACTGGAGGATGCAAATCATCGTTAATGTCAGCAGGTTGCAATAGGGAAACGTGAAAAACAGGGTGAATCTTCCAGGAGGGCGGAAGTTGGAGTTTGTAAGCTACCGGGGATATGTGATCGATGATGGGAAAAGGTCCGGTACGTCGGACATCAAGCTTCTTCGTGGGTCTCCCTGTTTTAAGGTTTCGGATGTCGAGCCATACGAGTTGTCCTATTTGTAAGTCAAGGTGTTTACGTCGTTTATCGGTGAAGTGTTTCATGTTGTCGGCGGTACGTTGTAAGGAATGTTTTGCATGAAAGCGAGTGTTTTCGAGAGTCATAAGAAAATCGTTAACGGAGGGATTGTTGGATTCAGGTTTGTCGATGGAAAGGGGAGTGATCGGATGGCGTCCTTGATCTAAGTAAAAAGGAGAATAGCCAGTGGAAGAATGTTGCCGATTATTATAAGAGAACTCAGCCTGTGATAACCATTCAGACCAATCGGTTTGCATGAAGTTGGTGTAGAGCCGGAGGTATTGTTCAAGCTCTTGATTGGTTCGTTCGGTTTGGCCATCGGTTTGTGGATGATAGGCGGTGGAGAGTGCCATTTCGATACCGAGTAGTTTATTGAGTTCCTGAGTGAATTTGGCAGCAAATTGCGTTCCACGATCAGAAATGATCTTCTTCGGCCAGCCATGGAGCTTCCAAATGTGGTCACGGAAAAGTCGGGCGGCGCCTTCTGTGGAGAGCGCAGAAGTTGTAGGAATGAAATGGGCACGTTTCGTGAATCGATCCACAACAACAAAGATTGCATCGAATCCAAACGAGAGGGGTAACTGCGTGATGAAATCGGCAGTGATTTCTTCCCATGCGGCGGATGCCGGTGGAAGAGGATGAAGGAGTCCTGCAGGGCGCGAACGTAAAACTTTAGTGTGCTGACAATCAGGGCAGGAATGAAAAAAATTGGAAACATCTCTGTGAATTTGATCCCAGACGTAAGAGCGAGAAATTAATTCGCAAGTCTTTTCTATTCCAGGATGCCCAGCATGAGGTGGTGAGTGAGTCGAACGAATAATTTCAGTCCGCAGAGAAACAACCTCAGGGACAACTATACGTTCTCTGGCATCTCTAACCAGACCATCGATGAGGGACCATCGGGAAGAGGGATCAGAGAGCTTTGAAGAGATGTGGGGAGGTAACGGCGTAGGGTAGCGAAGTCGATCTAGGAATCTAGGAGAGGATAAATTAATGATGGCATTGATAAAATGATGTTCCGATAACAAAGCTTTATCCGTATTGTCTAGACCATCAGGAACGTAATCGGGCCGTCGAGATAAACCGTCAGCTCTATTACGCGTTCCTGGAATGTGCTCGATACAGAAATCAAAACGACTAAGGAATTCCGACCATCTTGCTTGACGACACGACAAAGTGCGATTTGTCATAAAATACTTGAGGGCTTGGTTGTTGGAGCGAATAGTGACAGTATGATTTGCTCCTTCAAGTAGATGTCGCCAATGTAAAAGAGATTTGATAATAGCAAGGAGTTCTTGATCGGGAGTCGAGTAATTTCGTTCAGCAGGGGAAAGGGAAGCGGAATAATAAGCAATGGGATGGAGTTTATCGTCGTGTTTTTGCATAAGTACAGCACCAATTGTGAACCCAGAGGAATCTGTTTCGAGGATATAGGGAAGATCTAGACAAGGAGCTTTGAGAACTGGTTCGGAAGTGATAGCGTGTTTTAATTTATCGAATGCGGTTTGACAGGTTGGTGACCAAGCGAATTTAACGTCTTTTCGTGTGAGTTGATGTAAAGGTCGAGCGATTGAAGAGAAGTCTTTTACGAATCTGCACCAGAAGTTCATAGTGCCAAGGAATGATTGTACGTCGCGAACGCGTTTAGGAGTTGGCCAATCGGAGATCGATCGAATCTTGGCGGGGTTAATAGCTATTTCCCCATGAGAGATAATTTGTCCAAGATATCGAACGGAATCTTTCTCGAATTGACATTTGACGGGCTTGCAAGAGAGGTTATTCTCTCGCATGATATTGAGTATGCTGTAGAGGGTACAACCTCTGTGGCCACAGAATCCCATCAAAAGACGCACTTTACTACTCGTCCACGAACCCGTCCATCACTCCATCCTAATTCGGCGCACTCTATCCTAAAACCGACAACAATCACACGTCAATTCCGGACAAGTCCGCACTCAAACCCGGACCCGAATCCCGAGCCCCTCTCTTACCGATCACAATGGCACCAATATATGTCGGAACCCTCTGCCCTCGGAACCCTCTACCCTCCAAGTCCGATCCAAAACCCGACCACTCCCGCAGTAGTATAAAGAGGACTCCCGCATACCCGTAATAAGTAGATACCTAGAACCCCAGAATCGATCCCTTGTAGTTCCCTTAGACTTGTACTTCCCATATCCACAATCACAAATCCTTAACCTCTTATATCGTTTCCCGTTGTTCCCGCCTCGTCTCCTCACCGTTACGTTCACCGAGTTGAAACCCGACGTCGGATTACGTCGGATAACTCCGGACTTCACCGGAAACTATCTCTTTATCTCTATTTACCCTCGGATTTCTATCCTCTTTGACTAGTCAATACTGACGACGCCATTGTCACTACTACGCTGACCTCTATCTAGTATCCCCTTTCGGAGCTAGACCTGAACTACGCATCACAACTGGAGCCCACCGCGAGGTGTCAGTCAGTATCAAAACCACCTAGTCCGCCAATCGCATCCCGCCTCCGGTCCAGTGTCGTCCGCAACCTACGAGAAGAAATATCTCTTACGGTTCACGACCCGACCATCGAAGATAACATCGAAGAGGCACCTTCCCATCTAACCATACAGACTAATCTACCTTTAGTTTCTGACTCCAGCTCACCGCTTTCCACACCACCCAACAGTCCCGACAGCGCTCTTACCAATCTCATCGATCTCCCAACCATCGACATCTCATTCGACGAATCATCCGAATTAAGCTCACCACCGCCTACTCCGACATCCTTATCCGATAACCCGAATCATATAACCGATAATCCGACACTCGCATTAGAAACCAAATCACAATCTGTTCCAATAACAGACATATCGTCATCGTCACTCGAATTGTCAGAGTCCGTTGCAGTAAACGGCGACTCACCTCCAGTAGTCTCACAAGCAGTCTTAACACCCGTTCAATTACCGCCTTCATCCTTCGCAGCCACACAGCTTGTTCCGTCAACAAGCTTTTCGTTATATCCATCTTTTATCATACCGTCAACCGTTACCGCTCCGCCGCCACCCGTTACCACACCACCACACATTACCACCACCACCCCGCTCACTAAAATGACCGCCTCACGCCAAATGCCCGCTCGTGGCCACTCCACAGCTCCTACCTTCGACGG
Source organism: Hygrocybe coccinea (assembly GCA_963555575.2). Taxonomy (NCBI): domain Eukaryota; kingdom Fungi; phylum Basidiomycota; class Agaricomycetes; order Agaricales; family Hygrophoraceae; genus Hygrocybe; species Hygrocybe coccinea. Next base: position 1,421,424 of record OY741999.1, read on the forward strand.
CAACGCCCTCAACCTAAACCGGTTCTTCGACGAAGTCGACCTTCTGGCTGAGGAAGCCAAAGTTGACGACAAAGGAAAAATAAAGCACAGTCTCCGGTATGCCAGCATTAGCGACTACAAGCTCTGGACCCGACTCCCATCAGCTGCCCACTCCGACTTCACCGCCTTTCGCAAAGAAGTCCTCGAACTCTACCCCGGAGCCGAGGACGACCGCCGGTACGCCATCTCGGACTTAATCCGCTTAACCTCGACTCAGGCCAACTACGGAATCCGATTGCACGCGGAATTGGGAGAGTATTACAGGGAGTTCTTCCGGATTGCGGACTTCCTCAAAGAGAAAAACCGCCTATCAGCACGCGAGTTAAACGTCGCCTACGAGGCCGGGTTCGACCCTGAACTCCGAACACGGGTTAAAACCCGCATGCAATACAGCGAGCCCAACCACTTCCACGATGACCCCTACGACTTCAAGGCTTTCCACAAATGCGCTCACTTTCTCCTTGCCGGGACCGCCGCTGAACCATTCGCCACCGCCACACCTCGTCTAGCCACCCCTATTAGGTCTACTCCGGAGCCCGTCACCATCAAAACCGAGTCCAGCGACCCCGCCGTCCTCGAACTATTAAAAGTCTTAACGCAATCGATGTCGGCTCCTGCGCAAACCGTCAGCCAACAACAGAATCAACAGGCTCCTCCACCACCCATTCGCACCTACGCCCCCGGTCCATACAATCCCGGTAACCCGTCTGGTAATCCATCCGGCCCTATGACCTGCCGTTTCTGCGACGACCCTGCCCACCGTATCAGGGACTGTCAGCAGGTCTCACAATACGAGAAGGACGGCAAATGCATCCAGGATCAGTATAACCGCGTCGTCCTACCCAACGGCTACAATATTCCCCGACACATCATAGGCTGTACCCTTCGGGAACGCTTTGACATCTGGCACGCACAAAATCCCGGCCATCGCACCAACACCGAGCAAACCCGGCACGAAGCTCCGCCACACATTAAATCCAACCTCGTCGAAGTAGTCGAAATACCCGACGAAGAAGCCGACTCCTCCCACGTGACCCTCCAATCATCGGTAGCAAGCCTCAGCCTCGAAGAGGAAGAGAGAATCCGGACTTTTGAGGCGGAGATCAACAGAATCCGGAATAAGAAGGTCCGCTTCGATAGGGTTGAGATACCTCAGCGTCCCTCTTACAAAGACAAGGGGAAGGGACCTGCTTCCACTAATCCGAACACGCCGGGACCATCTAATCCGAAACCCGCTCCTAAACCGTCCACCCCGCCAAAACCGACACAGCCCAATCCGTTCACCACCTCTCTACCCTGTACGCTTCCTACAACCTTCCCGCTTCCGCAGACGGCCCCACAGTACCGGTACCAGGCACCTATCGAGGATCCCAACATCGCGAAAGACGTAGCCAAACGAGTCCTCGACGCCACACTTGCCATGACCACCCACGACATACTTGCAATATCTCCGGACGTACGAAAACACACTAGGGATTCCCTCACACCGAAGAAAATCACAACGGACACCAGCATCATCGAAGCCTTTCACCAGGAAGGCTTACCAACCCGGACCTGCGACCATTGCGACACGGACATACCCCTGATCGTCGGAGACAACGCGGTCCCACTTCGGGCAATCTACCCCACCATCGACGGCAAGTACTCCTTTGAATGCGTAGTCGACGCGGGTTCAATGATCATTGGAATGAACCGCACCGTATGGAACAAACTCGGACTCGGACTTCAAAACCGCAAGATGCGACTCACCTCTGCCAACGCATCCAACAACGACTCCCTCGGCTGCCTCGCAAACCTACGCTTCACCATTGGCGAAATCAACGTCTACTTGCAGGTCCAAGTGATGGAAGACACCGCCTATGAAATCCTACTCGGCCGCCCCTTCATGAAGCTCACCAATTGCATCACCCAGGACTACCCCGACGGCAACCAGACCCTCACAATCACCGATCCAAACTCCGGCAAAACCGTCATTGTACCCACAGTTGAACATTGCGAGAGAGAGCGTCGCGAATGGTCTGACACCAGACGGCCGGTTTTTTAGTGATCGAGGAATCGGACACAATCCGACGAGATAAGACTCCTGTAACAGTATGCCCAGACATTCCTCTTGATACCCTGCTTTCCGAATTCTCCCTAGAAGAAGACTTATACTTCGAGGTCGAGCTAGACTTCTCCGACAAGCCACCGGCTTCCAAAGCCGAGGCCATATCCATGCTTTCCGACATTGAATCCTATTACACCTCTCTCGATAAAGCAGCTACCGCTAAATCTTTTAAAGTTAATGCAGATCCCCCGAAACGCGACCTGAAGGGAGTAGTCTCGAGAAAAAAGTACAAGAAAGTAGCAGACCGCGTCAAACCCGTTTCCACCACCCTTCCCGATCAATTCCGGATCACCTGCGACATCACCGGTAACCTGCTAGCCGACTTACCCGAATTACCGACACATCCACCCGAGTTCACTCCCGGAATCCAATACACGCAGGAACGACACGATAAAATGAAGATCAACCCCGATGGGTTCCTCACAACCGAAGAAGTGAAACTCGGCCATTTCGTCGTCAAAGCACAAGAAGCCGCCTTCACATGGAACGAATCCGAGAAAGGCCAATTCAACACCGAGTATTTCCCACCCATTCACATTCCGACCGTTCCCCACACACCCTGGGCTCACAGGAACATCCCAGTTCCACCCGGCATCATGGCAGAAGTCATTCGCATTATCAAAGACAAGATAGCCGCCAGTACTTACGAATCCTCCAACTCCTCCTACCGATCCCAATGGTTTTGCGTCTTGAAGAAGGACGGACTCAGTCTCCGCATCGTCCACGACCTTCAGCCACTCAATGCCGTCACAATCCGAGACACCGCCGTACCCCCAATGACCGACCAACTCGCAGAATCCTTTGGCGGTCACTCTTGTTATGGTTCCCTCGACCTCTTTGTATCATTTGATCAACGCCTCGTACATCCCGACTCCCGTGACTTCATGACGTTCCAGTCGCCTCTTGGCACACTCCGACTCACCTGCATCGCCATGGGTTACACCAACTCACCCCAAATCCTACACGGCGACACCACCTACATACTCCGCGACGAGATTCCCCACATCACCATTCCCTTCGTCGACGACATCGCAGTCAAGGGCCCCCGTTCGAGATATGAATTGCCTGGGGGAGGATACGAGACGATACCCAAGAATCCGGGAATCCGACGCTTCATCTGGGAATATTTCCAAGGTCTCAACCGCATCCTACAGCGCTTCAGATACATAGGTGGTACATTCAACGGCACCAAAACCGAACTCTGCCGACCCACCGTCATCATCGTCGGACACAAGTGCACATACGAAGGCTGCGTTGTTGACGACTCCAGAATCCAGAAAATCCGCCACTGGCCCATACCCGAAAACGCCACCGATGTCCGGGCCTTCCTCGGCACCTGCAGACTCATGCGCATCTTCATCAAGAACTTCGCACAACACTCCAGACCTCTCGTCCAACTAACCCGGAAAGGAGTCCCTTTCGAATTCGAGACATCAGTACAAACCGCCATCGACTACCTCAAGAACGCGGTCATCACATCTTCGGCTTTACGCGGAATAGACTACGAAAGCGACTGGGAAGTCATCCTTGCTGTCAACTCATCCATCATCGGAGTCGGCTTTGTCTTAATGCAAATCCGTGACGACGGATGACGATATCCGAGCCGTTTTGGATCCATAGCCTGGTCAGAGCGCGAATCCCGATACTCACAAGCTAAGTTAGAGCTATACGGTCTATTCCGCTCCCTCCACTACTTTCGGATTTTCATCATTGGAGTCCGCAATCTCACTGTAGAGGTCGACGCCAAGTACATCAAAGGAATGCTCAACAATCCCGACATCCAGCCAAACGCGACAATCAACAGATGGATAGCCGGCATCCTCCTCTTCAACTTCAAGCTTGTCCACGTACCCGCCGCCAACCATTCCACTGCAGACGGACTTTCCTGTCACCAACGATCAGACCAAGACCCCCTCGAAACCGACGACTATGAAGATTGGATCGACCAGTCCTACGGCTTTTACATGCAAGTTGCAAACGGACGAACCACCAGACAAGGAGTCCGACAACTACTCACTTGCTCCAACTGCCAACAGCTCGACCTACCAAATCCGGACACGATGGTCGCAGCGGTCTACAACCAGAAAATATCCGACACCGACATACCCCGATCCGAGAAAGCCGTCCTTGCCGACAAACGTCTCATCGCAGTACAGAAGTTCTTGCAGGACATGGAACGACCCACGGACATGACTGATGACAAGTATAGGCAGTTTATCCGGTATGCCACTGAGTTCTTTGTCAGGGACAGCAAGCTCTGGCGCAAACATTGAGACGGAAAACACAAAATCGTCATATCCCCGACAAACCGCTACCGCCTCATCAAAGAAGCCCACGATGCTCTTGGCCACAAGGGCCTCTTCTCAGTACGAATCCGCCTACTCGACCGCTTTTGGTGGCCCTTCCTCGACGATGACATCAAGTGGTACATACAATCCTGTCACCAGTGCCAAGTCCGACAAATGCGCTACCATCACATTCCCCCAACCGTCGCAACACCCGCCTCTCTATTCCGCAAAGCATACATCGACACTATGTTCATGCCACGCGCCGGCGGATTCCGATACATCATCCAAGCCTGCTGTTCTCTATCATCTTATCCGGAGTTTCGGACTTTACGGAGAGAAACCGGTCAAACCATTGGCGCGTTTATTTTTGAAGAAATCCTATGCCGCTGGGGCGCTCTCAAGGAAATCGTCACCGACAACTCAAAGCCGTTCATCAACGCGCTTGACTACCTTGCCACTAAATATGGAATCCGACATATCCGCATATTGCCCTACAACTCCCAAGCCAACGGTCCCGTTGAACACAGACATCTAGATGTCCGGGAGGCCATCATGAAAACTTGTGAGGGAGACGAAACGAAATGGCACACAGTCGTAGCATCGGTCTTCTGGGCGGAATGAGTCACTACACACAAATCCCTCGGATATTCCTCATATTACATCGCCCACGGAGTTGAGCCCCTCTTCCCTTTCGACCTCTCCGAAGTCACATACATGGTACCGACACAAGACGCAATGTCCACGGCCGACCTCATCGCACTCCGCGCCCGACAGCTCCAAAAGCGACCTGAAGACCTCGAGCTTATCAAGCAAAGAGTCATGAAAGCCCGCTTCGACTCAATCCGGCACTATGAGTCAAAATTCGCTAACACGATCAAGACGTACAACTTCAAACCCGGTAATCTAGTCCTAATCCGAAACTCACGCATCGAGATGTCTCTAGACCGCAAAGCAAAGCCGTGTTGGTTTGGACCAATGGTCGTCATATCCAAATCAAAAGGGAACTCCTACACCCTCGCCGAACTTGACGGAGCCATCTCCAAAACCCGATATGCCGCCTTTCGCGTAATACCCTACTATCCCGACCATAGCATTTCGATCACGCTTGACGACTTCCTCCAACAACCCGAACCCACAGAATCCGACACCTCAGACACGGACAGCAGTGACAACGACGAATCTGGCGATGAGTCCGAGAAAGAAGAATAAACGGATGCATCTCTTTCCTCTATTATTTTTATCTTATCACATTTTATCTGCATCTTATCTTATCAAAGCCACAGACATTCATATATAGACTCAAACACGACTCTTATGATGCAAACAAATCCGACATAGCGGATAACGGACAACAGCTTACGCTGAAATCCGCCCGCTCGGACTTAGCTGATCGAGTCTTTTCCTTTCGGTTTTCTTTTCTTTTCTTTTCTTTGATTGAATCTGTTTTCTTATCATATCTTATCCTCACTATCTTCGAGAGCACGAGGAAAAATATATTCAAAAATAAAATAAAAAAAAACAAAACAAAACAAAAAGTCCGCGCTGTACAAAGAAAGGATTTTATTTCGACCCGAGGAGCCACGTAGAGATGACGTCGAGACGGGAGAGGATGTGGACTTGGTTGTGCCGAATCCGGTTCAGCTGCTGCACGAACCAAATATGCTCGCGGTTTACCTGCGCCCCGAACTCCCCCAACTTTTCCGCGACCGTAAATATGTCCATATCCATGGACCCGACTTGACCACGGACGAAGTCGATCTGCTCCGGCAAACCCGCATCGAAAGCCGGCCGGTCTCCTGCATCGATTAGGCTTCCACGCTCCCCGTCCGACGACTCCTCGTAGTCCAACAACATCCGCTGACTCGTAGATGGCCGACTAGGCGAAAGCCGGGGCTTCTTGGTAGTGACCTTGGGTGCGAGTTTGCGCTTTGCTGGTCTGGTCGGACTTCTCGTGCGTTTCTTCCCCTTGGGATCAACCTTGCGCCTGGCACTTGCGGCCGTCTTCGTCGACAACGTGCACCTTTTCTTCATACCCTTACACCGGTCGCACGCGTATCCCTCGACTCCTCGGCAGGCGATACCCGCAGTCTCGCAAGAGTCGCACTGGAAAATCCGAAACGGCCGCATTAGCTGCGCCGGTTAATCCGAAAAGTCTTGGGATGCGAAAACGTTTACTTACCCGAATCTCATGCTCTACCACCTCCCCTTTCTCCCTCGACTTTCCCTTCGGCGCCTCGAACTCCTCGGTACCCGCTCGGAACCCCTGGGGTACGTCCTCGTCGGAATCCATGGCCGAATTCGTCCTTGTTTGCCGGTACTCCATACCTAGGCCCCATCCACCCACCTCTACGCCCTTAGCCGGAGATGGCAACCTGCTGCCTAATCCATCGAAGGCCGGCCCCGAGTACGGCCCCTTCATACGAGCCTCCTCCCGTTCCCTCGCCTTCCGGGCCCGCGTCTCCTCTTCCATCAGCTTCCAGTGCTCCTCCTCCCTCGCCTTTCAGACTCGCTCTTCCTCCTCCCTCCTCGCGGATTCCTCCTCCCGTAACCTCCGGACCCGCTCTTCTTCCTCCCTTCTCGCAGACTCCTCCTGCTGTCTCCTCACTTCCTCCGCCCGCTGTCTCTCCTCCTCCTCGAGCCTCCTCTGCGCCGCTTGTTCCACCTCTCGCCGCTTGAACTCCGCCCTATTCGCCAACCACTTCTCCACCTCAACGATCTGCTCCACGGCCGTACCAAGGATTGGTGGCTGCACCACGGGATCGACTCCGGCCTCCCTCAGCTCGGTTAAAACGGCCCGTAGGTTCCTCTAAAAAGTAGTGTGGCGCAGCCAGGTTAGAAAGCCGACAAGATGCAAACGAGAAAACTTACCACGGCTCGTCGGTATTGGATGAGCCACAACGCGGTGTCGTCCTCATAGCCGTCCCGGATTAGGTCCACGGTCGCCAAACCGAGTCTCCGAAGGTCAGTCACAGCCGCAACGAGTTCCTCTCGCAGGTCAGCGCGGAGCCCGTCTTGGAAAGCAAAGAAGTCGTTGGACGAGGACGAGGGAGAAGACATGGTAGAACGGTGTTGGGAGTAATGTGGGAAGAAGAACGACGTTGCTAGGCGCCACGGCGGAGTCCTTAAAAATTTTCGTATTTGCCTCTGTTTATCCGCCCACGTGACTTTGGTTCGAGTTTTTCGACAAGTCCAGCCCAGCACCGGCCATACGACTTCCGGATTCGCACGAATTCCCTCCCACTTACGCACGGCTTGCACGTGGATCAATGAGACGATTCGAACCCGACGGTCAACCAGGGATGGTCTCTATTAGAACTCCCGGGGAGATGTAGAGGGTACAACCTCTGTGGCCACGGAATCCCATCAAAAGACGCACTTTACTACTCGTCCACGAACCCGTCCATCACTCCATCCTAATCCGGCGCACTCTATCCTAAAACCGACAACAATCACACGTCAATTCCGGACAAGTCCGCACTCAAACCCGGACCCGAATCCCGAGCCCCTCTCTTACCGATAACAATGGCACCAATATATGTCGGAACCCTCTGCCCTCGGAACCCTCTACCCTCCAAGTCCGATCCAAAACCCGACCACTCCCGCAGTAGTATAAAGAGGACTCCCGCATACCCGTAATAAGTAGATACCTAGAACCCCAGAATCGATCCCTTGTAGTTCCCTTAGACTTGTACTTCCCATATCCACAATCACAAATCCTTAACCTCTTATATCGTTTCCCGTCGTTCCCGCCTCGTCTCCTCACTGTTATGTTCACCGAGTTGAAACCCGACGTCGGATTACGTCGGATAACTCCGGACTTCACCGGAAACTATCTCTTTATCTCTATTTACCCTCGGATTTCTATCCTCTTTGACTAGTCAATACTGACGACGCCATTGTCACTACTACGCTGACCTCTATCTAGTATCCCCTTTTGGAGCTAGACCTGAACTACGCATCACAACGCGTCGGGTATTCGTCTCGAGTTCTTCAGGGGTATCTCCTAGGATAATAATGTCATCCATATAAATGAAGACACAACCTGTAGCAAGAACGTCATGAAATCGAATATTCATCATTCGTTGAAAGGTGGCGGGGGCATTGCAGAGTCCAAAGAACATAACGGTGGGTTCAAATAAACCACGGTTCATAATGAATGCGGCTTTCCATTCGTCTCCACGTTTAATCCGAATATTGTTGTATCCCCAGCGAACATCGATAACTGTAAAGTGTTTTGCTGATTGGAATTTGGGTTGTTGGAGAATTTCGGATAAGAGAGGGAGTGGATAGCGATCGCAAACTGTGTGAGCGTTAAGATAACGGTAATCCTGGATTGGGCGTAATCCTGGATCTGAACCTAGAGCGTTAATTTCTTCAACCTTGTTTACGAAAAAGAAGGGAGCAGCTTGGGGTGACTTAGAAGGTCTAATTCGTCCTGTCGAAATGTTTTCTTCTAGAAACTGATCGAGTTCGACTAGTTCTCGAGGAGATAGTGGATATAATTTTTCGCGCTGTGGTTGAAAGGAATCTTTGAGATTGATAGCGTGATCGAAGTTGGAATGAGGTGGAAGTTTGTCGAAAGATTTTTTGAGAAAGATATCTTCGTATTCCCAATACTTCTCTGGTATGAACGCTTTCATATCTTCTTCAACTGTTGTTGTACGCGAAGTATCTCCGAGTGAAATGCTGTTAAATATGTGGAGGATTTGATCTCGTTTGAAGGAAAAGTACTCATCATCGGATCCGAGATCAACCGAAGCAATGAATTCTTCGTAAGGATCCAAAGGAGTGTCGACTCTTGATTCATACATCGAATCCACGGTCAGGGATGTCGAAGGAATTCCCTTTTGAAATATTTTGAGGGTTTTGTCTATGACACCGGTGTATGGATTGTGTTTTCGAATCCAAGGGAAGCCAAGAATGATGTGGAAGTTGCCGATGGAGGAAATCTCCAAATCAAGGCGTTCAGAATATGATGGTGGCGCGAAAAGATTGACGTCGCAATAAGAATCGATGGGGCCGTCTCGGTTAGGTGAGCCATCGACGTTCCGTACGGGTATCGGGGATTCCAGATACTGCCGAGAGAGACTGTTGTTCTCAACGAAGGAGCGATCTATAAAAAGACCAGAAGCGCCAGAATCAATAAGAACATGGACAGGAAACTTTTCGCAAGTATCTATAGTTTCGAGGTAAAGTGTGACCGAAAAAGTGTCATTTGAAGAAACTAAAGAGCCTAGACAGCGATAAGAGGATAGTCCATATGAAAAATCGTCCGGTAAATCATCAAAGAAGTCCAAACAAGATGATGTATCTAATGTCCCTCAGATACAAGATTATTAACTAGTTCCGCTTTCTGCGCACGTGTAAATTTAGACACACCCGATGTCTCATAAAAAGTATTTCCCGAAGAACTTGTTTCTTTCGTCTCTTTTTCATCCTTTGTAATCGCACGAATGGTGCGAGCGTGTTTGTGCTGTCCGTGACTGGAGCGATTGCTGCTGCGAGGGGTGGTGGTGGGAGAGAGAGAGGACGAAGAGGTGCGATTGGGGCAAGCATTAGCCCAATGATCCTTGGAAGCGCAAATGATGCACTGTCCAGCAGCCTTTCGTTGTGCAGCGATAACGGGGTCAACCGCTTCTGTTTTGACGCGAGAAGTAGATGGCATGGAAGATGTGGAGGAAGTGGATGGTTTCGACGAAGACGAAGGCTTAGAAGACTCTTTTTTCTTTCCTTCTGCTTTGGTGGACGACTGTATTGCGAGAAGTTCGCGATATTGTCGGTCAAAGCGTCGAGCGTAAGTCTTCCATCCTGCGATCGTGTTTGGCATGATCGCGAGACGATAAATACTAGTGACAAGTCCTGAATTTAGTCCATCTTTAAATTGACCTATAAGTGCCTCATCGTTGAATCCTGTATTCGCCTCGTATTCTTCGAACTTGACGATGTATTCGTCGGCTGTAAGCTTTCCTTGTTTGACGTCCTTGATTTTGAGTCGAGCTGTTGCTGCTTTGTCGAGATCTCCGAACGAAGTTTGAACGTCATTTTTGAATTCGTCCCAGGTGTATGTGGCCCAAGGGATTGACGTTGTCTTGTTCTCTGCCCAGGATAAGGCGCTACCAGACTTCATATACGATAATCCAAGAATAACCTTCTGCGTGTCGGTGTAAGCTTGAGTGCGGAGAAATAGTTTGCACTGATGAAGAAACTTGTCGACATTATCGGATTTACCATCGAAGTCTTCGGGTTTAGCAGGCTTAAGAACTGGAGTGGCAGGAGCAGGAGGAGGAGGAGGAGGAGGAGGAGGAGGGGGAATGGCAGCAACAGCTTGAAGAGTGGCAATCTCAGCATTGGCAGTGTTGAGTTCTTGTCAAAGGAGGTTGACAGTTTGAACAAGGTTTTGAAGTTCGGCGGCAAGGTCAGCCATTGGTAACGAAGAAGAAGGTGAAGGAGAAGGAGGTGGAGGAGGAGGTGGAGGAGGGACTGGACGACGAGATGATGTAGATGGATCAGGGGAAAAACGAGAAGTTGAACCGAAAGTGGTTTGCGAGCGAGTGCGAGGAGCAATGGTGGGCGAACGTGCGGTGAAGGAGACTCTAAAACTGTAATGCGACGAGGTTAAGCGAAGCTTTTACTTCACAAGCGGAATAAGAATTTATAAGCTTAACAATCGAAGGCGTTACTTTGGAGTTGTAAAGCAGGTTTGTACAAATTTTAGAGTCTAAAGTACATGCGGTAAACTACAGGCTATATATATGCGAGTAGAGGAAGAGGCTGTGTACTAGTAGACAAAGGAAAGAACAAATGGAGTAAAGAGAGGCTATGCACCTCGGAATGAAGAAGGAAACATATATGGAAAGGAGGGCAGTGCATATAGCATAATAGGAATGATTAAGCGGAGGAAAAAGGCATGGATGAGTCGTATAAGATGACTAAGCGGAAGGGAATGGTCATATGTGATAATACAGATGACGAAGAGGAAGGAAAAGGAAAAGAAAGAAAAGAATAAAAGTAAAGGAAGGACGTAACAGGAAGTCGTAGATTTCTCTGTCTGTCTAGCTACAATACATGAGCTTTTTATACTACGACAATTGGAAAGTCGGAACGAAATATCGGAGAATCAGGAAGACTAGAAATAAAGGATTGAATAGGAGTGAATGTAAGAAAGGATTCTAAGATAAAGAAATATTGATAGGAGTCAGTAAGAGTGCGAAGAAAGGAATCAAATGATGAAATTAGGACAAAGGAATAAGAAAGGAAGAGATAGGGGAACGAGGTACTGTGTGATATAACAGGATATATGATAGAGACATGAGGTGAAAAGTGAAACGAAATGAGATGACATCACTGGTGAGGACCACCTGTAATCATTAAAACAGGGCATTGCCCATTTGAGAATTGTGTATAATACCACGACTTTAATGATAATGGTTATCATTGGTTATCATTGGCGATTTTCATTGCAATTATCATTGCATCCCGGGGTGTTATCATTGGTTATCATTAGCCTATTTTCATTGCAATTATCATTGCATTCTGGGGTGTTATCATTGGTTATCATTACCCTATTTTCATTGCAATTATCATTGCATTCCAGGGCATTATCATTGGTTATCATTAGCCTATTTTCATTGCAATTATCATTGCATTTTGGGGTGTTATCATTGGTTATCATTAGCCTATTGTCATTGCAATTATCATTGCACTCCAGGGGGGTAATGGGGGCTGGTGGGGAGCATAATGGAGAATGGTGGGGAGGGTAACAGGGGATGGTGGGGGGGTAACAGGGGATGGTGGGGGGTCACAGGGAGTCACAGGGGGTCATTGGAGATGGTGGGGGGATCACAGATGGTGGGAGGGTCACAGAAGAAGGTGGGGTGAGGGGGGAGTAGGGGTCACAGGGGTCATGGGAGATGGTGGGGGGTCACAGATGGTGGGGGGGGGTCACAGATGGTGGATGGGTCACAGATGGTGGGACAGAGGATGGTGGGGGATGGCATAGGGATGGTGGAGGGTGATGAGATGAGCAGGATCCCCCACCATCCCACATTATTTCCCACCATCCTACATTAGTTCACACCATCCCCATCCTATCCCCCACATCTCACACCATCCCCCACCATCTCCCCTGACCCCCAGGCCATCCCCCATGACCCCCACACCATCCCACACCATCCCACACCATCTCCTATAACCCCCCCACCATCCCCCACCATCCCCCATAACCCCACACCATCCCCCACCATCCCACACCATCTCCCATGACCCCCACACCATCCCCCATGACCCCATGCCATCCCCCACCATCCCCCATGACCCCCATAGTGTTGCCGAAGTTCGGTTTGGTCCGGTTTTCTGACTTTTTTGGAAAACCAAAACCAAAACCGCCGGTTCAGTTCAGCCTTTGGCCAAACCTGAACCAGAACCGTGTCAAACGGTTTCGACGCGTTTGGTCTGCATTCAAACGCGGTTCGAACCGTGAACCGCCCCTCAAATTCCTTGCAAGCTGCAGCACCACATCAATTGACATGGGCCTGGGATTGCAAGGAGACAGGGGGGGCAAGGGGTATATAATAATATAATTTTATTAATTTTATTAATTAAATATTTATGATATAATTTTTTTAAGGGGATTGACGGGGTTTTGAGCCACTTATATAGGGATTTACACGGCGCACGGACCATGTGACTTTATTTGGTCACTGGGTGCCAATCAACAAACGTGGTCACGCGTCTCTGGCTCGGACACCAACCCACGCGTCACCAGCACCAACACCACGCGCTGAGGACACCACCACCACCACCACTACCACCACGACAAGGACAAGGACAAGGACAAGGACGACGAGATCACAAGGACGACAAGGACGACGACGACGGGGACAAGGACAATAACCGACGCAGCGGGATGGTGGTGCGCCCACCCCCGCTGCTAAGATAAGTATTTTTTTACTTGCTCAATGTTTGTTGAGCACTCACACACCCCTCAGCTCCATGACCTGACACAGCAGCCTCATGGCAACCCCAGCAGCAGCAGCAGCAACAGTGGCAACAGCAGCGGCAGCAGCAACAGCAGCAGCGGCGGCAACAGCAGCAGTAGTGCCACGGCAACAGGCAGCGGCAACGTCAGACGCCGACAACGACAATGGTGACAACAACAACAACGGCGACAACAACAACAACGATGGGGACGACAATGACAACGATGGGTTTGACAACGACAACGACGACAACGATGGGGATGAGGACGAGGATGAGGACAACAAGGACAATGATGGCCACCACCCACCCTCTCCCCTCCCCACCCCCTCCCCCTTCCCCTGCTCCCTCCCTCTCCCACTCTCCCCACCATCCCTCCTCCCTTTCCCACTCTCCCCTCCCCCTCTCCCCCTCTCCCCCTCCCCCCACCTTTAATACTTAGTTATTTTTATTATATATTAGTTATTTTTATTATATATTAATTATTTCATCCTAAACTGGTAACCCGTGGATAACTTGTACTTACTGCGGGTTACCGGCTGATGCCTAATTGGTTCATGGTTCAAACCGCGTTCGAACGTGGTTTGAACCCCATGTCAGTACCAGAACCGCAAACTGAACCCACAGTTCGGTTCAGCCAAAGTGCTGAACTGGAACCGAACTTCTGGTTCGGTTCATGGTTCAAACCGGGTTCGGATTGGTTCTGAACCAAACTTCGGCAACACTAGACCCCCACACCACCCCCACCATCCCTGCCATTCCCCATGACCCCCACACCATCCCCTGCCATCCCCCATGACCCCCACACCATCCCCCACCATCCCTGCCATCCCCCATGATCCCCACACCACCCCCCACCATCCCCCATGACCCCCACACCATACCCTGCCATCCCCCATGACCCCCACACCATCCCCCATCATCCCCCATGACCCTCACACCATCCCACATCATCCCCACACCATCCCCCACCACCCCCCACCATCCCCCATGACTCCCACACCATCCCCTGCCATCTCCCATCACCCCCACACGATCCTCACCATCCCCTGTCATCTCCCCACTGTCCCCCATCATCTCCCCATTCACCCCCCACCATCTCCATTCACCCCCACCATCCCCCCCACCATCCCCTATCACCCCCCATCATTTTTCAATCACCCCCTATCTCCCTTATCTCCCCCCATCATCCCCTCCATTGCCCAATCTTCCCATTACCCACCAACCCAGCCTGATATCATCCCCAATCATTGCCCAATTGTTTTAACAATGAGTTGCTTTAATTCTCATACCATTCTCTGAAAGGCTGATCTCAATTCATGGTATTAGATTTGGTTCAAACAATCAGAACATTTCAGCAAAAGACAATAGTGATGTAGTTGAAAGTGTTCAACGTGTTAAAGATGCTATAAACAACCCGTGTTGTTTGTAATGTATGTAACCCATGTTATTAATGTATATAACCCATGTTATTAATGTAACCTGTGTAACCCATGTTATTAATATATATACTTGTATTGCAGACTTAGATGGAACTAGTTAAGTAAGCTGGCAAGCATTAGTCCGGGTTTGTTACATTATTACAGGTTTGTTGCATTAGTAGGGTTCTGTTATTTTAAACATGTTGAACCCTTTTGAGTATAAGACTATTTTCTTTTGCCGAAGTTGTATTTGAACCAAATATGATACCATGTGGGTAATGGTTGGGGGTTAATTGGGAGAATGATGGGGTGAAGGTTGGGGAGTGGACTGGTGGGTAATTGGGCTGAAGATATGGTTGGGGGATGGGGTGGGGATAGTGGGGTCATGGGGGAAGGTGGGGGGGATGGGAGGAGACAGGGGGGAAGGTGGGTGGTGAGGGAGTGATGGTAGGGCATGGTGAGGGGGTGATGAAGAGATGATGGGGGATGGTGGGGATGGTGTGGGATGGTGTGGGATGGTGTGGGATGGTGTGGGATGGTGTGGGGGTGATGGGGGATGGTGGGGGATGGTGTGGGGGTGATGGGGGATGGTGGGGGATGGTGTGGGGGTGATGGGGGATGGTGTGGATAGTGGGGGATGGTGTGGATGGTGGGGGATGGGATGGGGATGGTGTGAACTAATGTGGGATGGTGGAAATAATGTGGGATGGTGGGAAATAATGTGGGATGGTGGAGATAATGTGGGATGTGGGGGATGGGGTGGGGATGGTGGAAGATGGTGGTGGCTGGATGGGAGGATAATTGGCAAGGTGATGGGGGGTCCATTGGGTGGAAATTGGGAGGGTGATTGCGATATATAATTAATGTCTTTTAATACATCTCCATTACACTCCACATCATCTCCTCATGATTTTTCACCCTCCACTTGCTTCCCACCAACTCCTTACCATCTCTCTATTTCCCACTCATCTCATCACCCTCCACCATCCCTATGCCATCCCCCACCATCCTCTGTCCCACCATCTGTGACCCATCCACCATCTGTGACCCCCCCCCACCATCTGTGACCCCCCACCATCTCCCATGACCCCTGTGACCCCTACTCCCCCCTCACCCCACCTTCTTCTGTGACCCTCCCACCATCTGTGATCCCCCCACCATCTCCAATGACCCCCTGTGACTCCCTGTGACCCCCCACCATCCCCTGTTACCCCCCCCACCATCCCCTGTTACCCTCCCCACCATTCTCCATTATGCTCCCCACCAGCCCCCATTACCCCCCTGGAGTGCAATGATAATTGCAATGAAAATAGGCTAATGATAACCAATGATAATGCCCTGGAATGCAATGATAATTGCAATGAAAATAGGCTAATGATAACTAATGATAATGCCCCACAAGGCAATGATAATTGCAATGAAAATGACCAATGATTGCCAATGATAATGCCCCGAGACACAATGATAATTGTTATCATTGTGCCACTGGCAACTCAATGAAACCATTATCATTAATGTCATGGTATTATACACAATTCTCAATGTGGCAATGCCTTGTTTTAATGATAATATTGGCAGACACGACCCAAGACAAGGACGAGGAGGAACATCTGGGTGGGAAGTGAAAGGCTCTTGAAAGCGACGATGAGGACGACGGTCTCTTGGCTGTTGAAGGCAAGGTATGTTGTCGAAACCACCGCTATGCTGTCAATCTAAATAACCTGTAGTGCGATCGATGCAAAGGCTTCAAGGTCGAGTTCCCATGCGAATACGGAGATCGTGACGCAAAATGTCACAAGTGTAAGGACGATTGGAAGGGCTGCTTCTGGGGCAGGATCGCTAGGTTGGGCCATAAGCCTAGGACAAAAAAGGCAAAAACTGCACAGGCTAAGGATGTCGGGGGTCCAATTCATAAGTCATCCAATGTTTGCATGCGATACATTAAAAGAACTGTGTTGTAGCAAAAGCCTGGATTGGAAAACGACCACCAAGCGGTGTTGCAGGATTGTCGAAGATTGGTCCTCGTACAGTGAAAGTTGTCGCGAAGGGGAAAGGGAAAGAGAAGGCGATGAATCGAGGGGAGATCGAGGCGCAGATGTCGTCAGCTGAGGAGGAGATAACACGGATGAAACTGAAGGTATCCATCTATTCGCAGTTTGTTGAGGTGCTGGAGGACGAAAGGGAACGGCTAATGGAGCTGTGGTATGATGCCTAAAGACTGGTCAGATGCCGTCGTGAAGTATTGATCCTTTTCCTTCTCTATAAATATTTTTATTTTTCGACATTTTCAATGGTAAAAAGCTTCGTCCATTATCGCAAGAATTTGTGAGGATAAATAAAACAAAAAGGGGTCCTGATTATTTCGAAATAATTGTCAGGGGATCAAGAAGGGCTTGTCGACAAATCGCAGTGTAATCGAGGGGGCGGTTCACCAATGTCGTGATGTGAGTCGTTAGTTTGCATAGATTGGGAGACTAGATCATTCGTGAAATGCATATTCGAGGTCGGGTGTGTCAAACTAGATGGCGTATCAAGGGGAGAAATAAACAAAGGGAAAATCGAGGGATTTGAAGAAACAATATTCGATAGCAAAGGGGGTGAAGATGACATGGACACAATATTCAGGGGTGAAGTCGATGGAACTAACGAAGTTGCTATATTCAGCGGAGGGTCTGGCAATGAAGCTAATGTTGTCAGAGAAACAATATATGATGGCTGAGATGAGGGCGAAACTGGTTCGGATGGCGCGATATCTAATGTTGAGGGGTCGGGCAATGGTTCTGACACAAGCTCTGGAGTGGGTGGTGAGGATTCTGCGGATACTGGTTCGATGGGCGAAGGCGGAGGGAAATCTATCGAAGATAGGGGCAGTACTGGTGACTCTGGCGAAGGCAATACTGATGCGACTGTGATTGAGGGGACATGAGATGAAGCTGGAGCAGGGGGCTGCGAAGCCGAAATCGGAACTATGGGGGGCACTGACGAAGGACAAATCGGGATCGGAAGGGTCGCGGTTGAAGGTACGGCTTCATCTGAAGGTGTTGAAGATGATATCAGTGTTTCTAGACAGTATACAGCTGCCGGAATCCTGAATCAAGTAAAGTCATGCTCTGGCTCTTCTTCGGTGACAAAGGTTTCTTGAGAACGTGTTACGGATCGTCTACGGGACGGCTCCGACAACAAACAAACTCAGACTAACTTCGATCGATGAGAGGGAGAAGGGGGGTATTATTGATCCGGTGTGGTAAACCAGACTAAACGTAAAGTACAATGGACATACAATGATGATATATAAAGGTAAGGACTTGAGGGGAGGCGGTACTCTATCGTCCAATGGCAGAACTCCCTCTTATCTCCAGCCAATGGCATTAAGCCCTCTTATCTTGGGTGAGTAAGCGCGATGTGATTGGACGATAAGCAGACATGTGTTTGATCGTACATGTGGAGATGTCAAAGCGCGAGAGCTTGGTCCCGAAAGAACGGTAGCCAATAGGAACGTGGGACTTGTGCACTTTGTCGTGGGAAAATAGCCATGGGAATTGAGCGATGAGTAAGCAGGGCGAAAAGGGGTGAAAAGGTAACAATACCCCCCCCACAAGGTTCGCGTCCGCGCGAACAAGGACGGAGAGAAACGGGAGGGAATTAAACAGAAAGGATAAAGGGTATATCAGGGACGAACCATGTGCCATACATGGCAGCCAGCAAGGCTGCTTGGGGCAGACTGTGTCGGGGGGTTGCAGATCTGGCGGATAAGTTATATAGTAGCCAACAACAGAAAGGAGGTCTCCAAACCCCCAACTCTGTACATCATAGTTTAACGTCATCGCGGACAAGCGATCATCAGAAGATGCGGAGGAAAGGGTTGATGGGGTGATCAGAGAGGAGACGGGGCGGTACCTCACAGAAATGAAGAGGGTGTTATGGATCGCTAGATCAGCGGGCTCCAGCAACAACCAACTAAACTGAGTCAGGATCAGACCAGAGGAAACACAAGGAATAAAGTGTATTCATGGTCAACTACTACTATACAACCAGTAGCAGCCCAGGGGAGGGGGGAAGGCTAGGCAAGCGAACCAGGGGGTGGAAACCAGACTAAATGTGAGGAAAGGGAAGGGAAAAAGAGGAACAGTTCGAAGATGAAGGTTTAAATACAAAAGAAATTTAGGGTAGGGGAAATGCCATGAAAGACAGACTACCAGGTCTGTATGTACAAACCGAGAGAGATGCAAGAACAATAAGGCTGTCTTGCAGGTACAGCATGTCCATCAGTGTTTCAAGTAGTGATTGCAAGGAAATGGTTCGGAGCAATCCAGGGTCCAGACCCTGCGCCTCATGGTTGTCTCATGGTAAGGAGGTGAAACAATCCATGAGTGGATGTGTCAGTGAGCACATGATGAACATGAGGTGGCCATGTGGATGTCATGTGGCTGAGTTCCTAGTTTTGGAATGATGAGATTGGTTTGTCTTCCTGATGGTTTGCATTGGCAGTAGATGCCTGGCCAATAGCAGCATACGACTATGAGTATGTGTATGCGGGATTGGGATGGAAAGGTGAACATGATGCTTCATCATTGGAGGCAGGAGAGAAGACGAATCACTGGATGGGGAAGAACCATGATGAGGTCAATGCAATGAACACTGGTAATCATACACCAGCAACTGTAGTTCCTGCAGTACGATAAGCAAGGGTGCTTCATATAACCCTTCTTGGCTGCAGGGTACTGGATGACTGGGATGTCGACTAGGTATGGATATTCCTGACCAGTGGACTGGTACACAAAGGTGATGAAACACATCGGAATGCAAGTCTTTGTGGAGCATCAAGGGGACTTGTCATACATGCGAGTTCGGGTTGTTAGCTGAGCACTGGTGGTCAGCTGATGAGAAGAAAGGCGAATGAATGTGGAGGTGACATGTGAAGAAGAGCAAGATGTTTGGCCAAGATAGGTCAAAGGAGTCATCGGTTGTCGGCAACTATGACGGATCCGAGTCATTGTGGGGAGGTTGCATTATCCGAATATAGGTTGCATAGATGTAGACGCCCACAAGGGTGGAGATGCCAATAGATCATATCACAATCGTGGCGATGAGCTGGGCGTCAAAGGTAACCATGAGGATCGGGATGACGTGTTGGTCTTCTTCAAAATAGGAAAGTCGATCGGTCATCAGGCACAAGGTTATTCATTCGTCTGTGACAGGCACAAGGAACCATATAGGTGAATTGTGAAAGAACAATAACAATGTCATGAGCATATGGGTGTGGACATATGATCGGTTGGCGGAGAACCAGAGTATTCCAATTGCTGGGTATGATCGGTGGTTGGGTCATGGAGTATTCTTGTCTCCGGGTATGCACACCGGTCATGGGTTGTGACAAGAATGGAATGGTCAAGTTCAGATTGTATTGTCTTCAGGTTCCTTCAGCTCCTGGTTGTGCATGAATGGTTATGCACCGTCAAATCATCCAATGAGGACATGGGGTCAACCCGAGAGTTCGGTAACAAGGTATTGTCCAATCAGAGCATGGGACTTGGCACATCTCTGTGGGAATGTATGGGTGTCACGTGCTGTCAAAGCAAAAGACAGGGGCAAAAAGGTGAAAATCGTAACAGAGGGGGTAAAACGTTGTACCGGTGTCATGACTTTAGGTGTAATGTCATGGTTTCATTAGTAGAGCACAGAGATAACCACTCATACCTAGTATACATAAGCACACCCCACATTCATTAACATTTATTCCATATTTTTCTATAACACGTATGCAAGTGAATAGGCATAGTAAAGTATACCCTTACTGCCTAGCATTAGCTTTGGATATTTTTTTATAGTGTTCCTACTTTGGCCCAGACTTAACCACTTATTGCTAGCATTCATAGACACTATCCACACTCATTTACATTTATTTCCCATTTTTCTATGATCTGTGTGCAAGGGAACAGGCATAACAAGGATATGTTGTGCATTATTATTGTTGGAAGGAAGATGACAAATCATGTTGGACTTTGTTGATTGTTGTTAGTCTTGTTGCCACTCAGCAGACCAAACAGATAAGGAGAGAAGAGATAAGATAGAGAGGGATAAGATAAGACAAGGAATTGGAATAAAGGATCAATTGTTTTGTACCCACTTCCTAAATGGGGATAACATAGCAGGGTTATTTGAAATTGCAGCAGATCTGATGCTGGTCTGTCCTAATGGAGTTAACACAGCCTTGGAGCACTCCCTCCATTGCTCCTTACTCAGCCCCCATTGTTGTCTAGTCCCCATTGTTCTCAGTCCCCCATTGTTCTCAAAACAGTATATATAGAGCCCCAAATTGCCCAGTAGTCAGTAACACTTCTCTCCCCCCAATTTATACCTTCCCCTTAGTGTTCACCCTTCAGTCTTATAGTTAGTGTTATTAAGTTAGTGCTAGTAGTACTCAGTTATAGTAGCTAGTATCCTTATAACAGTTCACTATCAGTTTATCATTCTTGCTTGTTGAGTCAGTGGGTCTATCTTTGACCACTCAATAGATGCATTCAGTCTGTCAGTTTGCTGTGCTTCAGCTATTCAGTTAGCTAGGATTAGTCAGCACCCATATTTGGTAGTTCATACTTTCATCATTCTTGCTTGTTGAGTCTGTGGATCTATCTTTGATCACTCAATAAGTGCATATCAGTTATCATTCTTGCTTGTTGAGTCTGTGGATCTATATTTGATCACTCAATAGGTGTATTCTCAGTCTGCCAGTCCAATTTTGTGCTTTGCTTAGTCAGCTATTCACTTAGCTTGTCTTAGTCAGCATCTATATTCAGGAGTTATAGGGTTAAGGTTACTTCTATTCAACAGAGTATTGAAAAGATATTAAAGTATATCCCTGAACTAGTAGCCAATGTGCATTTGAAGCTTCGGACTAAGTAGATAATTCAATATCCAGAAGATACTCTAGTTGCTTAGCTTCCTTACCAGTTCATTCAAGTCTGTCAGTAGTCATTAGTATAGTCCATTATCATTGCTAGTCTGTCATCATTGCTAGTTCATCTATAGTGATTGCTTATCATTTACTGCCCATTGCTCATTGCTTGCTTGCTCTTTACCCATTGCTTGCTTGCTTACTCAAAGTCTCAGTCCCATCTAAGGAGAGACCTCACTGTTCACTGCTCATTGTTCACTGCTCCTTGATTGCTTGCTCACTGTTCATCACTGCTTGCTTGCTCACTGTTCATCACTGCTTGCTTGCTCACTGTTCATCACTGCTTGCTTGCTCACTGCTCACTGCTTGCTTGCTCACTGTTCATTATAGCCTGCTCACTGTTCATTATAGCTTGCTCCCTGTTCATTATAGCTTGCTCCCTGTTCATTATAGCTTGCTCACTGTTCATTATAGCTTGCTCACTGTTCATTGTTATTCTATCAATACTTGTATAAAGGTGTGTTCAACCTTGACAATAACTTTAACAAATTTAGTTTAGCCTCAGAACAACAAGGCCTCTGTCTGAAAAACGTCAATTCCACAAGCCTTGGTGAAAACATTCATTCACACAACACCGGTCCCATAACAAAGCCGAAGGAAGGGGAGTACGCATACCGGGTAAGCGTAAGTGGAGAGTCGTCCATCATTGAAGGCGAGATTGCTGAGGCTGCCCACAACATCACAGAGATGACCACGAGTAGAGGGTGTACCAATAGTAATAACGTGGGTGATGGCATTTACTTCGCCAAGCTCGAATAACCATAAATGACAGACTGAGGTCAGGAAAGCGAACGATCGAAAGTCGTGATTTTCCTGCTGTGAGAGGAATGAAGCGATGACTTTAGGTTCAACAGACACAATAACATCGGTGGCAGGAGAATGCAATGGAGAAGCATTGTTGGGATGAGGAATGATCGAGATGCGTTGTAAAGGCATGTTCGGGGTGGCTTTGGAATGAATGATCCTAACCAAGGGGGTGTCAGCGTAAAAGTGACAAGGTAATTAGTGTCGTGAGTTGTAGTAAAATGGTATTAAGAGAATATAAGTGAAGCCGCCGTCTAATACGATGATAATGGGTAAGAAAACAGGGAAGCCGACAATACCGATGACGTCGGGTACGGCGGGTTGGGTCGGGTACGGCGAGCGGGTAACGATAAAACGAGATAAAATATTAAGTATAAAAGGTGGGAAGTCTACGGCCTATGACGACAAGAGGTTCTAAGAGGCTCTGAAGGATTCTGAGTGAGACAAAGAGGGGGGAACTGGATTGTTTCAGTAGTGTCAGGTGAAATGGTTAACTATCTCCTTGCAATTGGCACAAAGTCGTAGTGCATAACTCCTTGCAATTGCAAGGAGCATAATTGACTTTCTGCTTGCATTTGCCAGGGGGTATAGTTAACTGTGTCCTGGCTGTTGCCAGGGGTAGTTAACTATGGCATTGCACTTGCTAGGGGGGCATAGTTAACTTTGTCATGGCATTGTTAGGGGGGGGTAGTTAACCACTGCCTTGCAATTACTATAGGGGTTTCAGTTCACTTTCCTCTGGCAGTTGCCAGGGGGGGAAGTTAACCATTCCCTGGCAATTGCTAGGGGGTGCAATTCACTTTATCCTGGCAGTTGCCAGGGGGTTAGTTAACCACTTCCTTGCAATTGCTAGGGGATGCAGTTCACTTTATCCTGGCAGTTGCCAGGGGGTCAGTTAACCACTTCCTTGCAATTGCTAGGGGGTGCAGTTCACTTTCTTCTGGCAGTTGCCAGGTGGGTAGTTAACCATTCCCTTGCAATTGCTAGGGGATGCAGTTCACTTTATCCTGGCAGTTGCCAGGGGGGTAGTTAACCATTCCCTTGCAATTGCTAGGGGATGCAGTTTACTTTATCCTGGCAGTTGCCAGGGGGATAGTTAACCACTTCCTTGCAATTGCTAGGGGTGCAGTTCATTCTCATTGTCAAAACTTGTTAGGTTTCACCCCAACACATCCAGTTATCACTTGCATTTCAACTCATTCAATTCTATTATAGTGGTATAAGGGTATGTGAGTATGGTTTCAGAACTGAGCTTCAGATCATAGTATAATGGCTTGACACATTTGTTATAAAATTTGAAGCAAAACATCGGACTAAACAGTTGCTAGTGTTTGAAGTGTTACTATAACCAAGCCTATTGCATTTCAAAAACAAGCTTCGGACTATAAGCATTCAGGCTAAGGGTTTATATAAAGAGCTTATGGTTTTTGAAGCAAAACATCGGACTATAAGCATTCAGGGTAAAGGCATATAAGAAGAGCTTATGGTTTTTGAAGCAAAACATGAGGCATTCTTCTACCATAAGGGCCTATGAAGTTTTGAAGAAAAAAAACATTGGAGTATTAGAAGGCTTTATCCTGAATGCTTGTAGTCCGATGTTTTGCTTCAAAAACCATAAGCTCTTTATATAAACCCTTAGCCTGAATGCTTATAGTCCGAAGCTTGTTTTTGAAATGCAATAGGCTTGGTTATAGTAACACTTCAAACACTAGCAACTGTTTAGTCCGATGTTTTGCTTCAAATTTTATAACAAATGTGTCAAGCCATTATACTATGATCTGAAGCTCAGTTCTGAAACCATACTCACATATCCTTATACCACTATAATAGAATTGAATGAGTTGAAATGCAAGTGATAACTGGATGTGTTGGGGTGAAACCTAACAAGTTTTGACAATGAGAATGAACTGCACCCCTAGCAATTGCAAGGAAGTGGTTAACTATCCCCCTGGCAACTGCCAGGATAAAGTGAACTGCATCCCCTAGCAATTGCAAGGGAATGGTTAACTACCCACCTGGCAACTGCCAGAAGAAAGTGAACTGCATCCCGTAGCAATTGCAAGGAAGTGGTTAACTACCCCCCTGGCAACTGCCAGGATAAAGTGAACTGCACCCCCTAGCAATTGCAAGGAAGTGGTTAACTAACCCCCTGGCAACTGCCAGGATAAAGTGAACTGCATCCCCTAGCAATCGCAAGGGAATGGTTAACTACCCCCCTGGCAACTGCCAGGATAAAGTGAACTGCATCCCCTAGCAATTGCAAGGGAATGGTTAACTACCCCCCTGGCAACTGCCAGGATAAAGTGAACTGCATCCCCTAGCAATTGCAAGGGAATGGTTAACTACCCACCTGGCAACTGCCAGAAGAAAGTGAACTGCACCCCCTAGCAATTGCAAGGAAGTGGTTAACTGACCCCCTGGCAACTGCCAGGATAAAGTGAACTGCATCCCCTAGCAATTGCAAGGAAGTGGTTAACTAACCCCCTGGCAACTGCCAGGATAAAGTGAATTGCACCCCCTAGCAATTGCCAGGGAATGGTTAACTTCCCCCCCTGGCAACTGCCAGAGGAAAGTGAACTGAAACCCCTATAGTAATTGCAAGGCAGTGGTTAACTACCCCCCCCTAACAATGCCATGGCAAAGTTAACTATGCCCCCCTAGCAAGTGCAATGCCATAGTTAACTACCCCTGGCAACAGCCAGGACACAGTTAACTATACCCCCTGGCAAATGCAAGCAGAAAGTCAACTATGCTCCTTGCAATTGCAAGGAGTTATGCACTACGACTTTGTGCCAATTGCAAGGAGATAGTTAACCATTTCACCTGACACTACTGGATGGTCGGCTAGCGGCAGCGGATGTGTTAGCGGTCGGGTTGGTCGGGTATACTTCCCTAGCCTTTCCCTTTCCTTTAGAGGGAATCTCTACACCATCAAACCTTACCCGTTTGCGAAGTTTCTGTACCTCGGCTTCCAAAACTTTCAACCTTTCTTTGGCTTTGTCGTCGTCGGTGGCAGTGGATTGGAAGATATCCGCGTAGTCGGTTATGGGAGTGTCGGGTTCAGCGTCGGCTACTGATACAAAGTTGGTGGCGACGTGAGGCGGGGTGTCGCGTTGGAATGGTTCCGCAGGTGCACGAGGAGCGGCAGCACGATTGTTTGGATTCTGGGCGTGCCAGAGATCGAAACGTTCCTTCATAGTTTTCCGACGATGTACTTGGGGAGATACATGCCGTTCGGTAAGATGATACGACCCTGGTCGTTCCTGCGGCAGGTACCGTCGCGGATGTACTGCTCGCAGATGGGACACTCTCGAATACGATGTAGGTTGCTGTCGCAGAAGAGACAGCCGAAGTTGGCATGGTTGTGTGGGGCGGGTTGTGGCTCGAATCTGTCGTTGGCAGGGCGAGTGGCGGGTACGTTATTACGGTCGGTGAGAGCTTGAGTGAGGACTGAAAGCTGTTGAGATACTAGCCGAAACAGGTTGGAGACGCTTGGTTCAACATGCTCCACCTTTGTGACGATGGGGTCATGGACACCGATAGTCATGGGCGAGTAACGGGTGGCGGGTGCAGGCGGTGACGCGAAGCGGGTTGCAGCGTTAGTGGAGGATGGGAGCCGGGAAGCGGTAGACGGTTCAGCGGCTGTTCCAGCTAGGAGGAAGTGGGCGCAGTCGTGGAAGATCTGGAATTCGTAGGGATCACTATGGAAATGATCGGGTTTCTGGTATTGGAGGTGGGTTTTGATATCCCGTTTGAGTTCGGCATGGAAGCCGTTCTCGTAGGTGATGTTTCTTTCACGAGAGGATAGCCGACCTTTCTCTACCAAGAAGCCGCAAATACGGATGAATTCACGATAGTACTCGCCTAATTCTGCGCGAGTACGGACACCATAGGTGGCCTGAGTTTGGATGAGTCTGTCGAGATCCGTTACTGTGTAGCGGTGGTCGTCTTCGGTGCCAGGGTATAACACAAGTACTGCTCTTTTGAAGGCGGCGTAGACGGTGCTGGTGGTGGACGGTAGGCGGGCCCAGAGCTTGTAATCGCTGAGGGAGGCATATCGCAAACTGTGCTTGATACGACCAGCATCGTCGAGGCTGGCATCAGCGGCAAGAATCTCTACTTCCTCAAAGAAGCGGTGTAGGTTAAGCGGGTTACCATCAAACGTTGGAGCGGTCGAGTGACCACGAGCGGGCATTGAATGGGTAGCGACATGAGGGACTGGTATAGATCCAGAGGCGCCTGACATTGTAAGAGAGTTGGTGGACAGGTTTGACGATTGTGTGAGGTTCGAGTGTGCGGAGGTCGATGGTTTGGGTGACAGGTGATCGGTTGGCGGGTGTTCGGGTGTCGGGTACGAAGTTGACGATAGGTTGGGTGATGGCTGATCGGATGGCGGATATTCGGGTGTCGGGTACGAAGTTGACAATAGAGACGCTGACGATGACGATAACGTAGACGAATTTGATGATAGGAACGACGACGAAGACGGCGGCTGTAGCGAAGATGGTTCTAGAGATGAGGGCGATGACAGAGGTGAGCTAAGTTCGGAAGAGTTGTTAGATATAGTGATAATCGGTGTTACGTCCGAGTTGAGACTGTCGGATGAAAGATTCAGAGGTGTGAGCGGCTGGAGATTGTTGTGACAGGCGAGATGATCGGGGACGATTTGAAAGAGGTCGTCATTGTGCGATACGTCGAGGGCGGCTAATGTAAATTCTTGTTGTATGAGAGTTCTTTGAGATGGGTTTCGAAGACGTCGGTCAGAGGTAGAATTGTTAGTAGATGAAGAAATGGTGACACTGAATTACCCCTCACGGTGGGCTCCAGATGTAAAGGCGTGTTCGGGGTGGCTTTGGAATGAATGATCCTAACCAAGGGGGTGTCAGCGTAAAAGTGACAAGGTAAAATACTGAGCTTCCTCAAGCATATCAAAAAACTATGGAAATAAAGACGGAACCGATCGAAAGATCTACAGCGGTCAAAATCCATAAGATGCGTCGAATGGAACCCCTCATTACAAAGGCCGACAAATGATCTGCGGAATGGAGGCTCAAGGAAGTCAATCAACGAATTGGACAATTGGTTGCATCATCGGACAATAGTACCATGATGATGTCGATCAGCGTCAAAGGCCAATTGACTACAATCGACGACCAACGGAAATTCTCTGTTATTTGTCTACTGGATTCTGGTTGTACCGTCTCTGCCATCAACTCTGGTTTCGTGCAACAACATCATCTTACGACACAGAAATATGAGAAACCCTTCCCCAGTTACAATGGGGATGGTACGATGTTGAAGGATGGTTTGATCACAGATTATGTGGAAATGAACTTACGGCTCGGCGAACATATGGAACGGATACATCTTACAGTGATTCCCCTGGCAAAAATTGACATCTATCTCGGTTTCGATTGGTTGAAGAAACACAATCCCAAGATTGATTGGTTGACTCAGACAGTTGATTTTACTCAGTGTCTTTCTGTCTGCGGTCACTCCCCTGGTAAAATCGAAGGCATAATGTTCAAAACCGCGATTTACGATAAACCTGCTTGGTATCATGCATTCCAGACAAAATCCACGGAGTTGGCACGCACCAAAATGGTCACCGAGAACAAGAAATCAGAACAATCTGTCGTTGACCAACTACCGGAAGTATACAAGGACTATGCCGATGTCTTTGACCCTAAAGCCACTGATTCAATGCCACCCTCTCGACCTTGGGATCATGCAATTAACCTGAAACCTGATGCACCCGATCACCTAAATTGTAAACTATATCCGTTGTCACCCCCAGAGCATGAGAAACTTGATGAGTTCCTCGATGAAAATCTAAAAGCAGGCAAGATTAGGCTGTTGAAATCACCTTATGCTTCACCATTCTTCTATGTACACAAAAAGGATGCAACCGAACTACGTGGTGTACAGGATTATCGGAAACTGAATGAACATACCATCCCAGATAACTATCCATTACCGTTGATCAATGATATCATAAATCAACTTGATGGTGCAGAATACTTCAAACGATTTGGATTACCTCGAGTTATTATCTCCGACCTTGGAACTCAATTCATATCGGGTTTTACAAAAGAACTGAATTGTCTGTTGGGTATTATTGGACATCCAACAACCGCATATCACCCACAAGCAGATGGACAAACCGAACGAACCAATGCCAAGATTGAGACATATCTTCAGTTATTCATCAATCAACGACAGGATGATTGGGTCGAATGGTTGGCCTTAGCAGAATTCGCTCTCGCAAATGATGAATCCTCATCTACCGGCATGTCCCCATTCTATGCTACCATGGGTTTCCATCCATGGAAAGGAAAGGAACCAGTTAAGGAAGAGATCGTGTTACGATTTTCACCTTTTTGCCCCTGTCTTTTGCTTTGACAGCACGTGACACCCATACATTCCCACGGAGATGTGCCAAGTCCCACGCTCTGATTGGACGATACCTTGTTACCAAACTCTCGGGTTAACCCCATGTCCTCATTGGATGATTTGACGGTGCATAACCATTCATGCACAACCAGGAGCTGAAGGAACCTGAAGACAATACAATCTGAACTTGACCATTCCATTCTTGTCACAACCCATGCTGTGCATACCCGGAGACAAGAATACTCCATGACCCAACCACCGATCATACCCAGCAATTGGAATACTCTGGTTCTCCGCCGACCGATCATATGTCCACACCCATATGCTCATGACATTGTTATTGTTCTTTCACAATTCACCTATATGGTTCCTTGTGCCTGTCACAGACGAATGAATAGCCTTGTGCCTGATGACCGATCGACTTTCCTATTTTGAAGAAGACCGACACGTCATCCCGATCCTCATGGTTACCTTTGACGCCCAGCTCATCGCCACGATTGTCATATGTTCTATTGGCATCTCCACCCTTGTGGGCGTCTACATCTATGCAACCTATATTCGGATAATGCAACCTCCCCACAATGACTCGGATCCGTCATAGTTGCCGACAACCGATGACTCCTTTGACCTATCTTGGCCAAACATCTTGCTCTTCTTCACATGTTATCTCCACATTCATTCGCCTTTCTTCTCATCAGCTGACCACCAGTGCTCAGCTAACAACCCGAACTCACATGTATGACA
The DNA here is from genome assembly GCA_963555575.2 of Hygrocybe coccinea. Lineage (NCBI taxonomy): Eukaryota > Fungi > Basidiomycota > Agaricomycetes > Agaricales > Hygrophoraceae > Hygrocybe > Hygrocybe coccinea. Next base: position 1,451,151 of record OY741999.1, read on the forward strand.
AGTCCCCTTGATGCTCCACAAAGACTTGCATTCTGATGTGTTTCATCACCTTTGTGTACCAGTCCACTGGTCAGGAATATCCATACCTAGTCGACATCCCAGTCATCCAGTACCTTGCAGCCAAGAAGGGTTATATGAAGCACCCTTGCTTATCGTACTGCAGGAACTACAGTTGCTGGTGTATGATTACCAGTGTTCATTGCATTGACCTCATCATGGTTCTTCCCCATCCAGTGATTCGTCTTCTCTCCTGCCTCCAATGATGAAGCATCATGTTCACCTTTCCATCCCGATCCCGCATACACATACTCATAGTCGTATGCTGCTATTGGCCAGGCATCTACTGCCAATGCAAACCATCAGGAAGACGAACCAATCTCATCATTCCAAAACCAGGAACTCAGCCACATGACATCCACATGGCCACCTCATGTATATCATGTGCTCACTGACACATCCACTCATGGATTGTTTCACCTCCTTACCATGAGGCAACCATGAGGCGCAGGGTCTGGACCCTTGATTGCTCCGAACCATTTCCTTGCAATCATTACCTGAAACACTGATGGACATGCTGTATCTGCAGGACAGCCTTATTGTTCTTGCATTTCTCTCAGTTTGTACATACAGACCCGGTAGTCTGTCTTTCATGGCAATTCCCTAACTCTTTTGTATTTTAACCTTCATCTTCGAACTGTTCCTCTTTTTCCCTTCCCTTTCCTCATGTTTAGTCTGGTTTCCATCCCCTGGTTCGCTTATCTAGCCTTCCCCCCTCCCCTGGGCTGCTACTGGTTGTATAGTAGTAGTTGACCATGAATACACTTTATTCCTTGTGTTTCCTCTGGTCTGATCTCGACTCAGTTTAGTTGGTTGTTGCTGGAGCCCGCTGATCTAGCGATCCATAACAGATCGTCAATGAGTCCGCAGCCGCTTTTGCAGACCGCATGAACCGCATACAACAACAAGCGGCCAATGCTCTAGTTGTTGCACAAGAAAAGATGAAACAGTTTTATGACAGAAAACACCGTCCTGCCCCAGATTACAAGGTCGGCGATAAAGTATGGTTGGAATCCACAAATATTGATTCCCTTCACCCATCCAAAAAGTTAGACAACAAACGATATGGTCCATTTCCAATCATAAAGAAGGTAGGACGATCATCTTATGAATTGAATCTCCCTTCCACATGGTCAAGGAAATATCCCATCTTCAATGAGGTTCTCCTATCCCCATATGTCCCACCAGCCTTCCCTCAACAGGAAACCATGTTACCACAACCGCCTGCTGAGATTGTTGATGGACAAGAGGAGTTCGAGATCAAGGAAATCATCGATTCTGTTATACATCGAAATCATTTGTTTTACCTGGTACATTGGTTGGGTTATTCCAGGGAAGAGAATTCCTGGATACCCGCATCCGAAACAAAGAACTGCAGGAAACTCGTCACCGAGTTTCATCAGTTACATCCCCGTGCACCGACTACGGCTAATCTACGTGTCTCGATTATCCCTCGCCCCGTCGACTCACCACCCTTGCGCTCCCCGGTCACCAATGTCATCGTCTCTGTTGAACCTGCGGTCGTCACCTCCTTCCTTTCTCGTCAAGAAAATCATGACTTTCATTCTTTCACTTTCCCCCCTTCGGTCCGTCGTCTCTGGTTGTTCAAGCTTGGTGCCGTGAACGCCATCACACACATCATATCTGTGGGAACCCCTTCCACTCGGGGTCACCTCCATGATATCGCTGGAGGACTCAGCAACCTTGCCTTCAGCAATGGTCGCCTCTCCTCGTCTTATGCTTACCTGGTTGCCATGATGCATCGTATGCGTGTTCCTCTCCCCTCCGCCTTGCTTTGGGACAGATATGATGTTCTTCCGCCCCTCCGATTCTGTGCCATTCCACCTCGCCTCCTCTCCAACTATCCTGTCAACCCCTTCCTCCACATATTCTGATCGGATGCTCGTCTGCGATGACATTAAACTATGATGTACAGAGTTGGGGGTTTGGAGACCTCCTTTCTGTTGTTGGCTACTATATAACTTATCCGCCAGATCTGCGACCCCCCGACACAGTCTGCCCCAAGCAGCCTTGCTGGCCGCCATGTATGGCACATGGTCTGTCCCTGATATACCCTTTATCCTTTCTGTTTAATTCCTTCCCATCTCTCTCCGTTCTTGTTCGCGCGGACGCGAACCTTGTGGGGGCGGTATTGTTACCTTTTCGCCCCTTTTCGCCCTGCTTACTCATCGCTCGATTCCCATGGCTACTTTCCCATGACAAAGTGCACAAGTCCCACGTTCCTATTGGCTACCGTTCTTTCGGGACCAAGCTCTCGCGCTTTGACATCTCCACATGTACGATCAAACACATGCCTGGTTATCGTCCAATCACATCGCGCTTACTCACCCAAGATAGGAGGGCTTAATGCCATTGGCTGGAGATAAGAGGGAGTTCTGCCATTGGACGATAGAGTACCGCCTCCCCTTAAGTTCTTACCTTTATATCATCATTGTATGTACATTGTATCTTATGTTTAGTCTGGTTTACCACACCGGATCAATAATACCCCCCTTCTCCCTCTCATCGTTCGAAGTCTGTTGAGTTTGTTTGTTGTCAGAGTCGTCCCATAGACAATCCGTAACACACCTCAACAAATGCAGTTACACATTGTAGTAGTGGCTAGGGTGATCTACCATAGACTCGAGTCGTGCTACCTGGCTATCCTACTGAATCCATGGAAAACCATCCTGAATCAACCATAGATCACGTGATGTGATGACTAAGCATCTTGGGGATGTGTAGGACCTCCTACTACAACGTCTCTGACCCAGACAAAACCCACCAACCCATGTATCACCAGCACCAATAACACCACACGCACCAATGAGGATGATAACAACAGCAAGACCATCACCCCCTCAGTGGATAACATGAAGATGACAACAACAAGAACAAGGACAGTGGATGAGAACAGCCACCACCACCACCACACCACTACCATCATGACAATGACTAGGACAAGGATGACAAGGATGAGGACAAGGATAAGGATAAGAACAAGAACAATGGGGACAAGGAGGATGACTGGGATGACAAGGAGGAGGACAGGGACAATGACAGGGACAACAACAACAACAACAATGCGGATGTGGACAACAAGAATGACAAGGACAAGAGTCACAAGACAACAGGGACAACAGTCCCATGGCCACCACCTCTCCCTCTACTCCTCCCTCTCCCTCTCCCACTCTCCCTCCCCTCTCCCAATCTCCCCCCTTCCCTCTCCAACTCTCCCCTCTCCCTCTCCCCCTCTCCCCCTCCCTGTCTTTTAATTAAATAATTAATGTATTTTATTAAATATTACTTAATATAGACATTTTGTGCTAAACCTGTGGATAACCCGTACCCGATGGCAGGTCAGGTATGGGTCACCAAAAAAAACCTGCAGGTTACCCATGCCAATGCCTATTGTTGACCCTGTAGCCATTAGCCATTTGGCTGCCACTGCTGCCATCATTATTGTTGTGTTGGTGGCCTCACTGTGCCCAGCCTGGTTGTCCTTCACTGTCCCTGTCTGTCCCTGTTGTCCTCATCCTTGTCATCTGCATCATCATCCTCACACTTGTCATCCAATGTTGCTGCCATCACCATCATCCATATCCTTGTCCACATCCATGTCCTGGTCTGCATCATCTATGTTGCTGTCATCACCATTTTTCCATGTCTCTGTCACCCACATTGCTGTCATCACTGTTGTCTGCATCACCATTGTCACCTTCATCCGTGTTGCCATTGTCACTGTTGTCTGCATTCTCATCCTTGTCCATGTTGCAGTCATCATTGTTGTCACCCTTGTTGTCCATGTTGGTAGTGCTGCCAAAGTTCAGTTCTGAACTGATCTGAACTCAGTTCGAACCCTGAACTGAACCCCAAGTTCAGTTCAGTTCAGGCCTCTTGGCTGAACTGAACCACTTAAAGAGTTCAGTTCAGTCAAATTCATGTCTGAACTGAACCAATTGCCTTAGATAGTAAGGGTTCAGGGTTCATAGCCTAGGCTGAACTGAACTGAACTGAATTTTGCAGTTCAGTTCAGAAACTTAGCTGAACTGAACTCCGAGTTCAGTTCAGGGTTCACACAAAAAGGGTCTGAACTGGACTGAACTGAACTTTGGCAGCACTACATGTTGGTGGGTCATTCTGGTCACCCCCCCCATATTCATTGGTGCCTTCAGGACCATCTTGGCATGACATCCTACTGGTTGTTTAGTTAGTATTGAATAGAAACAAGTTAGGAACCTACCTGAGGATGTAGCCCTCTTGAACCTATTGAAAACTGCAACACCACAGGTAAGGGCCTGTGTAAGGACTGCCTTAGGTTGAGGACCTCACTTGAGCTAATGGGGATCCAAAGATAACTATATAACAAGAGAGGATATCTATCATACAACAAACCTAATGGGGATCCAAAGAGAAAAAGCTAAGGAGCCCCAGTAGGGTGACAGGAAATAATATGATGCCACTCCAGGAAAGGCTGTAACTATATAGTACTAAATAACAAGGGTAAAGGTTATGAGTAAAGGAGTGGCGAGTATGTATGCATGTACACATAGATAGAAATAAAAATATGCATATGGAAAAGTGAAGGTTGGATCAAAGGGTGCAAGTGAGAGAACCAGAACTGGAACCAAAGTCTTCTGAAGGTTAAACGCTGTCCAGAACCGGAAATGGTTCCGACTCGGATGGTGCTCTATCAAGCAAGGGTGCTCAAATAGAGCAACCAGAACCAGAACGGGGTGTCCCCTTACATCTCCATCAAGTTTTGATCCCATCTAGAAATGTTCTCGTGGATCTGTCGCCAACATGGCAGGAACACATGTTGTCAATAAAATACCACATCCACCCATTCATGGCTGTCGGTATATTGTCCCTTCAGTGTTGCCTTGTATCAGGACCCCAGTGCATTGAAATATTGGCATGCTGTTGAATGGCTAATATTCTTTTTGATCCCAAATCTCTCCTTGACATCTGGCTGGGTCAAGAATTCCATTAATTTTTTAGCAGATATTTCATTGCCTATTGAAAGGAGGTATATGCTAATTTTATTGCATAGGTTTTCATCAACAAGCAGGGACTCATTCCAGTTATGAGTTTCTATAAGGGAATCATTTTGTATCTGGTCATTTTGTCAATTCAGGGTCACAGTCTAATTCACCAAGCTGTGGGAACAATTTTGAAGCCCTGGGAATAATTATGAAGTGATGTGACTTCCGACTTTGTAAGTGTGAGAATTTCTTGTCCCAATCAGCAAGAACAATAAGGCAGCCAGATCACAGCTGCCAAAATTGACACTGTGAGAATGTTGAATCAGCATTGTCAATTTCAGTATGAGCTCTTGTATATCAGCAGTCACATCATTTGAGTGACTGAAAGTGCTGTGGAGTTCATACAATAGCATTACATTCAGGAGGTTGATATCACAGATACTGATGCAATGTTTGGCATTTGTAAAACATGTTGAAACACTCCAGTGAGTCCATTGACAAGTGTGGTAATTCTTTGATGTGTTCTTAGAAGTCCAGAGACCAGTGGAAATGTTGCAAAAATGAGTTGTCATATGTTGTGGATGTTTGATATATTTGTATTGATCCTCATACCCACTGGCTCCAAGACAATTCATATTCAACACATAGGCATGACATTGGTTGTAATTGATTCACTTACCTACTGGCCACAACAAAATTCCACAACCATCTTTATGCTATTTGACAGTTGTTGACAACTTTTGTGATGCTTTTTTATTTTCTAATGACCATCAAAGCCTTGTCAAACAAGCCGAACAGGTGTTCAGCCTGTTTGACAAGGGTTTCAGAGCTGTTACATGTTGTTCTTGTATCTCTTTTCCTACCAAGTAGTCATGACATAGTTGTATAACCATCTACACCATGTTTCATAACATTGGTTGCATTGATTCTCCCATCCACTGGCCACAAAAAAATTCCACAAGCATCTACACACTATTTGAAGCTGGTGACAACTTTTTTGATGCATACTTATTTTCTAATGACTAGCAAAGCCTTGTCGAACAGGCCAAGCAGTTGTTCAGGATGTTTGACAAGGGTGTGGGAGTGGTTACACATTTTGCTTATATTTATTATTCTACCCAGTATCTATAAAACAGTTGCACAACCAAACTAGCATAGTTTACACATGGGCATGACATTGGTTGCATTGATTCTCTTACCCATTAGCCACTAAAAAGATCCACAACTTTCTACAGTATATGTGACAGCTGTTGACAGCATTTCTTGTATTTGCTTAATTTTCTATCACTGAGAAACCCTTGTCGAACAGTTGCCAAACAGTGTTCGACAAATGGGAGCTATTACAAATTTTACTAGTATTTATTTTCTACCAACTAGTTATCAAATGATTGTACAACCACCTACAGCATATCTAACGCATGGGCACAACATTGGTTGTATTGATCCTCTTACCCACTGGCCACAAGAAAATTCCACAACCAAATACAGTGTATTTGATGAATTCTGACAATGTCTCTTGTATTTATTTAATTTTTAATGACTAGATAAAGCTTGTCGAACAGGCTGAACAGGTGTTCGGCCTGTTCAACAAGGGTTTGGGAGGTGTCATAAATTTCACTTGTATTTCTTTTCTTACCAGTTGGTCAGAAAGGTATTGCACATGCAGGTACAGGCTAATTTAATCATGTCAGATGTGCTTATTTTCAAACCAACTGGCTACATAGGTACAACCAGTGCCCTGACCATTTGTCAAGTAGACTATACTTTGTTGGACAACACCTTTATGGACAATTGGGTAGTAAATAAATACAAGCGAAACTTGTAACACCTCCTAAACCCTTGTTGAACAGGCCAAACACCTGTTCAGCCTGTTCGACAAGCTTTATCTAGTCATTAAAAATTAAATAAATACAAGAGACATTGTCAGAATTCATCAAATACACGGTATTTGGTTGTGGAATTTTCTTGTGGCCAGTGGGTAAGAGGATCAATACAACCAATGTTGTGCCCATGCGTTAGATATGCTGTAGGTGGTTGTACAATCATTTGATAACTAGTTGGTAGAAAATAAATACTAGTAAAATTTGTAATAGCTCCCATTTGTTGAACAGTATTTGACAGCATTCAGCAACTGTTCAACAAGGGTTTCTCAGTCATAGAGAATTAAATAAATACAAGAGACATTGTCAGAATTCATAAAATACACTGTAGTTGGTTGTGGAATTTTCTTGTGGCCAGTGGGTGAGAGGCTCAATACAACCAATGTCATGCTCATGTGTTAGATATGCTGTAGATGGTTGTACAATCGTTTTTTAGCTAGTTGGTAGAAAATCAAATAGTAGTAAAAGTTGTAACAGCTCCCACACCCTTCTTGAACAGTGTTGAACAGTTCGAACAGCCTGTTCAGCAACTGTTCAACAAGGCTTTCCCAGTCATTAGAACTTCAATAAATACAAGCCACATTGTCAAGAACTCCATACCAGTGTTTCATTTTCACTTTCATAAGGCATGTCTGAATCAATGGGAGCAAGAGAGGGTATCACATACATATCACAACTTTCACAAAACTTTGTCACATGGCCTGTACAGAGATGTACACCATTTCCATGGACAGTTGGTAAGCAAATCAATGCTGGAAATATGTGGAACACTTGTAACACCCTGGCTGAATGATGATTGACATATGTTCAGTGGTGACTTTTCTGGGATTAAATATCAAATAAATACTACAACCATTGTAGAGGATACACTCTCTGTGGCCTCCAAATTGCCCTAATCTGACACTTTTTATCCCTACTTGCCTTTGCCCAACATGGTTCTGCCTCCCTAACCAACCAACACTGACATGTCACAACCAGACCCCTCTTTGTATAACAACCAGTCCCAAAAATACTGGCTTTATCCTCACTGCCTTCTAACCCCTAAATACAGTACCCACTTTGTAGACAGTGCTCATCTAGTAAATAGCACCCATATAGCAGGCATCATATATAAAGGCTCCCAAATGTACTTGTACATTAGAGAAATACACCTCTGCTTAACCCCGCACACCTGCTTACCTCCACTGCTAGTCAGCACTTCCTGCCTCCTTAGTCATTTTCTCATCCTCATGTTTTATCACCAACTCAAACCAGACTCCTAACCTGATGTCAGATTAAAGCAGAAACCATTTATTTATTTCCATTTACCTTTGGGTTCTGTTATTTACTAACTAACTAACTAAGCTTCACTGACAAACCCTCAGTCACTACTCAGCTGACACCACCCTTCTAGCATCCATTTTGGATTCAGGCCCAAACTTAGCATTACACCATTCTGAACATATGTCAACTCAATTATGCCAGATTTGTATGGCTCTTTGATAACAAATTCAAGCAATACCACACAGTTATCAAACTGATTAGTGAGTGTTTCAATATTTTCACAGGTGTCAGGCACTAAGGCAGAGCTCTATTGTTGTTACTGATTTGGACAAAACTTTCACAACTATATGGTAGATGCTCAAGTCTTTTGTTACCAAGCTAAATGGAAATAATTTGTAGAACAGAAACCACACCCTTGACAAATAATGTTCAGACAATTTACAGAACTGTTCAGAATGCTTACATCAGCACTGGATATGAAATAAATACAACAATGTTGTGAAAATATATCAACAAGTCTGTGCATGGTTGTACAATTTTTAATTGCCATTTTTTAAGAACATAAATGCAAGTATAGGGTGGAACACTTTGATAAACTTGCTGAACACCATCTAACAACCACCTCATGGAGTTTGCAGATATTGGATATTAAAGAAATACAACAAGTGTTGAACAATGCTTCAGATGCTTGGGCAAGTGTTTTTGATAAGAAAATAAATACAATAAAAATGTGGAAACTCTTACTGCACAGTGTGTGGCCTTTTCAGCAACTGTTTTTTTATTTATCAAATATCATATAAATGCAACAAATGTTGTGAATATTTATCAAAGAGACTGTAGATGATTTTGCAATTTTTTAAATGGCTACTTTGGTGACAAAATTAATGCAGGAAAAATGTGCACCACCTGCACACCCATGTCATATGTTTTGTAAATCATTATGCAAGTTGTTTTGGTAACAAAATAAATACAATAAATGTGGGGAAACACTACACATACTATTTGTAGTCTTGCTTCAAGTAGGTTATAGCACAGGTAACCCACAGGTTTTTTATCCTGCAATTTATTTTGAAGTTTATAGGCTCAATTTACATATATTTACTTTGCAGTATAGCAAGAAAATGTCCATTTTATGTCAAATAAGATGGCTGCAAAGTGTTGGATACAATTGTGCAATATGAAAGGCACTATTGTGCACACAATGCAACAGGTTTAACAGGTTTAAACCCATGGGTATAATGTACACAAAAACATGGACATAGCAGGGGGTGAATTTCTCATTTGAGACTATATATGATATTTTATGGGTTTTATCTATTGTATACAGTATGGATAATGATGGAAATGATGGACACAGGTTTTCCAAGAACTTTTAAGACCCATCACCAACTCAAACTCCAAGCAATTCCAACAATATAAATATTTCATTCCATATGTAAATGCCCATACCTGTGCTATACCCTAGCTTCAACTATTTGTAGTCAGTTTTTCAACTATTAGAAAACAAAGTCTTCCCTGGCACAACAGGCTAAACCACTGCTATCAGAACAGAAAAAGATGTTCTGAGACAATAGACCAGATCAACATTGAATAGTCAAATGCAGGGGTTTACCCACAATGTATGATGGATTTGATTTGGCATTTTCTTTGATGAAATGAATTTTCAAATATTTTTACATAATCAAGTGTATAATATATCTGTATGGTTGCACAACAAGGATCTAAAATATATACTGTAATCATGTTTAATTCTGCTTCTACAAACCAGGAGTACAAAATACCCCCAAACTCCAGGTTTTTGACATTGACTCTTGGCTTCTAAATGCAGAATGAAACAGGATTACAGACTTATATTCTAGACCCTCAATGTACAAACAAGTAGGTATATCATATTGATGAGGAAGGAAAATGGCTGGTAGTTAGTAGGGAAACAAGCAGAAAAAAGGGTATGTGGTCACCTATGCCATCAGAGCCCCTCACCGCCCTCTCTGAATCCATTGTTAATAAAAACAATGGGGACACCATTTATAATGTAGTGAACTTTGAAAAGTCTATGGTGAACAAAGTATGTAGTTTGAAGGGTTCCTTGCATGCAAAAACTGAGATTTATTGATATATGGTTGTAGAAATGTTGACCACACTTCCAGTTGGCCACATCAGAAGATAATATTAGGAATTGCTGGACAAGAGTGTATACCCAGAAAGAAAGTGTTTATTCTGAATATAACTTGCAAATTCATTTACAGGGTTGATGGTTTTATGATGATATACAAACAGGATTATTTTGTGGTAATGAAGAACATCTGGATGACTTTGCAAATATTAGCTTATTATCATGCATTGGTAATAATGCTGCAGTGTGCATATATGCTCAATCTTGAGAAATGTGATGTTCTCATGGCCAAAAAGGGATGAGTAACTTGCCATGTGAAGCAATGGCCCACACCCCACTAGTCACCATATGGATTGACCAACAAGATGTTCTGGTTAGCAATGAAAGCACGGCAGAGCTCTCAAAGGTGGTTGGTGTAGTTGCACCCCATCCCATTCCTATTGCAGCTTGGTAGGATGATGCAGCCCAGCTATCGTAAGTCTTTGATCCTTGGTCTGTGTACATGCGCAATGTTGCAACATTCCCTCCAGCCATGCTCGTCTTCAAATATCTAGATCTGGGTCCTTATATCCAGCCCCAGTCTTCCACTTTGGATGGTGGACTAGTGGATTGTGGCCCACTAGTCCAGTGATCACATGATTTTCCCACAGTTGACAGAGACTTCATAGGATTAGACTTGTAGTAGAGGGAGCTAGACTATGTCACTGTGACACCAACTTGACCCATTCCTGGAGTAGGCTCCTTTTGACCGAAGGTCTTGGAGAGCCACCATTGATGTGCAGGTGGGGTAGTGAGATGGGAATCTAACTATGAACTGCTAAGAAAGGTGCAAGGAAGTTTCAGAAAGCCTACACTAGGATAGAAGAGGGAATAGAAGGAATAGGAAGGTGTGAGACACTCAATAGAAGTGTTGCGATAAAAATTGAAGTGGTGTGATAAAAATCAAAGAGTTGCAATAAAATCAGAAGTCACAGCACAACAAAAGGGTCAGACAGTAAGAGAAGGCAATATAAAGTGAAGGGACTGGGTCTAGGACTAAGAATAGGCTCTGAGACGAAGAGGAAAGGAGTATCTGGGTTGGGTTATCTGGGGGTTCTCTCTGTGGCTCATACAGGCAGGTATATAAGCTGTATGGACAAAGGAAGAGAGATGAAAGGATATACTGAATGGAGATATCAGGGAGAGGGGTACATGTATTATAAAGGAAGAGTAAAGGGAATGATGCATAAGAATATAGAACAAAGAACAAAGGAAATACTTCGAAATGCAATAACTAAAGATCTCCAAAGTTGCAGATGATTGCAATAGTTGCAACTTGATCACAAGGTCAAAGAGTGTCAGGTTGATGTGAATCGCATAAAATCGTGAGATATATCAAATCGGAGGCCAGGATCATATGGTGCATATCACTGTTGCATCATGCCTACCTCAGTTGAAAGGTTCTGCAACCAGCTCATGTGCCATCATTTCTCTCACCAAAATACACTCATACTGCTTGGATCAAGCACCATTGTGGATGCCAGACAAATCCTTGGATTTCACATACTAAAGTTATTTTGAAGCTATGAAATTACTATATATGGCAGTTTTGATGATGTCATTTGCTGTAGAAATAACTTTAGTTTCAATTTGACAATTGATGTGTGTGCGTGCATGTGTGAATAGTAATTCTATTGAATTCATGACCATTGGACCTCATCACCTGCATTTAAATCTTAATAGTTAGGCTACTTGCATCCAACAGAAAGAACTCTGAACCCTACTCCAGAAAGAACTGTTGGAATAATTGTTGCAAGATGACGGGTGAACGGGGTGTTTGGCTGGGCCCGTAGCAAACGCATAGCTATATAGTGTACCGAATACATCCAGTAGGCTAATATGTGCAGTAAGAACAATAAAAAATACTAAAAATGTTCACCTTCAAGCATTTGCTGCTCGCTCTCGGATCTTACAACAATAAGAACTCATGCAAAATCATCACATGTCATGACAAAAGCTTCTGCCATGTATAAGAGGACATTTACACAAAATCTGGCCACACAGTTTTCTTCATTTACCCTTTTAGAAGAAATCTGTGCGGACGAAATTTGATTACTTGAAAGTTTAAGAGGGGCATAAGGTTTTTGCGGGAGAAAGTCTAAAATTTTGCCTTCAGCGCATGACTTCTTTCACTGAGCTGCTACTTCTTGCCCTCATATAAATTCTCCAGCACTATGAAACATAAAAGGTATAATATGACAAACTTAGGAAAATACCTGAAACTAAAACCGAAGAAAATGAAGGCAAAAGAACAGGAGAATAACGCCAGCCATATAACTTGAAAGTCACATTTCAGCTCATCGTGCCATTGTAGACTGAACACTTCAAAAAACAGAAGATGGCATCAACTAATATATTCTATGGTACTTATATTAGCTTGTGATAGAAATATTCTCCTGATCACTCAAAGGCAAAAGGGTGGGGTCACACATGGTCACAACCCGATGATTTTGTGTGAGGCATACCTTACATACTCGCCTCAGAATAATAACCAAATAAATGTCGATTTTACATGACATGGTTCTCAATCACCTTGGCACCCCCCTGCCTCTGCGTCCTCCATCCGTACCCACAATCCCCCCTAAGGTACACAGACACACGTCAGCATGGAATAAAGGATAAGATGGAGGGGACAAACGGCAGTGTATATCGTCAGATGAAACTTGGGCCTGATCCGCTCAATGGCTTTGCGGCCCTTTGCGGCCGCCCAATCCGCAGGTGGGCGAGAGTCAGGCGGCTGCGCTTCTGAATCGAGGGAGATCCCCGAGAAATTTTGCAAAAGGCGGATGAGCATGAATGACATTTCATTGTACGCGAACTTAAAAGAACACATGGTAAGCAGCGGCACACCACAACGAAGGACTAATAATAAAAGAGCACACTGACCTGCTGCCCAAGGCATATGCGGGGGCCGGCATTAAATGGCAAGAAAATAAACGGATTGGCTAACAGGTATTTCTGGAGCCTCTCATCGAGGAAACGGTCGGGATCGAACTCGGACGCTGCAAGAATAGTACATCAACGTTTCTTAAGCGACTATCGGGAACTTCAATGATGTGGAAGGCTTGCCATCTGGTCCCCAAAGGTCTGGTCGGCGATGCATCATGAGTACGGAGTAGGATACCCTTCCGTTGTTGGTTAGACATTTGCCTCTAAATAGAGTGAATTCCATACGATGTTCCAGCTGGTATGTAGATTGGCTTATCGGTAGGATCGGGTGAGGGCCATGTGGTCGCGTTAACGCTTTCCCTGGCAGACGCATAAGTCCAGCGGCAGGAGAAAAAGGCTGCAGGATTTACCGAACGTTGAATGGGCTGCCCATAGAGAATTGAGGGACCCAACTAGGACAAAAACCATAAAAGACTCACACAGCAGGGTACAATCTCATCGTCTCTACAGCGGCCGGTCAGAATTATGAGCCGTGTACGCGTTAACGTTGACACATGCCATTAAGGACAGATCTCAAGTACTTCAGTTCCCGAATGTCATCATAAGTCGGTCTACGATTGGGTCCGACCTTCGCGAGAATCTCTTTCCGGAGACGAGACTGTACCTCTGGATATATTGAAAGAAAATAAACTACGAAGGTCAGAGTCGTGGCGGTCTAGTTGATGAAAGACGTATGGTTAGCTGAGCATATCAATGAATGCGCGTGGGAATTTACGGTGTCTCGCCCGGCGATCATGATGTTCAATGTTTCGTCTTTGAGAAGAACAGGATCTGCAATGGGAAGCTCGAATCGATGAAAAACGCGAAGACAAGTGGAACTGACTAGATGTTAGCTGTGCTAAATGATCAAGCATAGTCCCATCATCATCTGCTGACGCCTTGTCGTCCGAAGGCGGTGCCTTCCGTTTCTTCTCAAGAGCATCTCGGACAATAGGCTCCAAATAAGCATTGACGACCTTCATGGGTTCATCCGTTTTGTTCGTGAAGATCTCGAACAACGGCCAGATAAAACCGAACCGCTCTCGCTCGGATATCATGTGCTGCGCTTGCAAGAATGCTTGCGCAAATCCGTCTGCTGAGTTGCTTTTGCGAATGTGCAGCTTTGGTGAGACGTCGTTATGAGGGTAGGGTAGGCCAGCGGATAAGCTATGCACACAGGAGCCAAAGAGGAATTCAGTGGCAGAATCCAACGTGAACCGGCTCATCACATCCTTTGTTGGAAAATCCCCGGTGTGAGAAGGTGCAATGACAATGTCTTGGCGCAAAATACCTGGAAATCAATAGCATATCCTTCTCTCAGTCTCGTCTTCACTTGATTGATTGCCTTATCGGCGTGGCAGTCGAAGATATGGAAGTGATTGATTCGATCTTTGGTAAAGAATTTCTTTGTCATAGAACGGTGGAATCTAGCATATAACACAGTAGTAGAGAGGGGAGGGAGGGAAAGGGATGAAACGATGCTGCTTACTTCCACATCTCACCTAGAACATGGTGATCAGATTCAGTGCGTACATTAGATGGCAAGAAAGATTACCGTCAGAATTAAAGACGCCTGTGCCGAGTACCGAGTCCATGGCGGTGCGAAACTGCTCGCCTTCATGGCCAAGTGGTGTCAGTTATGGAGAGACGAAAAACTAAACGACAACCTTTGACATAGTTATTGAAATCGGTTGCCAATATGAGCTGTCATGGAAGGAGGACAATAAGCACATTTCACAACAAGAATGCGTAGGATAACCTTGATATGGTTTGGATCGATTGTGAAGATTGAATTTTCCCACAGAATGCGCAGGTTGATGACTGGCCCGAGTTCATCGGTCATTTCCTGTAGACCATCACCTATCCGCAGGACCAGCTCAGTTTTTGGGAGAACAAATAAAAGATGGCATTTCACACCGGGATACCCATGACGGAGAATATGTGTCAGGTTCTGTAGAACATCTACATTTCCAATACGTTTACCACGAATTAGGGGAGCAAGACGAGCATCCAACGCAGCAGCCTTGCGGCGCTCTGAAACCAATCCGACTGCAATGCTAATGGCAGCATAGATCGGTAGGCTTAAAATTGATGCGGTGATCAAAAACCATGTTGGGACAGCGAAATCGAAGCGTGCAGCACTCTGTTGCGAGGCAATGGCAACGAAACCAGAAACCAGGAATGTAGGAATATAACTGAAAATCAATGCCAGACCAGGCGTGAGCCTGACTGCCATCGTCACGGTGATGCTGAAGAAACCAGAATGATCCTGTTACCTACTTTTATGCGACATACCCGGATTATGCCATTGGGACAGTGTCTGCCCCTTGACTACAACCCATGATGACCTCCACGCACGTCACGACTTGGCCATCTGGTGATTCTGCTTCTCATTCCGACTCGTGGGGCTCACCCGACCCAAATCCTTGCACTACATATCTCGCTGAAGGAGACGAAAGAAAGACGACAACGAGATCATCCGTTGTGAGAAACCTGCTGGGAAAAGCAGTCCGGACAATCTGCACAAACACCTGCAATAACCAGGCACAGGATACCTCATTACAACGTACTGTCTCATCTCGACATCCACCGCATACGCAACCTGCCGCCAAGACCATCTTGTCAGGCTCCAATGACGAACTACATGATGACCTATTGTGTGCTATGCAGTTCAACCCTCGCGGAAGTCACTTCCGTGGCTGGTGAGGATCATGTCAGTCATGCGATTAGACAACTCTATCTTTCTTTTTTTTATTTTGGAATGTGAATGGGCAGATTGCGAATTTGGGGCTTCGGTCAACTCCTTCAGCCCGCAGACTCCAACTGGCCAACTTGTGGTTCGGTAACCTGATAATCCGCCAAGATCGGTACTCACTCTCACAAGGTCAAATGGTGCGTGAGTGTATTTCTCGCTGGCTCCTACATAGATCACACCCATGATCATTCTCGAGATTGATATCGAAGGCTGGGGATCGGAGACCACTCGCGTTTTACAATACCTTTCCATCAACATCAAGGGCAACTTGACGTTAGTCATTTCCCTCCCCACCCCTTGTGTCAGATATCCCGAATTACTGCAACACTTTGCACTAAAGTACGAACATATGGTTTATTTATTTATTATAAACCGCAAGACGCGTACTGAATCGCTGAGTGAACATGGGACGGGAGAATACCGCGCAAGGTTCGATTCCTCGTGTCCCTCCCTTGTTGAGCAGGTCTGATCGAAGACACACTCCTCATAGTACCTGATACCCGAGCAACAACACTTCGGAGTGGGATCTGATTGGTTTACCAATTGTGTTTGGATTCTCAGCAACGCATATATCTTGATGAGTTCAGAGCCACACGCCTCACGTCACTATTTCATTCTCATCCTGTACACAATGTGATCCTGCGCAGCTGCATTCGTCCATGCAAATAAACGCCAAAGTCCCGCGGTTCCGCGAGCATTTGAGTCACTGATATCAACCCGGTATCATGACATCTTGGCGTTAATGCGGGTTTTGTGTCAGTGAAGACGAGGGCATGAGATCTGCAAATGCAAAACATAATTCTTGACGTAGAAGCGAGGTTCTCTCGATGCAATATGCTTCACCAGCAACACAGGCATATTCCATTGGATTCCGGCGGAAGATGGATGGTTGATCCCCATTCAGCTCCCAGTGCTGACGAGATTTGACATGTCCGGCCTGTACGGGGAACGTCAGCGAACATTGCCAATTTGAAAGTGAAGTGTCAAACTGTCGTTGGCACCGCAGCATCGCCTCCGGTCTCTGGAGTTCTGTGGATCATTGACGCGCTTCCAGACCCTTAGAAGGATATGAAAACAGCTCAGACGTGTTCCGAGGCAGCCAGACAAAAGGTTAGAAGCTGTCGAGACTACCGCAGTCTGGAGGAAACCACTGGCGACACCACAGACTGGCGGGTTTTGAGATTTCAACAAGGAAGAACTATGCTGTGACAATAAAACACGAAAAAAATAAAGTAAAAAATAAATAAACAAGGTTCATGCACGTGCCGTTGGCGTGTGATCGAGGCTGAATTCGAGTCCACTCCACGGTTCCGCCATTGAAATTTACCACACCACTGAACGACATGTGGTTGTCGCGTCGACGGCGATGACTGATGCATGCACAAGTTTGTTCACACAGTGTGAGTCCTCGAAACCCAATCAGACATATTGATCCGTCTGACGCTCTGGTTATGCCGTACGGACGCAGCCAACCTGCCATAACTGGGATCACTAATGGGTATGTTTGGCCCAGGAACTGAATGAGGTAGCTCCTGTGGCCTTAATGGACCGTTGCCCTTCTTCGTGATTGGCGACCATCGTTCGGACGTTTACCCCGTGCTCCACTTTTATGTCAGCCTGTGTATTCCGATACGTAGAATCAATGCGTCACCGGAGATTCCTTTAGAGAACAAGGAAGCGATCACAGCCCAACAAAGCAGCTTCACATCTGTCAATTACCTGTATTCATATGGCCTGATCCTGCTTTCTTAAAGCTTGGAGCTGTCCATCAACGATGTAAATCCCTCCTCGACGCTTGCTTGCGAGTGCTCAAAGTAAGATGACTGAAATACACCTTGACAATACTTTTGGTGAGACTGCTTCCTGATTTAGCTTGTAGTAGAGATTAACGTCGTTGTGGAGGCGCTTGCTATATTGGGGCCATGATCACTTCAGCGTTTGTTCCATTTTTTTTTCAACTTCCATCCTGCTCAATCATTTGCTTTAGACTGTACGGTCTCACTAGTCTCCAGGTGAGTGCTCATTTTATCAATCAAACTTGGGACCTGTTTTCACGAAAGTGTAGACATACTTCTATTTTATCAACTATCCAAGAGATAGCCTTGATAAGAAGACTCTGGTAAAATTTGGACAATGTTGTTGGAGTCATTCATTAATCAGACCTCGTTCTTATCTTTTAGGTTGCCACGATCTGGTATATGAAATGAAAACGCCTCAGTTTCAAACTGACTCTTTGTTTCTCTTAGGATCCTGGATACTTTTCATACGGTGGTCGGTGAGTTCCCGCTTGAATCAGTTCCTGTGTGGTTGTACTAACGATATCTCTTTCTCCAGTGGGTCACTGCATGTATTACTACCTGGTTTGTAGGAAGATGGTTATTTCATGAGGTATGCTGACCGTGTGCATTATCCCATTTTAGGTCACCAACTTCAGTAATCCGGCGGCATTGGCAGATGGCATTTGGTAAGTTGGCTTTCAGAATTATTGGACGTTGACTCAATGCCGCGCCCTTTGGGTATAGGTCACTGTTTGTGAGTCTGCTGCCGAGTTGAGGATTCCTGACACTGATGTCTGTTGCCATTGTAAGCTATCCACCGGTGTCAACGTGAGCATTTTTCGCCACAACATCCTAGTTACAGATTTCAACATCGATTGGCAGGTCGTGATTGCGGTTTTGGTTCAAATGTTAGGATATTTCGCATACCTCCTTCCTTTTCCGTTCAGACTTGAATTCACCTTTTATGGCCTATAATATAGCTTCTTTACTATTCGTATTTTCCATTGTGAGTGTTCTTGGGCAATAATCGTTCCCGAGCTGAATCATTATTGCAGTCACTTCTCGCAAACTACGATGGTATCTGGCATGTCCACTCGTAAGTTGTATATATAGAGACTACATTATCAATCGCTTACCGTACGTTCAAGATGGTCATTGTCATTGCGCACTTCGGTGAGCCAGTATTATTATTATTTCTGCCATGTATCTTGCTGATATATTCTTCGTAGCTTTTGGGACGGGTACGATCTGTACCATAAGCAACTGCTCTCAAGTCTGACCTGATCTCAAATTAAGAAACAGTTGTATTGATGTATGAGCTCTTTTATCTGGATAACATTCAAATTGTTTGACTTTCATCCGGACAGGTTCTTGAAGAAAGAATTCCAGAGACTTAATGACATTACGGTAATATTCAACCCTGTAGTTGACATGTATCCTGGACTTGACTGGCCCACTGTGTGCAGCTATTCGCAGCTATTCCGTTTGCTATCACTGCAGTACTATCGGATGTTCTGATTGCCATTGCACTCTGCATTCTCTTGTACGGAAGCCGCACTGGTTTTCGGAGGTGTGTGTGGAGACCGTTTAACATTTGACTGGCTGACCATTTCTTATCTTTCCAGCACCAACACCATTGTGACAACACTGATAGTTTATGCCATAAATCGTTCCTTGTTGACATCGTATGTCTTGCAAGCTCCTCTCGATTGCGTCCAGTCTTCATACTGACTGCTTCATTTATCGGATACTAGCGTGGTTGCAATCGTTGAAGTTGTCATTGTACGTCCGGTTGCTTTGCGTATTTACAACCCTCATTGAATTACGTCCGTCCTAGTTTGTGATGTTTCCACAAACTTTGTGGTTTGTTGCCATTGACTTCGTGATTGGAAAACGTATGTTTCTCTGATACTGGAAATTATGGTCGGTTTACCATACTCACCATGGTTTTCTTTAATTTGCCCTAAAGTTTATGCCAATTCCCTACTTGCGACACTCAATACTCGAAACTCTCTGCGCGGAAAAGGTCTTGAAGACAACGATCAAGTTTCCCAAGGGATGTTCAAGTCATTGCGAATGACGGGTGTACAAAGTTTCCGAGACGCAAAATCCACTCATACGGTAAGCCCCATGCATTTTAAATAAATAAATAAATAAATAAACGGGGGCAAACCATTCGTGTAGAATCAGATACCGACATTGGACATCACATCTTCAATGACCAGAGTTGCGCAGAGCACAACCCGTTTTAGCGTTGACGACTTGGATAACAATCACGTACGTTCTATTCCATTGTAATCATGGAATGTGTGGAGTGACTCTATTTTTGTTTGGAAAATAAGGACTTTCGGCAATTCAAGAGTACTCGCTAGCAAGTTTGGTTTCGGATCAGATCTTTCATAAGCCGAACGCATTGTATATCGTAATATCATATGGGTGGCTGGAGGTCGAGAGAGCTGAGAAAGTGCTTGTGTCATGTGACCGGTACCAGCCATAAATTTTGTTTGCGTGTTTTGCGTACTTGCAAATATACTATCTGTTTGCACGGACTGTAACACCCAAGAAGGTGCCGCTCAACATGATACGCTCAGGTGGGCTCACCCCGGCAACCATCTTCTGCATATCCAAAACGGTCCCGTTGAACTCACTACCAACACCAACGTCTTCCATTACCCGCCACGTCTCCACGTCTCCCTACGGCCGCACACACGTCTGGAAACGCCGCCCGCCAGTGCTGCCACCACCCATGGTCCCGCAATTCCCGCAATGCGTCATCCGGTCGGACGGGTCGACCTTCACGCACTGGACAACGTCGCCGCGCTCGCTGATTCGACTCACTCGTGATGTCACGAACAATCCGTTGTGGAACAGTGCTGCGTGGCAAGGTGCGCATGGCGTTGGTGAGGAGGACGCGGCGACGGGGCGGTTGGGCCGGTTTAATAGGCGGTTTGAGGGGAGTATGGATATGGATATGGATTGGATGGAAGGGAGTGGTGGTGGTGGTGAGGAGAGCGGCGGGAGTCCCGTTGACGGAACGACGAAGAAAGGGAAAAAGACCCTTTAATTGTGGTTTCGCCACAGGCAATCAAAACATGATCCATTCCGTTGGGGGAAACAAAATCGAAATATTCGTTTGGTCATGTCAACCACCCTCTCTATGTCTACCGTATAAATATAATTCATTACTAGTACTGGCGTGAAGAGAGTAAGAAAAAGAGAGGAAGAAAATGGAATGGTAAGATACAGGATTGCACTTGAAATGTTTTTTACGAAACTTTATATATATATATAATAATGATCCAACGTCCCATGTCTAATGAACCAGCAACTAGAACAAAATAGAGGAGGGTGAGGGAAGAAATAAAGTATGAGGAGTTGTTGTAGTTGTTGAACTTGTATGTGTCCGATGAGGATGTGATTGATTTGAAGACATGATAATGATGAGGTGGTAAAACGACAGCGTGTGTGTGTGTGTACGATGGCGGGCGGTGGTGGTGGGTATCCAGAATCAGAGTACTATTCGGGGGATGAAGATATGATATGAAGCAACAAGGTCCGTCGTGATTTTGCAGTTTAAAAAAAATCGTTGCTGTATATGGCGTTTGGGGGACTACGGGGGTGGGATCGCGGGCGGCAGGACGCAGACAAGAGACATGAAAGCGCAGCGCACTTAGATCTTCAATTCCCTGAAGCCACGCACATCAAGTCTTCCCGTCCCATTTATTCTCCACTCCGCCATCTCTTCTGTCCCCCCTCTATCGTCATCGCCATCATTGCCCTCGTCGTCGTCATCGTCGTCATCGTCGTCCCCGGATTTCACGCGCGCAGCATCCACAGCCGCAATGACACCCTTAAACCGTCCGCCTGGGATGACAATCTTCCCCGCACCTCCTGTCGAACGAGTGTTCCGTCCAGCGGAATACCCGACGAGTGCGGCACGGGGCTTGGGCAGCCCAAGTGCTTTGCGTTGGCGCCGTGTCAGTGGCCGTGACACAGGCGGTGGTGGTGGTGGCGGCGGTGACAAAGTTGGCGGTGTAGCGAGTGGTGGGGACGACGCGCCCGACGAGGAAGTGGTAGACTCGGCAGAAGAACCCGGTGCGGAGAGCCCAGGTGTAGAGTCGAAATCTCGTTCAGGGTCCGGGTCCGGGTCCGGTTCAGCGCCACCATCGACGTCCATACGCGTATTGTTATTATGAGGTGAGCGCCGGGAGCTGTGTACAGATAAGCGAGTGCTACGCGTACGTTTAGCTTGGCTTTCCGAGGCAGATCCGCCTGATGATTCATCGAAGGACCGCTTAGGGGAGCGGGTGATGCGGACTGTTATGGTGGGAATGGAGCTGGCAGAGCTGGTAGGTCCCCTCGAAGTCGGGGGTGAACTGACAGAGGTTTCAGTTGGGGGAAAGGATAGACCGTCGGTAAGGTCCGAGGAAGGGATAGGAGAGGGAGATCGGGAACCTGGAAGTGGAATCTGAGAAGGGGTTGGTGGGAAGACTGGGGGAGCGAGGAGGTGGGGTTTGTTCAATGGCGATGGTTTCAGGTGCGATTTGCTGAGAGTCTTCGGTTTGGCCTTGGAGACGGGCCGCTGTGGGATCGAAAGTGTGGGTGGAGGAATCGTTTCTGCAGATACTTCTGATACATGTGGAAGACCGGCGTGAGGACCCTTGAGATTTCGTATCGAGGAAAAGTGCTCCCAGTCATGGTAGCTATTTGGGGAACATTCGGCATGGAGGGGAAAAGTGCAGTTGGTGTGCCACTTACGCAACGTAGACAATTTCAGGAGAATCCTCTGGGTTCAAGTTCGAGAGATCAGGATCCTTTTCCTTCTCAGCACGCTTCTGGTCCCGTCTCAATCTACGTTTCTCGCGTTCGTCAAGTTTGGAGTCGTCCCCGATGAAGGGAAGATCAGGAAATACCGAGCGGTTGGGCGAAAGATCCCCGCCTGCGGCCCATTCGATGACATAAACTAGCCCTGGCTGTATGACCTTGACATTGCGACGGGTGAGGTGTGCGAACGCCGAGAGTTCGAGATGGCCGCCATATGTTCCTGTGAGGTGAGATGAGCGCGAGGATCGCGTGAATGTGAAACACGAACCATTCTCTCTCATGCAGTTGAGGTGTACGTCGAGGCCGCGTTCGTCTTCGACAAAAGGTTCGTAGCGTTGTTTGTGCGCTTCGATCCAGTCGCAGATTTCTTTTCTCAATTTGAGGTGATGTGACGGGGTGCCATAGAGCTGATCAGACAATGCACGAAACAGACAGTTTCCGTCGCCAAGCGTGGGTGCGGCGTACAAACCCAATGACCGAAGTTGCTCCGTGAGAAGTTGGGTGTTCTGTGCGGGATCAGAGAGCAGCTGCGATGTGAAGGAAGAACTGAAATGAATTTTTTTTGTTTTCCAAGATAAGGGAAACGTGGAGAACCCACCTTTCCTTTTGACCGTGTTGTGCGAGAGCGGACTGGAGATTACGTGGCAGCTTGTTGTCAGTGTTGGCAGACATTGCTCGCAGTGACGGGTTACATACGATGTGCCTGAGGCTTTGGATTCCTCTGCTGACGCTTGGACGAACCCATGTACGCACAGATTGCAATGGCTTGGTTTGGGTGGAGGTGGTTGAGAATGGTGGGACGACCGGGGTTCGGGGTCTCTGCTGGGACCAGGGTGAGACCTCGGACACCCTGTAGGTATAAAGTGATTCGCGGTACTCACAGTATCCTGGCCAACGACGAGGCTTATAACCTGCCCGGACAGTATTTACCCCTCACCGAAACAGTTCGGAACCAGCCTGGAATCAGCACTGCTTTGCTCCCACAGCCTTGGCCGGACCCTTTTGCTTTATCCAACTTTCCGCAGTTTCTTGGCGTGCACGGGTACACTGGTAATTCGTCTTGCAAACCTGCGCAGTTATCCAGTCCCACTACCATGGTCATCGTCGACGAGAAAAGCACGCACCCGCCCCCTCCGTACGTCTCCGCTGGCTCTCTCCATCCTCCCCCATTCCCCCACCGCCGCACAACTCGGGATCTCTCGGCTCTTCCATCACATATCCTCCTCAAAATTGTTTACATGACATTCCCACAAACATCTGGGCTGGATGAAGGCAGACCAGAGAGGCAGCGGAAAATACTGTACTGGTTGTCTGTAGGGCTTCGGCTCGTCAACAAGGCGTTCTACATCGGTGAGTCCTAACCCGTATTCCCGAATACGACCCTTCTCGCTTGTATTACTTACCATTTCTCTGAACTGACAATAACCACTCCCTCAGCATGCATGCACGTACTGCGATCAACCTACCTCCCAGTCTACGACTCCCTCATTCGCCCACCATACACCTCTGACCCGTTTCCCCACGACTCCGCCACGACATCAGGTCCGGGCTCACTCCAGACCATCCAGCGCGAGACACAAGTTCTCGACCTCTTCATTGCCCTAAAGGTCCGCGAGGACGTCTGGATGGACGACTGTGAGCTCCATCTCGAGCGCGAAGAGAGTTTCAAGGACCTCTTTGACCTCAATCAACCACGCAGTCGGCTAGAGGACCTCGTCAGAGTGTACGGCACACGTGAAGGTCTCATAACCATCTCTTCACCGTCATCTTCGTCGTCGTCGTCGTCGTCGTCGTCATTATTGCAGACCGCTTCACAACTCCGAAACGGTACCACTGTGACTGGGAGAGGGAGGAAGCATCCAGGTCCAAGTCCAATCCCATTTTCCGCGCTATCGGTGTCGTTCTCGCCTAGAAAGGTAGGATTGGCACTGACGAGCACAGGACGGAAACGGACAATCGTTGAAGTGGCGAGAACACGGGAAGAGAAACTCGAAGTCGCAGCCAAAAAGCTGACAAGGGAGCTAAAAGTCTGGCTTGCCGGATAGCTTTGCGATACTTGCTTATATTCCTTTTCTCGTTAACATTAGATGATTTCTATTCACTAACAGAAAACATGCAATACGTTTGGTTGTGCTGTTTTTATTCTCATAATAATCGGACCTGTATATTACCCAGTATTTCACTGCCTTCACCACCAGGGCGGGGCATTATGCTATTGCTGAGATATGGGCATGAATTATCAAAAGCGTCGTAGCCTGTCGTACATACATACACCTTTCAAAAGTGAAGGAGATTGTCCAAACGACGTTCTAACATATTCAGACGAGTATCGCCTACTGTCCCTTGAGAGTCTAGAAAACGAAAAGAAAAAAATTAACACCATGAGGTAAAGGATGAAAACGGCCAAATGTTGAACAAGCCTCACCTCAATCCTCTTTGCCACCTCACTACCCATTCTCCGGACCGCTATGATCCCTACAGTATTGGCAGGCCGCTTCCAACCATCCGGCAGCCTCTCTTCGCCAAACCACTGCTTCACCACCTCCACAGGGACCTTACCCTTCTCATCCGCCATCGTTTTGAACGTCAGCGCAACTTCCCCACGCGCGAGAACAGTATGAAGCGAATCCAACGGGGTCTCCAATTTCCCCTCGATGTCAATCCTGGCCCTGCAAAAATCGTCCACAGTGAATTCTTGCGGATCTTGAGCGTGAGCTCGGTCTTGGTCTTTGGCTTGGTCTTGGTCTTCGGCCGGGGCTTGACCTTGACTTTGACCTTGACCTTGACCGTCTGTACCAGTCGCGGCGTATGTGAGCAAGGAGCGAAGGCGGTCTGGGTCTACGGCAACGGGGGCTCTGGTGGAGCCTTTGGGAGTGTCGGCGTGGACGAGGGACCCGTCGTGCTCGATCTTGTTGTGTACGGCCACTTCGTCTAGATTGAGGCGCAAGAATCCGTGGCCGCACCAGAGCATTGCGCCGAGAGACAGAATTGCGGCGAAAGGAGTGGATAGGTTGTAAACTCGTCGAAGAGCTCCGATGAGCTGGCAAAGCCCAATGTTTTTGCCATCGTGAGGTCTGCCAAAAAAAAAAAATTGCAAAAGCAATGTCAGTGAAGCTCGTGAAATATCCCCATTCAAAGTATTTGGAAAGTCGATCACAAAGTATCTATTTTCACTGGGAAAGCGTGAAGAAAAACAAAACATACAAATATCCATGATTAGCCAGCGAGTTCAACGCTGGGCAAGGTGCTCTGCTATCTCCACTCTTGGGAGCCACAAACGGGTGGTCGCTTGGCTTGGTGTAGGACATGGTGGCAAGTGCGTGGCGTCTTTGTGATGGGGGATAGTACGTGTAAGCTTTGGAGCTCTTTAGAAGCTGATGAAACGGTAACCGTGGCACGGGTCTCTTCATTACAGGGCTGACAGTGATACCGTCAGCCAGACTCAGGCTTAGACTCGGGCGAGTCCGCAACCTAGTCGATGGCTGAGGGTCTACCGAAGTACCATGTAAATTGCCGGGTTCAAGTATGGCAATATTGGCAATGCATGCGGCTAGTAGGCCCTTTATAGTCCGACTATGGGTCTATCGATTTGACAGGTGAGCGCTTTCCATATCGTATCCTTCTCCTGGTCATCCCTTCTCAGGTTCTTCGGAACTCTACGATTAAGGACACCCTACATGAGTTTCGGGTACAGTGTCGGTGATATCCTATCCATTGGACTCCTTGCCTGGGATATCTACAAATCTTGCAAGGATGCACCGGAAAGCTTCGGGAACATCGCCTCGGAAGTCTTATCCCTGCATGCCGTATTGAAGGAGGCCGAAGAAACAGTGTTTGCTCAACCACTACCCCCGGAAAAGCAAGTTCGCTTTAAAGCAGTTGGAGATGGATGTCACCATGTACTAGAAGATCTGCAGAATCTTATTAAAAAGTACGACAGTCTGGGGACACAGAGCAAGCGGACTTGGGATCGGATGAAGTGGGGCACTGAGGACATTGCAGAGCTCAGGTTGCGGCTGATTTCAAATGCTACGCTACTGACTGCATGGATAAGGTCTTTGGTTAACCCTTCATTGTGTGCATTGCATACAACTCATGCTGATATAGCACATCACAAGTCACTGTCGAGAGGAAACTCAACGTGTTTATGCAGGAGGTCAGGGACGGAAGGCGGGAAGGCTCAGTTATTTCCGCTCAAACGATCGACTCCCTATCCGCAGATGAAAGACAAGTCTGGCGGGCTATTCGAAAAGAACTAGAAGACATTGGCATAACTGTTGCCGCTTTTGATGCCAACAAGGAGTTCATTATCGCCTGGTTTACGAATGCAGTGGCTAGTGGAGCATTCGAGGCGGTGACGGAGGTACCTATTGAACAGTAATGACAAATTTCCACGGCTAATCCAGCTCTCAATAGCTTGTACCCGTGACTACAGATATAGCAGACGCCTCAATTATGCTTGAAGCAGAACAAGGCTCACCACCAGTTTTGCATGCTACAGTTTCTCCAGATATTCTGGACCTTTCCGACGTGGGTGCGTGGTCACCAAGGGAGGACACGACAGAAAACATACCACCAGTTCCTTTCGCCCAACATGTTGTGACCCGGCATCGGCGCATCCCGCGAACCGCTGCCTTGATTGCGAATGTAGTCACCCGTTCCAGACAAAGGCTAAATTTGGCAGTGAAGGAGGGAGATCTCTCGAAAGCGAAGAAGCTATTGCATGGTCCAACGAAATGGGGATTACTAGACAACGAATCCTTGGACATGGTCATGTTACTAGCTGCGGAGTTGGGCCGGGAGGAGTTTGTCCGACTCCTACTCGATAACGGTGCTGACGCTAACGCTACGGTATGGTGTGGTACTGCACTGCACTACGCTTCGAAGAACGGGCACGAACAAGTTGTCCGACTCCTGCTCGACAACGGTGCCAACGTTAACGCTACGGTGAAACTGGACAATAGTGCTGCACTGCACTGCGCTTCACAGAACGGGCGCGAGCAAGTTGTCCGACTCCTGCTCGACAACGGTGCCAACGTTAACGCTACGGCGGAAAGGGAAATTACTGCACTGCACTACGCTTCGAAGAAAGGTCACGCCCAAGTTATCCAACTCTTGCTCGACAACGGTGCCGAAGTTAACGCTACGGCATGGGGTGGTACTGCACTGCACTACGCTTCGAAGAACGGGCACGAGCAAGTTGTCCGACTTCTGCTCGACAATGGTGCCAAGGTTAACGCTACGGCGGAGGACTATACTGCGCTGCACTACGCTTCGGAGAATGGGCACGAGCAAGTTGTTCAGCTCCTGCTCGAGAAAGGAGCCGATGTTACCACTACGGGGAAAAGGGACAATACTGCAATGCACTACGCTTCGAAGAACGGGCACGAGCAAGTTGTCCGGCTCCTGCTCGACAATGGTGCCGACGTTAACGCTACGGCGGAAAGGAAAATTACTGCACTGCACTACGCATCGAAGAACGGACAGGAACAAGTTGTCCTACTCCTGCTCAAGAAAGGAGCCGACGTTATGGCCAGAGCGTATATGGGTAATACCGCGCTGCATTTCGCTTCTGAGAACGGGAACAAACGGATAGTCCTGCTGCTGCTGAAATATGGTGCTGACATTGATGCATCGGGACTATCGGGAAATACGGCGCCGGGCGTCGCTCGGGCGTTAGGTCACAAGCAGGTGCTCCAACTGCTGCTGCTCTGGAAAGGTGCCGACGTCAGCGTTAGGGGAAAATACCTGATGTCTGTCACTTCGGAGAATGGGTACAAGCAAGTTGCTCTGAGAGAACGCCATCCGCTAAATATGATTACAATTTCATGCTAGTGACCGTTCACGCCCTCGTTGAAGAGCTTGCTCCACCCTACAAGCGATAGTTACGAGTGTAGGGACTTCATTGCAATGTATTATGTGCTATGTGCTATGAATTGGCGACCGATGTTGATTCTGAAAGGTGTGTTTCTCACTTAACTCTAAGAGAGCATATGGTACCGCTACGTGATGCTTCGAAGATCGGGCTGTACAAGCCACCAGAACACCTGGTCTTTAAAATCTGACTAACTTGAAGCCTCCAAGTTCTCGCCACTGCGACGCAGCAGTCTGATATTGTCGAAAACCACTCACATCCGACGCTGAGAGATTTCTCATCCCACCCCTTCTGCTTAGGGTAAAAAGGCCTAAATTTCAGTGATTTTCACCGTGAACGTCGGTGGGTTTCTTCCGATTTTAGAAGAAACAAAAAAATTGAGTGAAATTGAGGTGTCTTATGGTGAAATTTGCATATCTAAAGTTCAGCCTGTCTTTGGAACATGGGGTGTCTTTTGGGTGCTCTTGGCTTGATCCTGTTCGAGAATCACAAAGCACGTTGGTTGGGCGTCGGGAGACGGTGCTGTAAAAAGCGTAGGCGAGATGGGCGTGGGTGTTCCAAGATATTACTTAGACGAGCATCGCTTAGTGTCCCTTGAGACTCTAGAAGACAAAAAAAAAAAAGCATCATGTATCACTGGCAGGTAGATAATGAAGTGGCCAAGTTTTGCAAAAGCCTCACCTTGATCCTCTTTGCCACCTCGCTTGCCCATTCTCCGACCCCTACAAACCCTACGGTATGGATAGTTGGACTATCCAGGACTTCGCCAAGCCACCACCTCCACAGGGACCCTACCATTTTCATCCGCCATCACTTTGAAAGTCAGCACAATGTCCCCACATGCGAGAACAGCATGAAATGAATCCGATGGTGTCTCCAATTCCCCTCAATGTCAATCCTGGCCTTGCAAAAATCATCCATGTCCATCTTGATCTTGATTTTGCCTCGGTAGTGGCGTATGTGGTAGGCGATCTGGGCCCACATTGATAGGGGCTCTGGAGCAGCCTTTGGGAGTGTCGGCGTGGACGAGGGACCCGTCGTGCTCGATCTTGTTGTGTGTGGCTACTTCTTCTAGATGGAGGCGCAAGAATCCGTGGCCGATTGCGAGAGACAGCATTGCGGCGAATGGTTGTAGACTTGTCGGAGGACTCGGATGAGCTGGCAGAACCCAATGTCTTTGCCATCGTGAGGTCTGCCGAGTCAAGGAAACTTGTTTATTTAACCCCCGGGCCACTACAAGTGGGCGGGCGTGGCGGAAAGGCAGAAGAAAAAAACAAACAGGCTTGAAACACACCGTGACAAATATCTATGATTGGCCCAGTGAGTTCAAAGCTGGGCAAGGTGCTCTGCTATCTCCACTCTTGGGAGCCACAAACGGGTGGTCGCTGAGTAGGCTGGGCTTGGTGGACATGGCGTGGCATCTTAGGCTTGTACATGTAAACTTTGGGGCTCTTACGAAGAAGTTGAGGAAACGGTAACCGAGACTTCATTACCGCAAGGCAGGACTGATAGTGATATCGTCAGGCTTAGACTCGGCCGAGTCAATGGTTAAGTCTACCGAAGCACCATGCGGGTTATGCAATGTTGGCGGAGCATAGGCTGGTGACAAACCCTTCGTACTCTAGAGACAAACTCTTTGACAGGAGGGCTTGTCGTTCTGAGTTTGAAATAGCAGGACGCGCGGAAATTGTTCAAATCTGGAAGTAACGTGATATTGTAACTTAAAGAAACATTAAATTTCACAATGATAGCATCAAATTTGGATTATCCGATCTTTTAGCATTAATTGCAACTTCGCCAACTATCTTGAAGCTGCAAAGCTTGCGCTGGCGCTGTCTTATGCTCTTGTAAAATATGGATGGTGATCTCCTGATTGAAGGTCCTCAAGTCCTCAATGCCCCCACTTTAATGGAACAAGCTGTCCCACTCATTCATACTTTAGGCCCTGCTGAATTGAGCAAAATATTTTCAAGATATCATTCCCTCTCAATTTCGTCCACTTGTTTTTTTCCTGGATTCTCTAGACAACAAACAACGCCATACTGTTTTTCTCACATGCACTCTTGTTTTTGTGCTATCACTTGGCAAAGTTGTCCCTCGGGTCTTTCAACTTGAAGCTGTTCTTGGTGCCTTATCTGGCTGCAACGGTGTGATCGCTTCAGGAATGGGCTCTGGGAAGACTCTGGTCATGACCATTTTGCTGCTCTTGTGCTCAACAGAACTCTGTGTTTTAATTGTACCACTAAAACGACTTCAACTAGCCCAGTTGGAGGCCTTCAATTCCTATGCTATCAAGATGGTGATAGTAAACGAAGATACTTCTGATGACCCAGTACTATGGAATGTAAGATTCATCCCATTGAATAAAATAATTACTTGTTTAGATGTTTTAACTGTTCAGGATATTGGTAACAGAACAGCTTGGCATCTTCGATGGACATATGACAAGATTTGGAAAGCTTCTTCATGCACGCAACTGCAAGTTTATCACTTCCATCAAGAGATTAGAAATTGATGAACTGCATACTGTATACACGGCAGGAGTTCCTAAGCATGGACAATTTGCTTTCCAACCTGCGTATGGTTGATTTGATGTGATCAGGCTCCTCTTTCCAAAAACTACAATGGTCCTAGGTTTCTCGGCGACTCTCCCCCCTCACATTCTACAGGTAGCTAAAAGAAAATTTTCGATATCAGCCAACCATTTCTTCATTCGTTGCACCAGTAATTGACCAAATGTCACATATGCCACACATGAAATTGTTGGTTCCCTTGTCATTCCTGCTGCATTGTCCTTTGCTGCCTTGAGTCAAATCCTGCTCACAATAATATTCCATGACGACGTCAAAGAATGCAGTGATGCAGCGCTATATCTAGATGGGCTTATTCCTCCTGCACATTGAGGACTTGGTCTGATCTGACACTACCACAGCCATATGTCCTGCGAATATCTCGAAAATACCTATCAAGCTTTCCAGAATGGTGGCTGTCGTATCCTTCACACATGCTCTGGAATGGAGTCAGGTATCGACTTAAATCGAGCCGACATCATAATTGTTACAATTTTCACCTTTTTGCCCCTGTCTTTTGCTTTGACAACATGTGACACCACTACATTCCCAGGAAGATGTGCCAAGTCCCATGCTCTGATTGGACGATACTCTGTCATTGACCATGATGACTTGAAGACGCATAACCATTGATGCACAACCAGAAGCTGAAGGAACCTGACGACAATACAATCCAAACCTGGCCATTCAGTTCTTGTTGCAACCCATGACCAGTGTGCCTACCCAGAGACAAGAATACTCTGTGACCCAACCACCGATCATGCCCAATGATCGGAATACTCTGGTTCTCCACCGACCGATCGTATGTCAAAGCCCATATGCTTATGAGATTTATTATTATTTCACAATTCACATACACAGTTCCTTGTGCCTGTCACAGATGGATGAATAGTCTTGTGCCTGATGACTGATCGACTTTCCTATTTCGAAGAAGACCAACACATCATCCTGATCCTCATGGTTATCTTTGACACCCAGCTCATTGCCACAATTGTCATATGTTCTGTCGGCATCTCCACGCTTGTGGGCGTCTATATCTATGCAACCTATATTCGGATAATGCAACCTCCCCACAATGACTCAGATATCAGATCCATCATAGTTGCTGACAACTGATGACTCCTTTGTTCTATCTTGGCCAACCATCTTGTTCTTCTTCATGTGTCACCTCCACATTCATTCGCCTTTCTTCTCATCAGCTGACTGCCAGTGCTCAACTAACAACCTGAACTCACATGTACAACAAGTCCTCTTGATGCTCCACAAAGACATGCATTCTGACATGTTTCATCACCTTTGTGTACTACTCCACTGGTTGAGAATATCCATACCTAGTTGACATCCCAGTCATCCAGTGCAGCCAAGAAGGGTTATATGAAGCACCCTTGCTTATCGTACTGCAGGAACCACAGTCGCTGGTGTATGATTACCAGTGTTCATTGCATTGCCCCCATCATGGGTCTTCCCAACTCAGTGATTCGCCTTCTCCCCTGCCTCTAATGATGAAGCATCATGTTCACCTTTTCATCCCGATCCTGCATGCACATACTCGTAGTTGTATGCTGCTATTGGCCAGGCATCCACTGCCAATGCAAACCATCGGGAAGATGAACCAACCTCATTATTCCCAAGCTAGGAACTCAGCCACATGACATCCACATGGCTGCCTCATGTTTACCATGTGCCTGCTGATGCATCCACTCATGGATTGTTTCACCTCCTTACCATGAGGCAACCATGAGGTGCAGGGTCTGGACCCTTGATTGCTCCGAACCATCTCCTTGCAATCACTACTTGAAACACTGATGGACATGCTGTATCTGCTGGACAGCCTTATTGTTCTTGCATCTCTCTTGGTTTGTACATACAGACCCGGTATAGTTAGGCATATGCAGGGGTATACAGACCCCTGCGGGTTTTGTACCCCTGACCTGTCGGGTATGGGTATGGGTAGCCAAATCAGAACCCGTGAGAAACCGGTGACCCGTGGTTGACCTGTGGGTAGCCCATTATTTCATGTCATAACAGTGAATTTTATTATTATTAACTAAATACTATAATATTATTATTAATAACTAAATACTATAAATTAATGTTTTTTTGAAGGATCGAAGTGGGATTTTTGCCCCTCTTATATAGGCAAGAAATGGCGCACGGACCATGTGATATATTTGGTCACCAGGTCACACCTCAACAAATGCGGTCACACATCTCTGACCGCATCACCACCAACAACCCACGCCACCACCAACACTACACGCACAAACGAGGACAACAAGGATGATAACAACGGGCTGCGAGACCGGCGCCCCCTCCGTGGACGACACGAAGACGACGAGGACGAGGATGAGGAACGGCCACCACCACCACCGCGCGGCAACAATGAGGACCAGGATGACAATGATGACAATGATGATGAGGACGGAGATGGGGACGGGGACAACGAGGACAGAGACGAGGATGGGGATGACAATGACAACAACGGGGACAACAACGACAACGATGGGGACGACAATGACAACAACAATGATGATGGAGACGACAATGGGGATGACAACGGGGACGACAATGAGGACAACAAGGACGATGACGAGGACAACAAGGACTCGGACGAGGACGATGACGAGGTCAGTCACGGCCACCACCACCCTGTCCCCCTCCCCTCCTACCTCTCCCTCTCCCTCTCCCCTCTCCCCTCCTGCCTCTCCCTCTCCCCCCCCTCTCCCACTCTCCCCCTCCCACTCTTATTTTATTTTATTATTTATTTTTGTATTTATTATATAATTAATATATATACAATTTTTACAACCCGCGGATAAACCCGTACCCGCGTGTGGGTCTGGGTATTATGGCGGGTCGGGTACGGGTCCCCAAAAAAAACCTGGGGGTTACCCGTGCGGATTCCTAGGTATAGTGCTGCCAAAGTTCAGTTCAGTCCAGTTCAGACCCTTTTTTTGTGAACCCTGAACTGAACTCGGAGTTCAGTTCAGCTAAGTTTCTGAACTGAACTGCAAAATTCAGTTCAGTTCAGTTCAGCCTAGGCTATGAACCCTGAACTCTTACTATATAAGGCAATTGGTTCAGTTCAGACATGAATTTGACTGAACTGAACTCTTTAAGTGGTTCAGTTCAGCCAAGAGGCCTGAACTGAACTGAACTTGGGGTTCAGTTCAGGGTTTGAACCGAGTTCAGATCAGTTCAGAACTGAACTTTGGCAGCACTAACCTGGTAGTCTGTCTTTCATGGCAATTCCCTAACTCTTTTGTATTTAAACCTTAATCTTCAAACTGTTCCTCTTTTTCCCTTCCCTTTCCTCATGTTTAGTCTGGTTTCCACCCCCTGGTTCACTTTCCTAGACTCCCTCTCTCCCCAGACTGCTACTTGCTGTATGGTAGTAGTAGACCATGAATACACCTTCTCTCCTGTGTTTCCTCTGGTCTGAACTCAACTTGGTTTAGTTGGTTGTTGCCGGAGCCCGCTGATCTAGCGATCCGTAACAGTAATTCAATATGGTATCGCCTCAGACCAAATGAAGACAATTCAATGGGGTGGACATAGCGGGCGCAACCAGGACGACAAATCATTGTTTGTGATCATGTACAAACCATGGGTCAAAGATACAGATTGCAGCAAGATACCTCCTGGAGATCTTGAAGATGATCCTGACTGGCCTTTCTCTATGGACACGAAAAAGTACCCAACAAAGATCGAGCATACAGGTGTTCATTCAATTCAAATGATACAGTCAAGGATTTGCATCCATCGCATTTTTGCATCATATCTTGGCAATGAAACACCAGAAGGTGAACATAACCATGATGATCCTTTTTGCACTCATCAAAATATACGTTAGCTCTCGACTTTGTCATGTGATTCTGTTGTGATTGGCATGACAATAGTTTCAATTTGTTGTTTTATTTCCCTGGTGAGATCTTTACAGGACCTGAACCAAAAATGAAGAGAGCTGCTGGACATCATGAAAAGAAATGTGTGGTCAAACATCATCAACAACTTGAAAATCTCTTATGGATGTGGCATTCTGGCGTGTACCAAAATGATCCACTTCGCTCTCTCTATTCACCAACATGGATCCTCAATGAGACAAAACTTGAGACCCTGGCAGCAATTTTTCCATCCAAGCTTCAAAATCTTTTTGATATCACTCAAGCCATTGGTGAAACCAAGGACTGGTCTATCAAGTGGGAAGAAGCTATTTTTGACATAGTGCATGGATATGTACCACTTCTCGATCCCTGGCCCACCAAAAAAAGGAGGACTGCACCCTCTTCTGTACTTCATGATCAAGTTAATATACCTTCCACAGCTCGTAGGCAATGAAAAAAGTAGTATTCGTGTTTTAATATGTACATCATTACAAATGTGCATCAGACATAATCCTGATCCTCCTCTAAGACTGTGCCAAAATCCACACTTGATATGTCACTTTGTTCATCAAAAATAGACCTGCCTTCCTCATCAACTGAACATCCTTGCAGAAGTGCACAAATTTTGCTGTTAAATGTCTTGAGGGAGGACGACTTCAGTTTCTTCTCGCCATCTTCCAGTATGTTCAAGACAGGCTTGGCAGCATCATTCAGATGATGTTGACGATCCAATTTGAATGTAAGCAGCTCAAACTCTTGAACATTATTCACTATCTTCCATATCAAGTCCTCTGTATCAGGCGTAGTGTGAGTTGTTCCTCGGTAACCTCTCATTGCAACACCAACTTGTTTCTTGAGTTTGTTGAGGTAGTTGATACTGGCGGAGATATTCCCTAGGCGTTCCCAACTAGCATACAGTCCTTTTGCAGAGAAGAGAGACTACAAAAACTTATAAGAGGAGAAGAGGACATATAAAGGATAATTTAATGCCTTTAGATATCCAATAAGATGCTCGATATTCATATCAATCCCCATCCAATGTCCGTCCAGTGGGATTGACTAGCATGCAGTTGCGCATGATGTCACTATTAACATGATAATGCTGAAAGGGTGCACCACGGTAATGCGAAGGGAATAAATAATACACCTACTCTACCACAGTGCTGTATGGGTTCTGAGGGGTTCAATCTCAATCCTAATGGTAAAAGGGGGGAGATACTAGCTGCAAATGTGCAAAACAATATAGGAAACACTTCCAAAGTATGCCAAGTAAGAATAAAGTAGTGCGATCTTGCAATGAAGTATAGCGAGTGTGCGATAGTTGCGATGCGACAGGTGCAATAACAGCGAAGATAGGAAGAAGCACAGAGCGAAAGCGCAGCAATCAGAGATGAAGGGAGACTCTGAGATGCACTCAGAAAGGAGCTGGGACAAAGGGGGTCATATTCCTCTCCTGGTATGCTAAGTACAGGGAGTATTTATATGATAGGGGTTGCTATGGTGTAGCTATTATGAAAATAAGAAAACACAGGCTAGCTACATGTGAAATGAAGGCGAAGCAATGGTTCAATATGGTCAACAAGTGAGGTGAGATGAGTAGCATATAAAGTATTTGAAAGATAGAGTATTTGGAAAAATACCCCCAACAGTGCGAAACAGTGCAATAAATCCGTTATTTGACAATCAGTTAAAGTGCAGCCATGCGAAGGGTCTACACAGGTTCGGGTGATGTCAAATATGGGCCGAGTTGAGCGGTTAAACATTTGAAAAAGGTAGAAAACCAGTGTGATGTTTGTCGGAGCGGTGCAAGCTGCGGGCAATGATAACAAGAGAAACGCGAAGTTGTACAGTGAAGCGCAGTGCGGCGACAAGTGTAGGGCATAGGTAGGATGCATAGAAGTGTGTCTGAAGTGTTTCGAAGTTAGAATAGGTCAAATTGAATATTTACAAGGTCAGAGCATGCAGCTGCGTATCAATGCCGTTAGAATAAATTTGTGCAAGCAGAAAGAGCCCTCTTACCCAAAGTCATCACCCCAAACTAGCTTGAGATTGCAGATAAAATGGAGTAACACAGTACTGTAATTATTTGACCCAGCCCCACAAAACATCATTGTAAGCTGTCCAAGAATATCTTTGATCCGTCCCCAATCGCCATCCAAAATAGATTTAACAAGTTCTGCAAGGTACAGAAAGTCACGGATGAGGAGGCGTACATTGCGATGAGCATGGTCAGCTTGAGGGTTGTCAGGGAGAATGGGGACTGGCATAGAATTTTTGTCCTCCTGATCACTAGAATTGGACTCTCCGCTTGAGCTAGATTCAGGTTCCTTTGCATTAGCCTTTTTGGATTGATTGGGCTTGAGTCGTTCCTCCATCGGAGTTGCGTACTTCAAGATTATTTGTTGGGCAATAGTGAGAAGCTGGCTGGGAGATGGATTGGAAGAGGCAAAGAGCTTGAGAGTCAGAAAGTTACATTCTAAGTGCCATGCCTGGAGAATGATGCCATGCAATATCTGCATGAGAGCCATTAAAAGGGTGTGGTAGTCGCCTGACAAGTGAGTTTGTCGAGTAGAGCAAAAAAGTATTTGAGGCTGCCAAGCTGGCCAATTGCACCTTGATGGATCTTCAATAGTGCCCAGACAAGATTAAGACACTTGTGGAACACACCGTTGATACGCATCATGTATCTCTGAGGTCCGATTCCACTATTTTACCACTTTTATTACTTAGTTTCCATTATGTACTTATATTACTAATAAGTACAAATAGATCAGATTCTCTCCCCTTTCATATCATTTTCGAGAGCTCGAGACCTCCCTTGGATCATACCTCGCACCCCACACTTAGAGAACCCCTCAGTGTATCACCGTAACCGAGCTGAATGTTATCAAGGCAAAGGAATGGGTTCAAATCCTTGACACACATGACTTTGGCACCACAAACTCAAGCATTTGTGAGTTGATCATTAAAACTAGGGATGGCAAGGTTTTGCATTTGTTTCTGAGTGTGCTTGAGCTGGTGTTCGTATACATTATGCCAGATTTGAATTGTGCCAGGTACCATTGCTTCATTGATTGTCATTACCCACAAAGGAAATGTCTCTGTCTTGGCGAGGGGCATGGGACAGCGAGGTTTGTGCGGTAGCTCAGGGAGCGTCGTGTATTGTTGGAATGGTTTGGAATGGAATGTTAGGATACGGACAACGAGAATTTGCATCTGTAAAAAGGTTGATTCCATTTGTATTGTGGTCGGCCTGATGTGAGCGTCAAAGTTCAGATCGGGTGCAGTATTTGCACATGCAATTATAGGAGCGAGAAGCATTTTTGTGGGATCAGCACGAGGAAGCTTGTAGATTACAGCAAAGGTCCCAGATTGGACCTTTGCAGGTGCATCAGTTCACTGTTCAACAAATATAGATGTTGATATGTTGATATTGTCCCAGCAGAGAGCATGAGAACCTTCGGCAACATTGGATGCTAATTTGATGCAGCACAGACCGAGGTTTGAGATGAGAGACAAAATAGAATTGAAGGAGATGGAAAGTCCACATCAGAAGAGGGCATCAATAGTCTGCCGTTGACAGCCGGTCGTCCATAGAAACAAGGAAAAAATGGCTTAAAAACTAAGGCTACAAGACGAACGAGAGTTGGCAAGCTGCGCAATGATTATGTAGCACAACTGAGAGTAATTTAGTGTTTTTTCAAATGGGACAAAATCAAACATACAATATTTGGCTTCTTCAACTTGTTCTTGGCAAGGGCACTTTCGGTTTGGGCAGCTCTTAGTAATAAATGAGTGAGTATTGGTGCATCTTGTTTGGCAACCATCCCAACAGTAGATTCCAGCGTCCATTTGTCAATGAAATCTGGTGTAATGTCAGCAGTATTCATGGTGAACGATTTCTTCACGATATCCATCTCATTGCTGATGATCTTGCCAACAACGTCTATCCCTCGATCCCGTATCCACTCACTCAAACACTCTTTTCCTTCATATGAACTAGTGCTGCCAAAGTTCAGTTCAGTCCAGTTCAGACTCTTTTTTTGTGAACCCTGAACTCTTACTATATAAGGCAATTGGTTCAGTTCAGACATGAATTTGACTGAACTGAACTCTTTAAGTGGTTCAGTTCAGCCAAGAGGCCTGAACTGAACTGAACTTGGGGTTCAGTTCAGGGTTTGAACCGAGTTTGGATCAGTTCAGAACTGAATTTTGGCAGCACTAATATTACAAACCAATTACCATGTCCAAAATCTGACCCATCTTCCCACCTTTCTTATAAATTCCTGACCTGAAACGATGATTTTCATGGTTATCATTGTTGAGGACATATGTCAGAAGATTGGCTGGTCCTAGTTTCCCTTCACATAAAATTTTGATGGCATGTTGGTAGCGACTTTCTGGAGATATGCCAGGTCGTCCACGGCCCATGGATTCAACAGAAGAGATGGACCAGGATGGATCAGTGTTATGGATCGCTAGATCAGTGGGCTCCAGCAACAATCAACTAAACCATGTCGAGATCAGACCAGAGGAAACACAAGAGCAAGGGTGTATTCATGGTCTACTACTACTATACAGCAAGTAGCAGTCTGGGGAGGGAGGAAGTGTAGATAAGCGAACCAGGGGGTGGAAACCAGACTAAACATGAGGAAAGGGAAGGGAAAAAGAGGAACAGTTCGAAGATGAAGGTTTAAATACAAAAGAGTTAGGGAAATGCCATGAAAGACAGACTACCGGGTCTGTATGTACAAACCAAGAGAGATGCAAGAACAATAAGGCTGTCCAGCAGATACAGCATGTCCATCAGTGTTTCAAGTAGTGATTGCAAGGAAATGGTTCGGAGCAATCAAGGGTCCAGACCCTGCACCTCATGGTTGCCTCATGGTAAGGAGGTGAAACAATCCATGAGTGGATGTGTCAGCAGGCACATGGTGAAGATGAGGTGGCCATGTGGATGTCATGTGGCTGAGTTCCTAGTTTGGGAATGATGAGATTGGTTCATCTTCCTAATGGTTTGCATTGGTAGTGGATGCCTGGCCAATAGCAGCATACGACTACGAGTATGTGCATGCAGGATCGGGATGGAAAGGTGAATGTGATGCTTCATCATTGGAGGCAGGGGAGAAGGTGAATCACTGAACAGGGAAGAACCATGATGGGAGCAATGCAATGAACACTGGTAATCATACACCAGCGACTGTGGTTCCTGCAGTACGATAAGCAAGGGTGCTTCATATAACCCTTCTTGGCTGCAGGGTACTGGATAACTGGGATGTTGACTAGGTGTGGATATTCTCGACCAGTGGACTGGTACACAAAGGTGATGAAACATGTTGGAATGCAAGTCTTTGTGGAGCATCAAGGGAACTTGTCATACATGCGAGTTCAGGTTGTTAGCTGAGCACCGGTGGTCAGCTGATGAGAAGAAAGCGAATGAATGTGGAGGTGACGTGTGAAGAAGAACAAGATGGTTGGCCAAGATAGGTCAAAGGAGTCATCGGTTGTTGGCAACTATGACAGATCTGATATCTGAGTCATTGTTGGGGAGGTTGTGTTATCCGAATATAGGTTGCATAGACATAGACGCCCACTAGGGTGGAGATGCCAATAGAACATATGACAATTGTGGCGATGAGCTGGGCATCAAAGGTAACCATGAGGATCAGGATGACGTGTCGGTCTTCTTCGAAATAGGAAAGTCAATCGGTCATCAGGCACAAGGCTATTCATTCATCTGTGACAGGCACAAGGAACCGTGTAGGTGAATTGTGAAATAACAATAACAATGTCATAAGCATATGGGTGTGGACATACGATCAGTCGGCGGAGAACCAGAGTATTCCGATTGCTGGGTATGATCGGTGGTTGGGTCATGGAGTATTCTTGTCTCCGGGTATGCACACTGGTCATGGGTTGTGACAAGAACAGACTGGTCAGGTTCGGATTGTATCGTCTTTAGGTTCCTTCGGCTCCTGGTTGTGTATGAATGGTTATGCATCCAAGAGTTCAGTAACAAGGTATTGTCCAATCAGAGCATGGGACTTGGCACATCTTCATGGGAATGTAGAGGTCAATGGGTATCACATGCTGTCAAAGCAAAAGACAGGGGCAAAGAGGTAAAAATCGTAACAATCAGAAGATGCATTCATATTGATGAACAGCAAATGAAGTTGAGGAGAAGAGCTCTCGAGAGGGGATATGTTTGGATTAAATGAGTTAACGAAGGTCAACAGAGGAGCAGGTGTTTGGATTGGTCACACAGAATCTTTTAAGATGTCGACTGAAGTTTTTAAATTGTGAATGAGCTGGATTGGGTCTCCGAGAGTGACAGGATAGTCCGGCATTTGATGGTGCTTGGACAAGGGGTCACCAGTAGTGGATGGTAGAAAGTTCGCCATCTCACAGAGGTAGCAAAATGCTAAACAATCGGATAATCCAAATTTGATGTTATCGTTGTAAAATTTAATGTTTCTTTAAGTTACAAGATCACGTTATTTCCAGATTCGCGTCCTGCTATTTCAAACTCAGACAAACCACGAGTTTGTCTCCAGAGTACGAAGGGGTGGTCACGAGCCTAGGCGAAGCAGGCAGCTAGGCCCTTTACTAGTAGTCCGACTATGGTCTATCGATTTGACAGTTGAGCGCTCTCCCATATCGTATCGTTCTCTTCATCATCCCCCCTCAGCAGGAACTTAGGTTCTTCGGAACTCTACGTTAAGGACACCGTACATGAGTTTCGGGTACGGTGTCGGTGATTTCTTATCTGTTGGACGCCTTGCCTGGGATATCTACAAGTCTTGCAAGGATGCACCGGAAAGCTTCGGGAACATTGCCTTGGAGGTCTTATCCCTGCATGCCGTATTGAAGGAGGCTGAAGAAACGGCGTTTGCTCAACCACTACACCCGGCAAAGCAAGCTCGCCTCAAAGTCGTTGGAGATGGATGTTACCATGTCCTGGAAGATCTGCAGAGTCTTATTAGAAAGTACGAGAGTTTGGGAACACGGAGCAAGAGAACTTGGGATCGGATGAAATGGGGTGCTGAGGACGTTGCAGAGCTGAGGTTGCGGCTGATTTCAAACGCTACACTACTAACTGCATGGATAAGGTCTGTGGTCAACCCTTCATTGTTGTGCATGGTGTACAACTCATGCTGGTACCCGATATCTTAGCACATCACAAGTCATCGTGGAGAAGAAACTCAACGAGTTTAAGCAGGAGGTCAGGGACGGAAGCCGGGAAGGCTCGGTTATTTCCACTCAAACGATCGATTCCCTCTCCGCGGGTGAGGGGCAGGTCTGGCGAGCGATTCGAAAAGAACTGGAAGACATCGGCGTGACTGTTGCTGCTTTTGACGCCAACAGGGAGTTCATTATCGCCTGGTTTACGTATGCAGTGGCTAGCGGAGCGTTTTGTGCGGTGACCGAGGTACCTATTGAACAGTAAACACAAAAATTCCACCAGCTAATCTAGTTCTCAATAGTTTGTACCCAGGACAACCGATATAGAAGTAGGACGAGATCCAGCCCCAACTTCGCACGTCACAGCGTCTCCGCCAATTATCATGGGTACTTCCAATGTGCGGCCACCAAGGAAGGACACAATAGAAAACATAACACCAGTTCCTTTCACCCAACATGTCCCGACACGGCGGCGGTGCATTCCACAAATTGCTGCCTTGATTGCTGATGCCATAACCTGTTCCAGTCAAAAGCTAATCTTGGCAACGAAGGAAGGAGATCTCTCAAAAGCGAAGATGTTATTGCGTGGTCCAATGAAATGGGGTTTACTTGACAACAGATCGTTGCACATGATCATGTTACTAGCGGCGAAGTTGGGCCGGGAGGAGTTTGTCCGACTCCTACTCGAAAACGGTGCCAATGTTAACGCTACGGGGACAGAGCGCAATACTGCACTGCACTACGCTGCGATACGGGGGGATGAGCACATTGTTCGACTCCTTCTCGACAACGGTGCCGATGTTAATGCTATGGGGGAAAGGGACAATACCGCACTGCGCTATGCTTCGGATCGGGGGGATGAGCACATTGTTCGACTCCTGCTCGACAACGGTGCCAACGTTAACGCAACAGGGGAAAGTGACTATACTGCACTGCATTACGCTTCACAGTACGGGCACGGGCAAGTTGCCCGACTCTTGCTCGACAACGGTGCCAACGTTAACGCTACAGCAGAGTGCGGCAATACTGCACTACACTTCGCTTCGAAGAACAGGCACGAGCAAGTTGTCCGACTCCTGCTTGACAACAGTGCTGATGTTAATGCTACGGCGGAATGGGACATTACTGCACTGCACTACGCTTCGAAGAACGGGCAGGAGCAAGTTGTCCGACTCTTGCTCGCCAACGGCGCCGACGTTAACATTACGAGGAAATGGATCAATAATGCTGCACTGCACTACGCTTCGATGAACGGGTATGAGCAAGTTGTCCAACTCCTGCTCAACAACGGTGCCGATGTTAACGCTCCGGGGGGATGGGACAATACTGCTGCACTGCACTATGCTTCGGAGAACGGGCATGAGCAGGTTGTCCGACTCCTGCTTGACAACGGTGCCGACGTTAACGCTACGGCGAAATGGGACAATACTGCATTGCACTATGCTTCGATGAACGGGCATGAGCGAGTTGTCCGACTGCTACTCAGGAGAGGAGCCGACGTTAATGCCAGGGGGTATATGGGTGATACCGCGCTATATTTTGCTTCTGAGAACGGGAACAAAAAGATGGTCCGAGTCCTGCTGAAATATGGTGCCATCAATACTTTGGGACCATCAGGAAATCCTGTGCTGGGCGTCCCTCGGATGTTAGGCAGGAGCAGGTTGTCCAGCTGATGCTGCTCCGAAAAGGTGTCGACGCCAGGGTTAGTAGGACAACATAGGACGATGTCCCGCTGTCTATCGCTTCAGAGAACCGGTCCATAACAAGTTGCCTGGTTGTCCGGTAGTAAGGATTTTCGCGCCACACTCATGTATTACTAGGTTGGTGACGTCCATGCTCTCGTTGAAGGGCTTGCTCCTACAAGCGGAGGTTACGAGTCTAGGGACTTCATTGCAAAGGATTATGTATTATCTCAGATCCAATGTATGAATTGGCCGCCAGAGTTGATTCTAAGCAAAGTGTGCTTCTCCGAGCCTCGATGTTTACATCCTGGTATTAACTCTAAGAGAGCATATGGTACCGCGCTACGTGATGCTTCGAAGGATGGCTTGAATTCCTGTGTAAGCTGCTGGGTCTTTATGAATAAAATCTGATCCCAACTTTAAATCTTGATTTTCTCTCGTCGCTGTGATGCGGCAGTCTGTACCGCTCACATCAGATTTCCCATCCCGCCTCTGCTTAGGGTAAGAAGGCCTCAAAATTCACCATAGACGTGTGAATTTCACCCGATTCTAAGTACTTTGAACGTCGGTAGTTTTCAGTCCGCTTTCATAGGAAAAAAGGTCATACCTAAAGTCCGTTTCTCTTTACATGTGAGTGGACAGACCAGCATGGGGGGGCGCTACTTGTCATTTGTCTTGGCTTGATCCCGCAAGTGGAAGGTGCAGGCTTGGGG
The DNA here is from genome assembly GCA_963555575.2 of Hygrocybe coccinea. Taxonomy (NCBI): domain Eukaryota; kingdom Fungi; phylum Basidiomycota; class Agaricomycetes; order Agaricales; family Hygrophoraceae; genus Hygrocybe; species Hygrocybe coccinea. The sequence goes on from OY741999.1 coordinate 1,495,679, forward strand.
CGTCAGGACTGGGAATGCGGTGGAAAATTCGGGTCGGGCCGGTGAACCGTGGCATTGGTTTTCGCAAGAGCGCAAGAGAAATGTGTGTCGTCTTCCTATCCTGCCAGTCGTTGTTGCAAGCTTTTTGTAGGTCTTTCCTCTCCATTGTTCTGCCAGGCTGCTGATATAGTTCTTTGCTTCCATAACGTCCTTCAAGTTCAAAGTTGGTGGCCTCGGTCAATCCAGCCCGTCCACTGAATATCGATAAGAAAAACGAGGCACCGATCGACATAAGCACAGAACAGCGCTCAGTACTCAAGTGGGAACGTTTCTCAATCAGTCTTAGCTTGCTTGCCGGGATGGAATCATTATTCGTGGGAGGGCACGATTGGAATTCTATTATAAGCAAACGGACTCGAATTCACCTTCCTTGACGCAGGTCACCCATGCCTTGGCTCAACAAGCGCTGGATATCCTCCTTCTCTGCCTGTTCCGCGATTTTAGTTATAATCATCTCTATCCTGGGATGGCGAAACTACAAAGAAGGAGTCTACAAGGATAATTTCGGGTGTATGTCGTCTTGCTAATTCGTGGTATTCTCCTTCGTTGATTCTCAGTCCTTCTCCTGGGAAGACGCATTTGGAGTAAACAAAGACTCTTCCGACCAGCAAAACCAGATGACCAATTGGTCGTCTTCCGACCCAGCGCTGGCAGTCTTCTTGATCATTGATTCTTTTGATCCAGGCAGGTCTGGCAATATAGTTAGTATGCTCGAGACCTTGTATTGGCATTCAAAATCTGAGGGAAACAAATAATCTGATATAGCTTGGTTTCCACCTCCAATTTCAACCAATCAATCAGCTCTTCTCGCGGAACACTAGTGATGCTGATATAGCTCCAGTACTTCCAGGTAAACTATTGTATCCCGCATCTCCTAACATCCCGTCATGAATATCCTTCAAATAATTAGTTCGGCTCGTGCTGGGGACGGCAACCGCCAACTTCTCGGCCAATACTGTCATGCAAGATCGCCCCGTAAGTCAAGTCCTGGTAAGCGATTAAAGTTGATTCTTGTCATATACTGTGAAATCACAATTGCAATCTGATCGGAAGCAAGGGGATGTCAACACGTACCCATTCGATATGTTTTTTGTCAACTACAACATAGCAGCGTACACTTCAGTAACCAATCCTCTGCACCTCACGATCTTTGTGTTTGGCTCTGTCCAAGGTTTCACCATCGCCCCCAGCTTCCTCCCCTTGACCGACGACGGATCACAAGTGCAGGTCACCATTGTCGTTACACGCAGCGGTTCCTCCAAAGTTTTCGCAATTATCATCTTCCTATGTTCGCACCTGAGGTAATGACCAGTCTCAAAACCTGACACTAACCTAGAATCTTTGACAGTCATGTGGGGCCTCAGCCTCAGCATCTTGGTTGCCGCCATATCTATCTGGTTTAGGGAGAAGAAGGTAGAACTTCCGCTGATCGCCATTTCAACGGCACTTCTCTTTGCTTTGCCGAATGTGCGAAACAGTCAGCCGGGCATCCCTGCTGTCGCTGGAACGACCTCTGACAGTGCGTGCACGTTCAGCTTGATTTGGCACTACATTGATTCCTCGTTGATGTATCCTCTGACACAGTGGTCGGCTTCTTCTGGAATCTTTTGTTTGTTGCTCTCAGGTCTGGATGTTCGTCAGATTCATAGCGGAAATATTTTTCTGATCTTCTTTCCCCTCATATAGCGCCATTTCCCTGCTGGTCAAATATGTTATCCAGAATAAACGTGTAGGTCAACGCCTAATGAAAATTCAATTAAAAAAATCTGAATCTGGTTTTTTTTAGGAACGGCCAGCCCCGGCCCCCGATCCTGAGAGTCGTGGGCCATTGGCCGACTTTGAGATTACTCCTCTTTCTGGAGTCTTTCCCCGCGGCAAATGATTCTGCAGTACACCAGTTACTTGGTCTTTTACATGTTGTCCAACATTTGTTGTCATGCAACTCCCTCCTTTTGTAAATGGGTGGAAGGTGTTTCGAAGCATTAGGGAACCCTCCTTCTATGGGAGACTTTGGGATTTTTGTACTCTGACTGGCCTTTCGATCTCGAATTGGCTTAGTTGTACATACTAAAGTACTTCCTGGGTCTTGAATGTATTTTCGTGCTGAATTCTTTTATTTCTCTCATCCAGAAGACTGGAGAAAAACCTTTTTTTTTTACACCACAACCTCAAAGTTGTCAGCGCTTATGATTTTACCTCCACTGAAAATTTTGTTCCGTGCGATTTACACTGTACTAGTTCTCAAAGTTAACGTTGCTCTAGTACGTACTTGTTGCTGAGATAACGAAATTTTCGGACAGTGAATGATAGGACGGGGAGTTGGTATGCATCAAGCCAATTCAAGGGCATTACTCCTTCTGCAAAAAAATCCACAAGTCGGATGGTTATCATTAGGCCTCATGGACTTGCCCATCATGAGCTAATGTGATGTTTGGCAGGTGTATCTATTATAGCAGTACTTACTAGCTTATAATACATGGCTATGTTGCCTGGGGAATGTGATTCCAGTATATGAGACTGAAATGCTAAATCCTGTACTTACTGTCATTGTTTAGACCACGGTCCGTGCTTTGTGGATCTTGACATCCTCACGAGGCCTTGTGATATGAATTAATGAGCCAAGTTTAGCAGTCTTTCAGTGAATACAACCCTACCGATCTTGCGCATCTGTTGCAACGGAGCCGAGACGCTGCACTACACGCATTCCTGAGCTGACCCTGCCGAATATTGTATGTTTGTCATCCAAGTATGGTGTCGGTGCCAGTGTTAGAAAGAATTGAGAGCCTTCGGTACCAGAACAAAAAAGAAAATTCTCACCAATGTCATTACGATAACAAAAGTTTGGCTCACCGTTGGTATTCGGTCCTGAGTTCGCCATTGCGAGTATGCCGGCACCAGTGAACCTCAGACCTGGATGTATTTCATCCTGACTAAATGTGTGTTTAGAGAAACCAAAGATCCCGAGGCAGATAGATTCGCCTACTTACAATTTCTGGCCATATATGCTCGTCCCGCCTCGGCCTGTCCCGGTGGGATCACCGCCTTGTATCATGAAATCCTACGAGATAACTCAACGAAACCGTGATCGTAAGGAAGAGGAGGAACGGACAGGGATGATACGATGGAATATAACGCCGTTGTAGTAACCGCGCTTCGCCAGTTCCGCAAAGTTTTCGCATGTCTATCATTTCAAGTCAAATCCGAATGGTTAAACAAGAAAGGATTCGCACTCTGGGGGCATGTTCCCAGTAAAGTTCGAGTTGAATGTCACCCAAGCTTGTCTCTAGAACAACAGACCCCATGCCAGTCGAAGTCGAAAGCGGAAGTTGTGCGGTCACGTGGTATTATTGCTCAGCTGAAGACCTTCAAGTTACTAGTAGCTGCGAGAAGACCTTTTCTGGAGTGTCACTGTCCTTGCTGGTGCATGCAAGACTTTATGAAGGGATCCATCTCAAGCTCATCAACCTGATCAAGTTGAGGAGTCTACTCATTGTGCTGGTAGTGATGATCAGGTTCAGTTCAGCTCATTTGCTGACTTGAAGGCGTATGAGCTTTGAGAAGCTTGAGAAAGAATTGCGCGAGCAGCAAGCACGAGCAGAGGAGAATAGGCGTGAGGAGAGTAGGCGTCAACCTGAAAGTGAGGAGTAGGCGTGAAAGTGAGAGGACAAGAGAACGAACGGATCAGGTTGTACGCAGGGCGGCCGCAGTTGCCGTGGCAGGCTTCGGTCTCTGGCTCGCTGGACCGATTATCGCAGTAGCTGCAGCAGCTGGAGCTGCCACGGTAGCTATCCGAACGGCGGGTGATGTTGTCCACCCGAACAACATGAGGGCCGCGGCACAGGCGCATTACCAAGAGCAAAGGGAATTCCGCCAGGAAGAGGCTTCAAGACCTATGGTAATAGAATACCCTTCCGACGGTAATTTTCATTTATATCTTTGCTGTATATTTCAGGGAATACAGTTTACTTTGTTGAATCCATTTTTGACAGGAAGAATTTCTTATCCACGACGAACCGTTGTTACAATTTATGGCAACAGGGACTGGTCAGCCCTAAAAATTTAATTTGTAATGCGTGCCGTCAACATGTCCGATGCGGCATTACATTAGGACCCAAGACACTGCTCTTTGCAATTGGTACATGGGTTATGCTTCGCTTGTATACTAAATGTCGTAGTCCACACATGCTCATCATAGTCAACAGTGAGCACGAGCAATTCACCATCCCACTGTAATTTCTTGGAGATCTTTATGTATATCATATGTATATTGTTCTACTGTATATAGACTAATATACCATGAAAATGCATGAAATAAAAGAGAAATAAAAGAAATAAAAAATAGTCTTACTGGGGTGCTGCTACCGAACTGGCGGGTGCCTGCCTAGAGGCTTCGGATGGGTCTAAAATTGATGGGGAGGGTGCCGGAGGGGAGGGAGGGATGCTGGGGGGGCAGGGAAGGGCACCTAGTATAGAGTGTGAGTAGGTGGGGGGAAGCAGCGAGGAAGCGATGTGGGTAGTGGCTAAAGCAAGGGAATGGATAGAGAAGGGATTCCGGCCCAGAAAGAGGGGCAGGAAGCAGTCAGTAGATGGGGGAAAAAGTGGGCGGGGGTGAGCACCTATGCCACTGGGGCCCCCCTGGCCCTCCCTGCATTCCATCATTGATGAAATGATGGGGATGTCATCTTTGACGTCCCCAACATCTACATCGTGGTTTTCGCTGGCTAGATTGGCCCCACCGTCCAGTTGCACAAAAGAGGTGATGGCATTGGTTGCAGCAGTGAGATCTCGACGACGACGGCATTGTTGACGACACCTTCGTTGTGTAAGACTCTCTGCATCGCCTTCATCACCTTCATTGCTATGCGCCCGGTCCGCCGTCACTACTTCCGATGTTCGAAGCCGTTGGTTGCAAATGTTGGGCGCGCTCCTACGTGGCTTTGAGGACGTCCGGGGTGGCTGTCTTAGTGCAAATCATCGCCATTGTTGCTGTCATCGTCATTCCTGTTGCTGTTGAGGCGGTGGGGAGTAGGAGTGTGGTGGGAGTTGGGGGTGACAAAATGTTATGGATCGCTAGATCAGCGGGCTCCAGCAACAACCAACTAAACTGAGTCGAGATCAGACCAGAGGAAACACAAGGAATAAAGTGTATTCATGGTCAACTACTACTATACAACCAGTAGCAGCCCAGGGGAGGGGGGAAGGCTAGGTAAGCGAACCAGGGGGTGGAAACCAGACTAAACGTGAGGAAAGGGAAGGGAAAAAGAGGAACAGTTCGAAGATGAAGGTTTAAATACAAAGAAGTTAGGGAAATGCCATGAAGACAGACTACCGGGTCTGTAGGTACAAATCGAGAGAGATATAAGAACAATAAAGCTGTCCTGAGGATACAGCATTTCCACCAGTGTTTCAAGGAGTGATTGCAAGGAAATGGTTCAGAGCAATCAAGGGTCCAGACCCTGTGCCTCATGGTTGCCTCATGGTAAGGAGGTGAAAGGATCCATGAGTGGATGTGTCAGCGGGCACATGATGAACATGAGGCAGCCATGTGGATGTCATGTGGTTGAGTTCCTAGCTTGGGAATGATGAGATTGGTTCGTCTTCCTGATGGTTTGCATTGGCAGTGGATGTCTGGCCAATAGCAGCATACAACCAGGAGTATGTGCATGCAGGATCGGGATAGAAAGGTGAATGTGATACTTCATCATTGGAGGCAGGGGAGAAGGTGAATCACTGAATAGGGAAGGGAAGAACCATGCAATGAACACTGGTAATCATACACCAGCAACTGTGGTTCCTGCAGTACGATAAGCAAGGGTGCTTCATATAACCCTTCTTGGCTGCAGGGTACTGGATGACTGGGATGTCGACTGGGTATGGATATTCTCGACCAGTGGACTGGTACACAAAGGTAATGAAACATGTCGGAATGCAAGTCCTTGTGGAGCATCAAGGGGGCTTGTCATACATGTGAGTTCGGGTTGCTAGCTGAGCACCGGCGGTCAGTTGATGAGAAGAAAGGCGAATGAATGTAGAGGTGACGTGTGAAGAAGAGCAAGATGTTCAGCCAAGATAGGTCAAAGGAGTCATCAGTTGTCGGCAACTATGACGGATCCGATATCTGAGTCATTGTGGGGAGGTTGCATTATCCGAATATAGGTTGCATAGATGTAGACGCCCACAAGGGTGGAGATGCCAATAGAACATATCACAATCGTGGCGATGAGCTGGGCATCAAAGGTAACCATGAGGATCGGGATGACGTGTCGGTCTTCTTCAAAATAGGAAAGTCGATCGGTCATCAGGCACAAGGCTATTCATTCGTCTGTGACAGGCACAAGGAACCATGTCGGTGAATTGTGAAAGAACAATGACAATGTCATGAGCATATGGGTGTGGACATATGATCAGTTGGCGGAGAACCAGAGTATTCCGATTGTTGGGTATTGGGTCATGGAGTATTCTTGTCTCCGGGTATGCACACCGGTCATGGGTTGTGACAAGAATGGAATGGTCAAGTTCGGATTGTATTGTCTTCAGGTTCCTTCAGCTTCTGGTTGTGCATGAATGGTTATGCACCGTCAAGTCATCCAATGAGGACATGGGGTCAACCCGAGAATTTGGTAACAAGGTATCGTCCAATCAGAGCGTGGGACTTGGCACATCTTCGTGGGAATGTATAGGTGTCACGTGCTGTCAAAGCAAAAGACAGGGGCAAAAAGGTGAAAATCGTAACAAATCGTAACACAAAAGGCACATTGTGTCTGATCACATGGCTTCCGGCCTTTCACCACATCATGATTGTCCCCCATTCCGCTACACTCCCGCTCCCCCAACAATGGAAACGAGGATGGCGAGGATGATGAAGATGATTTGGACCAAGACCGCCCCGGATAGGGAGGAAAGCGGTATGGGGTGGGCACTCACCTATACCAACGGGGCCCCCCCCACGGCCCTCCATGCATTCCACAATCAATAAAGCCAGTTGGGATGTCATCTCAGACATCCCTATCACCTCTTTCGTCGTTTTCACAATCCAGAGAGGTGCTGTCGTCAAATTGCGCGTGGGTGGCAGCAGGGGTGGTTGTGGTGGCAATATCTCGTCAACGGTAACGCCGTTGGCGACGCCATCGCCATGGGCAACTATCCACATTGCTTTCATCATCTTCGTTGCTATGTGCCTGGCCTGCCGCCGCTAATTTCGAGACCATGGTTGAAAACATCTGGGTGCTCCAGCGCAGTTTTGAGGGCATCCAGGGCTGACCCCTCCCCACCACTCGTTTTGGGCCAGGAACCTCCCCAAACCTCTTCCCTTGTCTTTCCCACCACTCACCTCGCTTCCCCACCTCTTCTCCACCACCCTTTGCCACCCCCTACTCTGGCAGGCTTTCCCTGCCCCCCCAGTCTCCTGGCCCACCATCCAGCACCCACCCTCACCAAATGTAGACCAAGTCCGACTCCTCTGTGCAGGTGAGTACCCACCGGTTCACTGGTGGCACCTCATGTATCCCCCACAATTTATTTCTTTTATTTCTCTTTTAATCCATGTACTTTCTTGTATATTAGCCTATATATGCTATGTAGAAGCACTAATACATGACATATAAAAAAATCTCAAAGAAATAGCGGCGGGATGATGAATAAATTGTGCTCATCGTTGACAACGACGAGCGCGAGACTTGTTTGGGCCCATGGCAACGGTGACGTCATCACCGACATGGATCGCCAACATCTAATTGATAGAGGAGTAGTGTCCTGGGTCCTAACGCAATGCCGCGTCGGAAGTGTGAACGGCACGCTTATCTCAATCCATTTTTAGGGCTGGCCAGTCCCTGTTGCCATAACAATTAAAATAGTTATCTAGCGTGGCCAAAGAGAGATTTCCCTGGCCAGGCGATGCCGTTGCAGCCTCTAAAGGACTAAAAATGCTGACCGATTTCACTGCAAGTCGGCAACTCATTGAAAGTCGTTATCCGTCTCAAAAATACAATATCAATTCATCTCTCCAAGTCATCAAGCTACCTACTACCCTACGGCCAACTTCAACCTCTGCCCCTGTGACCCGAAGGACGTGACTGGGATGAGCCGCCTCCTTGGTTACGAATAGCCTGAGCAGCGACAGATGGGTTTTGAGTCACCATCATGTTGATGGATTGGCTGGTACTGGGGTGGGAGGGTTTAATACAACTCAAACAGCCGCCACGACGGATCAACACGGGGCTAGCGGCAACCTCTGCGTTGGTGGGTCAGCACAGTGCGAGAGCGGGGATGAAGAAGTATCTTACGTTGCAAAGAAAGGACAGCGCAGAGCAAGACGGCGAGCGATGTGGAATGCATTTTTAGTTATAACGCTGGGTGTAGAGTTTGGTGTTGGTCGTAAGTCGTAAAGTGAGATAGTAACTGTCGTGGAGAGTCAAAATGATATGTAAAGTGTGAGGAAATGAGGAAGCTCACTGAAGAAGTCGTGAAGAGATGTATGTGCTCGGCCAGCGAGGTGAGGAAATGAAGAACGAGACATGGCAGCTTTTATCCATAATTGACGACACAGCCTCCCCAAATTAATTATAATGCTTCCTCGGTACCCAGTATTAGTTTCGTAGTCGTGAACAGCAATATGCCGTACATGATTAGAAAGATCAATACGATGATGTCATTGTAACGCACATTTGTAATGAGGGCGACGGGTTCCCACCCTTGGAGCGTCAAACGTGGAACGAGTGTCATCCCGACAGTTTGTTAATTTTATTCATCATATCCTAACCTCAGAATGGCTAGCCGTTGTAGTCATCCGCTGCAAAGTTCGTAAGATCCGTTGAATGGAACGTATGATCGATCATCGATCATCGTGTAGTCGAAAAAACACGGTTTCGTCATTTCCCACGAGCTCGTCGGCCGTGCAGGTCCTGCTGGAGGCCCGCGGTCCTCCTTCTCGTCCCCCAATAATAGCCATTCCCAGAAACAAGAATCATGGCTTCAAGCACAACAAGTCATGATAGAAATCCAGAGTGGGCCATTCGAAGTGAAGGCGTCGGACCATCCACCGAAGTGCCTGTTTCACCGACCCGTCGGATGGTTGTCAAAGTTATCTAGACGGCAGGTACTGCGGGTATCCGGGATGCAGAAGCAGTTGGCACCGACATCTGATGGCTATCGTTAGGCCATGGACTTGCCCATCATGAGCTAACGTGATGTTTAGCACGTAATATATGTCGCCTAAGGAATGTGATTTCAGTGCATGAGACTGACAACATTGTTATTCAACCCTGTACTTATTGCCATGGTTTAGATCACGGTGCGTGCTTTGTGGATCTTGACATCCTCACGAGGTCTTATGATATGAATTAATGAGCCAAGCTTAGCAGTCTTTCAAGGAAATATAATCCTACCGATCTTGCGCATCTATTGCAATGGAGCTGAGACGCTGCACTTCAGAGCTGTCCCTGCCGAATATTGTGTTTGCCATCCAAGTAAAGTGTCGGTACCAGTGTCAGGAATTTTTGAGAGCCTGCGGTACCAGAAAGAAAGGAAAATTCTCCTATGTCACGACAATAACCAAAGTTTAGGCCCACCGTTATGTAGTAGTCGGTCCTGAATTCGCCATTGCAAGTATTCCGGCACCAGCGAACCTTTCATCCTGACTAAATGTGTGTTTAGAGAAACAAAAGCTCCCAAGGCAGATATATATATTGCCTACGGACAATTTCTGGCCATATATGCTCGTCCCGCCTCGGCCTGTCAAGGTGGGACCATCGCCTTGTATCATGAAATCCTACGAGATAACTCAACGAAACCGTGATCGTAAGGAAGAGGAGGAACGGACAGGGATGATACGGTGAAATATAACGCCGTTGTAGTAAACGCGCTTCGCATGTCTATCATTTACCACAAGTCAATCCGAATGACTATTTTTGTTGTTAGGTTTGCAGAAAAGGTCTTGCCAGAACTAAAAACACCAGACACGGCATCACCACACTTCCGCCATAATTACACCCCATTGTTTTCCTCGTAACGAGAGCGCCCCTGGCCCCAAAAGAACTTTTCACGGCTGTAGTCCGGCCCGCGCCGTCCACCGCCTCCCCAGTCACCCCTCGAGCCGGAAAATGCTGAACCGCCTCTATCAGTGAAGCCATCCTGTGACTCCCGACGCGGGGGTTTCCTTCGTGCAAACTCGATGACAAGTTTCGAACCAGGGGCGAACTCAACACCGTCGAGTGCATCTCGCGCTTGCGAGGCACTATCCACATTGACAAATTCGACAAAGGCGACATTTTGTGACGCGCCCGTTTGCGGATTTCTCACTAGATGAACAATGCAAAACAAAAAAAGCGTTCATGAAAAACAAAACAACAAGAGCGAAGAACAGAAGACGAAGGGAACGGGAAAAAAAAAAAGACGAACTGATGTGAATGCCGACGATGGTGTTTTTAAATCCCTGGAAAGCTGAACGTATGTCATTTTCGTCACCACGAAAATCGCGAATGTACAGCTTTTTATGGGGCGGGTTAGAGAATTGGGCTCTCGTTGGGGCAAAGTCAACTCTGAGATTACGGTCTTGCATGTACAGAGGCTCTGCTCCGCAGGCTTCAACCGCCTTGACCGCATCTTCTTGCGAAGCGAAGTCGATATGGGCAAACCCACGAAATCTGCCATCTGGCGTTTGTCCTTCAGGTTGAAAACACGTCAAGGTTCAATACATCAAGGGACGAGCAGAGAGACATGACGAGTTCTACTCACCGAGCCGAACGCTCACGAGCTCGCCAAATTCATGGAATTTTTCTCGAAGTTCAGCTTCGTCGGAAGAAAATGGCATGTTCCCGACCCATACAGTGTGGCTGGGTGGATATTGTGTGCGCGGAATAGATTCTTCAGATGCATGATTCAATCTATCGTCCGAGTAATTTTGTTGAGGTGGTGGAAAAGTCGACAATAAGCGTATATTTGAAAGCGCTGTAAATGCCCGCTGGGATGTTACAGGAAGGCGGGTTCTGGGCAAAACCAAGGCAATCCTGGCCTGTTTTTGGAGAAAGCTCGCAAGCATGGTTGAACGTTTGGATCACAAAAATGTAAAAAATTGTCACGAGGGTCGCGTTATGCGTGACACGATCAACCAGCATAATTATTGGAAATTATACGTTTCTTATTGCGTTTATAGAACCGGAAATCATGCATGGAGGATGTCATTATCGCCGTCTATGATAGCGAATAAGTACAGAGTACATTGGAAACCTACAACCTGAACCGAAATATCCATGATCTGAGCGTGATAAAGAGCCTAGAGACGCTTCAACGCTTTTTTCCGCTTTTCTGCTCCAGCTGCACCCACACCCGTTGCAGCTCTCTTGACCGCCTTTTTCGGAGTAGCAACCATGGGTAGTGGCGTGCCTGCACCCGCTCCCATTCCCGTTCCAGCGCCGACATTAGCATCGGCAGTACCCAACGGCAATGGTGACATGTGTCCCTCCTTGATGTCCTTGTCAGTGGATAAGGATAAAATCGAATTGGGGGCGGCACCGGGGCGTGTATTGGACGGAGAAGATCGAAGAGGCCGAGTGGCTGGGGCTGGAGATGCAGATTTTCGGGTAACTGTGGTCATTGCAACAGGGAGTGCAAGTATGGATGCAGAGGTTACAGGTGGAATGGGCGGCTGAGATAGGAGTGGAGCCGCAGATTTGGGGAGCAATGAAATTACAGGCGCAGACGTGCTGGCCGATGACGACGATGGCGTCTCGAATTCCGGTGGGCGCACACGTGGTGTAGCGTGCACGGTGGTAATTAATTTGGCTCGTTCGTGGTAATTGTCATAGTTCTCGAGCAGCAGCTTCCCCGCCTCTTCGTCCAGAGCGGACTCGGGATTTGGGTAGATCAGGAGACATTTGACGGTGATAAGAATGTGTCCGATGCCGTAAGACGATTTCCAGTCTTTCTTAAGTGTGTTGACGCAGATTTCACCGGCAGTCGACACGTTTGGGTGGAAAATCTTGGTCGCAAGCCAACCTGTGCTCGGGAAGTCAGCGAGTGAGAAACGGTTATTTTGACAAGGCATACACTTGGGTGGTGCAGCAGGGAACTCTTCTGTGAATTTGAATTTGACTCTGAAGTAACCTCCAGCGTACGGAGTACCCTCTGAAGAGCTATTAGTCAGCCACTAACGACACCGAACGCGTGTGTGCGGGATCATGTCATGCTTGCACGAACCTGGTCCCTCAATAATGCCCGTGACATCTAGCATATTTTCTTCGCTGGTGACGACGCGAATCCCCTCTGGCGGGTTCTTCTTGAGCTCGCTAAGCTCGCGCATGAGCCTCCGCGTGACAGCCGGTGGAACAGACTGGGTAACCGGGTCCTATCAGAATTTACAGAACGGCGAAAAGTGAATGTACACACCATAGTTTACGGGCAATGCAGTGGTACTACAGCTTAAGCTGGATGAGTTGGCAGGAAAGACGCAATGCCCGATGCAAATCAAATTCCAGCTCCGCCCTGTTCAACCTCGTCCACGTGACCTGCTAAAAACACTCCTGTAAATCAGTGGCTGGCATAAACAGAACTACCACTCTTGAAATCCTCGACACGGGACGGGTGCTACTTTCTTGTCGTATTTACGAAAATTTCCGGGATCCTGTGTGGTTCTTGTAATTACTAGAACTTTCCAAGTCTGTTCCACTCCTCGAGATCCAGAATTCTCTGTGGTATTTTCCAGGTACCGTCGTGCACTTGAAAAACAGCCAAGGAAACACTACCGGAATCTTATGCCACATTCATTCCGGCTATGACAAACATTTGTGATCACGTCGTGTTACAATTTGATATCTTCATGGAGAGAGTTGAAGGGTTCCATTTCCATCACAAGCACACAATTTTCTGGATCTGAGATGTAACGCTACTGTAGAAGTCTAAATGATCCAGTACCTTATCGCATCCTCTAGTTTTTTTTACTTACTTCACTGATTAAACTGATACTTTTCGATGACACCATCCCAGAGTGCCTTTGTATCCATAGTGGCCTCGAGTCTGGAGGCAAGTAAAAACGCTCCACTTAATTTTCTGAATTATGGTCCAAGTCTAGTCAGGCTACTGCCCACTGAACCATTCGGTCCACATACCGATTCAAGCTGTAAGTTTCTCTCGGCGGCGGTGTGAGCCTGTTATTGAGCATCACAGGTATCAGTGCCCGAATTTGAGCAGTGACCTCCGCCCATTTCGTGCCTTTGCCAAAGGCGAATGGTTGAGTAGTCGAGGGCTTGAAAGGTGTGGCCAGCATTGTCATCGATTTCACATGTGCGTCTCGCATAGTCTTGGATGACCGTCAGATGTAACAAATGAAGAGCCAAAAATGACAAGACGTACATCGTTTTCTTGCCCCGTGAGGTAACCCAGCCGTTCACTCCATTCGACGCAGCCATGCCAATCGTCCGCAGCAGCTGCTTTCAATAGCCGTGCCCAATTATTCATAAAGTCTTTGGAGTACTCCCTCGTAGCTCCAAAGTCAACCAGCTCAACCTAGATTTAGTGGGTCAATGAGCATGCCGTCACAGTAAAGAATGACGTTCTGCTGGTAGCCCGAACCTGACGGGTCTGTGGATTCCACAAGAAATTAGTCCAGTTTGGATCCGTCTGCATGACCCTAAACTCGAATAGCTCTCTCAGACACAACTCAAGGATACGTGCAGCGATCTACAAAAGCTGATGAGATTACTATGGCTTGTCAAAACAGGAATGCATATGCCTACGTCATCGCGATCTCGCTGGCTCAGTTTGTTCACGTCTGCCTCGCCAACACTGACGCCATTAACGTGCTCCATGACAAGAACACGGTTTGTACTCCCCTCCCAGACCCATGGGACTTTGAACCTCGGATCGTCTCCAAGATAAGATGATGAGCCGAACATGCGGAGGAACGACGCCTCGCGAGTGTAATTACACTCATCCGCGAGTTCTTCTTTCATCACCTGAAACAAGTTCAATATCACCGCGAACGAAACGAAATTTGGGAGAGAGCAAAGGCTACCTGGACGGTCCGATCTAAGAAAAGGCCCCTCGGCAACAACATCCCTGCGGCCAATAGCAGTTTAATGTAACCCAAGTCTGTGTCGATAGAGCTCGCAACATTGGGGAATTGTATTTTTACTGCAACGTGAGCAGGAACGCCTGTTGGTGATGATTCTGCGGAAAGAATAGCACTGTGTACCTGTCCGATGGAGGCTGCTGCAAAGGGTACACGGTCGAAAGAAGCGAAATGAGTCCTCCAGTTGGGGCCGATGGAACTAACCATAACTCTCTAATGAAAAATGGGTTATATTGCAGTTAAGGTAACGAAATGAAGGGCTTACTTACCTCCATTTGCCAGTCCGGCATGTAATGAGCACTATCCTGTACCCTTCGGAAAATCTTGTCGATCTCAGGTGGTAAGACATGGGTATCTATTCTAGAATTAGAGTAGACAACAAGAACGGCCGGATGGATGACTAACACACCTTGGATGCTCATGAATTGACCAAGCTTCAGCGCAGCCCCACGCATTTGTGATAATTTTGACACTAGACGTTTGATATTTGCTTCGGTCATCATAACAGATGATGACGGTCCCTCTGATGAATGGCCGGAACGGCGAATAATCTCTGAAGCTGCACCATAACCGAGCGAGACTGCCAAACCTATATCGAACTGTGATTAGAAATAGCAAAGAAATCACGCTTATTGGTTGGATGTACGACAAAGCGACAGGGAGGGTACTGACCACCATAGTGAAACATTCGACCAATTCTAGACGATGGCACCTTTGATGACTGTAGTTGGCGAGTGGGCACTGAAATCCCAGGCGTGGATTCATCGTTTACTTGTACGTGCTGGTCGGGAACCGGTGCAGGTTTTGCCCGTTCGACAACATCTCGTTTCCGTCTCTTAAGAACGCGAGTTGGAGGTGCTGGATTTGCAGGTCGTTGAACACTTCTGATGCGAGCAGCGTGAGAGAGGATGTCGGCCACGGAGTGGACAACGCAGAACCAGTTGTAAATTGGACTCGGCGGCATCCAAGTCACGCTGCAACGTCGGTCATTTTATGCTGCCTCAACATACTACCAACAACTCCCCTAATTTATTGCATTATGTTGTACAAAGGTAGAAAACAGTTCAAGAACGTTATTGACAACTGCATGAATACCCTTTCTCTGACACAGTTCCGACGTGCTCGCAGACATGAGGGTGAATATTTGTAACGAAAAATCAGAAAAGGTTTTGTGGTACAAAGTGAGTAATGCTCCCCTCTTTTTATGTACCAAGTAACCGACCGTAACGAAAGGAAAGGTTTCTTTCAGATGACGAGATAGTTGAAAACCTCGTTGTGCGTTACTTTGTGAATTGTTGAATTTTTCTCGTTACCTCGATCCCGCCAGGATTCATCTACATCCATTGTCTGCTGGACCATTCATCGCCCGAAACGTGGGTGGTACATACGAATCCGCTCTCCTTCTTTCCCGCCTGGCGTATTCATACCGATTGCACCACTCCCTCACGATTCTCCCTATCATTCGGAGGCTGCGCTCTCTTTTTCTTGTCGTACCAATGTCTCGGGCCCGGCTCCAAGCTCAAGCTTGAATTCTCCTCTATCTCCTCCCGCTTCCCACAGTCCTCTAGCTTCACCTGATGCGAAGCAGTCCTCGGAGGCTGAGCCAAGTTCTACACGCAGCTCCATTATAGCCCATTCGTATCCTCCTACGCCACCCCCCGCAGCGGTCGTCCGGCCGCCCTCGCCTAACGAGGTTCATATGAGACTCGACAATCTCCCGAAAAAGCTACAACTTCAACCTAGGCTGACATCCACACGGATAAGTGATTTTATTCTTACTTCGCATTCCGCAGCGCACATCCCCGCACAAACAGACCACTCTCTGTTTGCGCGTGCACTTGCTGCTTTCAAGAATAACCAGCCCTCGCACTCTTATTCATTTCACCTGTGTCTTCTTCCTCCGTCATTTCCTCCGCCCCCGCCTTACACTCCGAGTACCACCCTGCCCACTGCCCCCTCGCCATCTTTATGTAAACCTCCAAACCTGATACCCTTCCTAACATTCCATGACCGTACTCCGCTATTAACCGTCCACGCAATCACAGGCTTGCTGGAAATCGATAAAGCCGCTGAGCGGTCGTTAGGCATACAAAGTAGTTTCTGGATTGCTATTGCCCTGACATATCTTGGGTTTCTCGAGGACAGAGAGGTACGTAACCAAATTTCCTCTTGATTTTATGCTCAAATGGGAAACACGACTTTTTTAGAGTTATCTGGCCGCCTTGAATGATTGATGGTTGACCGCTGCTTTTCAGCTTAGCCCAAGGTCATATAGTATAAGCAAGGCTACCCTTGTGATCTAGGAATTATCGGGCAAAGGAGCTACTTAGCAACGCCTCGATTTTGAATCACAACGACCTTCAAATGATCGTTGATTAACCATACTACGGGTATTCGTTTCATTTCTTCGTGTATACCACCCCAAGGGTGCATGAGGGATCGCCCACCCCCGGTCTTGGGATTTTAGAACTAAAAGGTTACGACGGAATCAATCAACTTGAACCCTGTCCTCCCATTTTGTCCTTGTAAGGATGTATGAAGTTCCAACAAGCAAAAGGGCCGGTTCCGTCTCAGAGTCGATGGTCGATGGGATAATTGGGATTCAAATTCGTGGGACCGCAAAAGTCATTGGACTGACGCTGCAAAATCTTTGGCTAATAACTCACCGGTTTCCTCGAAACCCCAGCTGCTTGTTTTCTGGACAACCCTCGGGTGATAATGCCAATGGAGCTTGGCTTGCAC
This sequence comes from Hygrocybe coccinea, assembly GCA_963555575.2. Classification (NCBI taxonomy): domain Eukaryota; kingdom Fungi; phylum Basidiomycota; class Agaricomycetes; order Agaricales; family Hygrophoraceae; genus Hygrocybe; species Hygrocybe coccinea. The sequence goes on from OY741999.1 coordinate 1,512,522, forward strand.
GATGTCCACGTTCTAATAACAGGTCAATGATTGTCAATTCAAAAGAAGTTCATTCCAGTTGTTCATCGTCTTCGGCAATTATTAATATTAGGCGCAAGTGGAGGCATCGGGCTGGAAACGACTCGTTTATTTCTCAGTGCGTTCGATGCCATCTTTGTTCGATCAATATAAAGGAATCATTGCCTCAGGCCAGGGTGCCAGGGTCACCGCACATTACAATACTAATGTGGCCACTCTTGATGATCTATGCCATGAATTTAAACCTGCGAGGATTCAAATGAAGCAGGCTAGTCTGGGGTGTGAAGAAGATGTCATCCGTTTGTTCTCCTCCCCAGCATCCGACCCAGGACCGAATTTCGGGCCCGTGCAAGTGGTGATCGTGAATCATGGCATATGGCCTTCGGCGGACGTACCGCTATCAGGAATGACACTAGAGCAGTGGAATTCGACCATTGACACTAATCTGACATCGTCGTTCTTGGTCATCAGGGAGTATCTAAAGCAGTTGCAAGTTGCAAGTGAGACGTGAAAGACAAGGCTGCAATTGTTCTGGTTGGGAGCACTGCTGGAAAATATGGGGAGGCTGGCCATGCTGACTATGCTGCTTCCAAAAGTGGTGAGCGAAAACTGTTCCAATCCCCTTCCCTCGATGTACTCGACGATTTTGATGGGTAACGCTTGACTTTTCTAGCTTTAATGTATGGGCTAACATTGTCTCTCAAGAACGAAATTGTGAAGATTGCTCCTAAAGGCCGAGTGAACTGCGTAGCTCCTGGATGGGTCAAGACTCCGATGGCAGCGGAAGCCCTCAAAGATCCTCGCCTTGTTTATCAGTCCCTGGCTACGTGAGTCTCTTGTCGAGCGAATGACGACACAACGTGGCATACCGACCTTCCAACATAGCACCCCACTCCAGAAGCTTGCTGTGCCTCATGACGTTGCCACCCAAATCGTCATGTTGTCGTCCGGGGTCGTATCTGGTCATGTCACCGGGCAAGTCATCATGATTGAAGGTGGTATGGAAGAATATATGAATCGGCGAGGTGGTCGGCTTGCAACACAATGTTGGTAAAATGGTCGGCCAGAATGCTGAAATTTGATCTATCGAATAGAATGACATGTTAAGTAGGTACCAAAGAGAAATCCTCAGGCATGTTTAACAAACGCCCGTGAGGGTTCTGCGGCACAATGGATACCAGAAACTGAACTCGACCTGCATTGGAGGTGTCCGTTGATCCATGGTGTCCTTCCTATCCCAGGCTGTGCTGTCCACTTTGATGATTGTCATACCTCTTTCCAGCGATAGAATTATTTTCAAGACCACAACAATATCTTCGTAGTTGGCAAAGTTTCTTCCAAAAGTGAATCTATACGAATAACGAGGAATACAGGCCAAGGATATATAGAGTCTGTATGTGTTACTATAAGGGAATATGGTTGCTAACGGATGCGCTGGGAACGTTTAGCCTCGAAACCAAAACCACGCTCATACCAACACAGCCAAAATGCCTACGCAGGCACCAATCACTAGTCCGTCTACACGTGGCCCCACTAGGGCTGCTCCTGTGGATGTAGTAGTCCCAGTAGCGCTGGAGGTAGTAGTGGGGGTAGTGCTGGGAGTGGTGACAGGGACAGTGCTGGGAGTAGTGACAAGAGCAGTGCTGGAAGTAGTAACAGGGACAGTAGCACTAGTGACAGTAGCCGGACCACCACTGGTAATAGGAGGACTGGGTGTAACCATACTTGGAGTCGAAGTGCCAGTCCCCACAGCAGTGCTAGAGGTGGCGGGGCTTGACGGGGGCGTCACCGAAGTACCGGTGCTTGTAGTCGTTAATGTGAAACTCTGTGGCCTAGCAAACCAGTCAGGGTGAACGATGTACTTGCAAAAAGCGGGCGTCACCATACCCAGGTGGAAAAGTGACGGCGCCCACTCTGGCATCCGCGAAGAATGCGGCAACCAGTAGCACGAGGGACGTGTTGAACTTCATGACGTTGCAGTAGTTGGGTGTGTGGAACACAACTTGATTTCTCCGCGTAATACTTACAGAGTATAAGTAACGGCGTTTAAGCAGTGTTCGGCTCGGCTCGGTTACGGGCACTCCATCGCCGCGTGTGCTGGTGAAGGATATTATTGTACGTACATTGTGCGAACAGATGTGTGTAAGCAACCGATAAGGATGGATAATGTATGGTCTATTTTAAGCGTTTTCCTCCAAATGGTTGTGTATAATAACCAGCAAAGACGACAGAGGACAGTGCCAGGTGAATATGCGATCACCAGAGAAATTAACATTCTTCTGTGGCGGTAGAGGATTCTGTGCCGATCGGGACGGTGGAGGGTAATTCGGAAGGTACGTCGGTCTCTACCGATGTAGGTTGTGCCGGAACAGGATATGCTTGAGCAGGATACGCAGGATAGATGGGATAGAATGGAGCATATGTCGCCCTGGACATCCGTTGTGCCATAGCTTCCGTAGCCTTTTCATTTTTCTGCTTCTCTCGCTGATCCCGTTCTCGCCTCTCCGTGCGCTCTTGCTCAATCCACGCGGTGACTCCAGCAGCAGCTTCAACGGGTTGTTTCTTGCACATTAACAGGTATCCTTGTAGTTCGGCGGTGGAAAACTCATTCTCTGGGATGAGTGCCGAGAAGTCTTCTGCTAGCTTGGACACATCACCCACAGCTAATCCAAATCGCGATTCGGGGTAGAAGCGAATGAAGAGTGCTTTCGCTTGGGCTTGAGTGGCTAAGCCATACAGGATTTTCATGTCAATTCGACCTGGTCGTAATAAAGCAGGGTCCAATCGGTCAATGTAGTTGGTCTGGCGAGTGGATAAATAAATAAGAGAGATGACCCTGAAATTCGACTAGAAGATTATATGCGAACGAACCGTGGCAAAGAATAACTTTCCCTCTTCACTCCCAACACCATCTATCACATTCAGCAGTCCAGACAAAGTAACTGCGGACCGCCGACCAGGCATCCCGTACGAACCACGGTATGGATCCTGATACGAGGATTGATGTTGGCCATCCTCTCGCGACGAGAAGGCGCAGTCAATATCTTCAATGAGGAAAATACTTGACTTTGGAATGGAGGAAGCCGCAAGTTGCAAAAATGCATCATCGACACTGGGTTGATACAGCAATTAATATTAACGAAATGGTTGTAATGTGCCCAGGAAACTCACAATCCGGAGGCCAATGATATGGAGTATATTTCCAGGCCCAATTCACCAGCCTACGTCGAAATGAAGGTCAAAAGCTATACAATCACAACAGTGATCAGGATGAGCTCACAATGGTATAGATTGTGGACGCTGTCCAGAGAGAAGATGATCGGTAGATGATTTGGCAGAATACTGAGGGAAACTAACTTTTTCCTGTCCCGGGTGGTCCCGCAAGTAGATATCCTCTTCGGTATGGAATTCCGGCTTCAATGTACCAGTCCTCGTTATCAATAAATTCACGTGCATCGCTGAGAAGGGACTCAATTACGCCTTGCTGTAAGATGATTGAACCGAGAGGCCTTCTGAACTTGCGTTTAACGTTAGACCACAGTCCACCATTGGGCTGGGTAGTTTCTTGTCATTCACGGTATCCACTAGCAAAAACCGGTCTACTCACCGAGTCTACTAGATGAATAGTGACATTTGGTCTATTAACCTCGACATAACGACGATGTGCCTCTTCGACGAGGCCTGATAAGATTGCCATATCAAAAGTGAACACCCTGATATCGAACATGACGTTCAAACTCCATAGGAGAGCACAAGACGATCTTACCTCAACAGAAGAGCGTGAGATTCGGGGCTGAATCTTCCAGGTGTTCGCGCAGAAGAATGGGTTCTCTGGATTTCAACCCAGTACCCTTTCCAACGGAACAATTGTGGTTTTTCATATGTCGGCACATAATCTGCATTCAGGGCACTCATGGGATTGGAGCCTGTCTTGATGCCCCATTTCCTCTTGCATGTCTTGGATGTGATGCGAAAGTTGCGAGATCCCTGCCAAACGTTCTCCTGCGTCTGTAATTATAGGGATCAGTTTTTTGCGTACAGCAAGATCAAGGACGAGGACGAACTAAAAAATGCACTATCCATTCGTATGCAGGGTCATCTTCGTCGAACTGGGCAGCGATGGAGTATTCTACGATCATTTGCATCAGCCCCCCCACATATGATCAGCATCAAATGTAACACGCACGAAACCTAAACCGTCCAACCAGCCACAGACACAGTCTCCGCCCAGATTCCACCACAGAACCCAGGATAAGGTACTTGAGACTTTCAAGGAGGTAAGGATTGGAGAACATGATGTTCAAGTAGCCCATGACTGAGGTAAATAATTCCGACACGTTGGACCACGCCGAGGAATTCGGGGGAGAACCCATGACGTTGAAGCTATTTGGATCGTATAGACCGTTGATATTCATTGCATGAAGAGGTGGTCAGGCTTCCAGGGTCCAACGCCAGATACAACGAATATAAAGACTCTTGACCGAGTCAACAGCATTGGTGGAAGCCGTTAGGCCGCTTCCGATAAGGAAGTCATAACGCCAGTGCTTGGCAAGCGGGCTGTGTAAATAATCTGAGGAATTCTTCACAGAATATTCAAGAACGACTAAGCTCGTATATTGGTCGCCCAGTGCCTGCAAGTATCTCACCTCAGAACTGCACTGAGTCGCGGTTGCCGAGCAACTCAAATGCTCCAGCTGAGGGTGCTGTCTCCGAGTGGAAAACGGTGCCGAAGGGCCCATGGCCATAAACCGCAGATGGCTGTATATAGTATATTTAATATTATATAGACAAGCATGTGTGGGCTTGCCAAAAGTATGAGTCTTGTAGATTCGAGTCACCCCCTTTGCAAATTACATGACACTCGGTGGAGAAAGTCTTATTTCACCCAAGTATATCAGCTATAATGGAGTATCCCTGCGGCAATTTGATAAATGTATCCCCATTCCCAACAGTCAGGTGAACTATGTAATGTCACTGTTGCTTTTTCACACTGCGGTGGCACGTCAGTCCGTTGAATTCTGATGTCGTTGGAATTACAATTCTTCTCCTTCACTATGGTTTGCGTGAACATCAACGAGTGTTGGCATTGGTCATTATAACAATGATCGGTATAACAAAAAAAGATCGTGATCAGTACAATTTGCAAAACCAGATAAATCATTCCGTGGCTTTCACGTAACTCACAGACGTATGACCGCAATTCGCTCCCGCTCTCCCGACACCTGACCTGGTCGCCTTCTAAAATAGTATTGATCGTCTGTTATAATGTCATCACTATATATATATATAATCAGCACATTACAAAGTTCGTTGGAAAACACACTTCATCGTTCTGCGTCCGTAAAATTGTCCTAGAATCCAAGTCCCCTCCCAGCACTCCCGCTCAAGATCAAGGTATGCTACCGTGCAGTTGTGAATCTCTACTATGGGCAGCAACTGACAAGTGGATAGTCCCTTGTGGCCGGCGCCAGCCTTGATTGACGACATCCCATATCGACAGATCGTGCCGTGACAATGTGATCGTCACGAATTTGGTCTCCCCAGGATACAGCTCCACGTTCGTGAAGCCCTTGAGTACCGATGGAGGCTCCCCTGATCCGGTCGGGAACTTAACGTACACTTGGGGTATCTGATCCGAAAGTCATGGCTCTTGGATTAGAATGGTCCTGAAAGAACAATTACGAGTACGCACTTCACTGCCGTATAAAGAACCTGTGTTCTGTATAGCAAATTTGACTTGGTATGCAGGCTTATGGAGCCTGGATACACGCACCACTTCAGCACTAAGATACCACCATGCAAGCAAACGGGAGAGTTTACCAAAATGCCGCCGAGGTGCCCTCTCCAGTCACACTCGAGTTACCCATATCCCAATTGTTCTCCAAGTTGGATTGAGGGCCTCCAATTTTCCTGATGTGGAGGTCCGAATACTTGAAGGTGGTATAGCTGAGCCCGAACCCGAATGGGAACCGTGGTGTGATGTTATTCTTAAAAACGATTGATACCTTGAACCGAAAACGAAAGGGAAGCGCCAGAACTCACCGCGTCGAAATGACGATAGTCGATGAGCAATCTGCAGGGAAAGATAGTAGTCAGATGGTGTGTACTTATTCTGAAAACAACTAGAATGGTCTCACCCTTCCGTATAGGGAATTTCAATTATCACGTCTGCAGGGCCAGTCAGAATTTGCGCGGGGTAGTCATTGGGATTCTTCGCAATTGTATACGGTAACCTCCCCGACGGATTCCAGTCACCTTAAACTTGCCATTAATCAGAATCCAAGCAGAACTGTCATCAAAATCACCAAAAATGACATCAGCAAGGGCGTTTCCAGTCTCTGTGCCAGGTAAACCCGCCCACAAGACCTAGCATGAAGGACAAGGGAAAACTGCTCGTCAGCGGGATTCCCCTCACAAGTGAATGACTCACAGCCGTGACATTCGGATGCTCGATCCACGGTTCTAAGATCAAAGGTCCAACGCTGTGCACCACAACGATCGTGTTATTATTATTAGCCGCAACAGCTTGTATTAGTTGGTCGCCGTTGTGCCATGCCGTCAAGTTTTTCCTGCTCCTACGTTGAGAAAAACACTAATGTGCACGAAGCAGGGCGCTCACAAACCTGTCACCATCGTTGCCATCCACGGTAATGTATGCCTCACCCGAATCAGACTGAACAAAAACCAGAGCCGCAGACTTGCGTCTTGCAGCAATTCCGGCGCCATTCAGATCAAAGTCGTTCAGGAACCATGAGATGCTCGTTCTGTCCTCCCGGGCTCGGCGCTGGATTGCTTCCAAAGGCTGGGGGTCGCACAGTGAAAAAGATATTTACAAGTTCTCGCTCAGGATACGTACCGAGATACGGTACGTGAAATCAGCAGTCCTAATAAATACATCAGCCTAATATCGGAAGGAAACATGGGATGTTCACGGTACACACCCACTTCCCCAGCCCATAGCGAGTGTCCCCTTTTCAAAATTCATGAGCCAGATAAACAAGGCTAAATGAAATAATAGGCCTACGTCGGTTCCTCCTTGGTCAGAAAATTCATTAGGTCCAGCTGTTCCGGGACCAGCATCGCTTCCCACAAGTACAATACTCCTTGCCTTGTACAGGGGCAACACGTTTCGCGTGTTCTTCAACAACACAGTGCTTGCCGCCCCGATCTCTCGCACAAGCACGTAATGGTCGTCCTCCACCTCTACATGCCCATTTGTGGCCTCATCATCACGTTTGAATGCATTGAAGTTCACGGAAGGATACGAGGGTGAGTCTTGGTGGAGATAGTACCAGGACGCGAGGATCCGCGTTGCCATGTCGTCTACTCGGGCGAGGGGGATGGTGCCATTCTCAACGTATGCGGTAAGGTTAGCGCCGAAGTAGGAAGTCCCAGAGTCGAAAGTGATGTCGCCAGGCATTGTCATCTGAAAATACTTGTTGAGTCGAGAATTTCTTTCAACAAGACGGAACTCACATCTAAGCCTGCCATCGCAGAAAGCGTCGAATGTTGAGCAGACCAGTCAGACATCACAACTGGCATGCAATCAACTCCAGCGAAATTCAGAACGTCAAGAAAACACTCACATCCCTGGAATCCAAACTCGCGTTTGAGTATGTCGTTCAACATCTTGTCATTCTCACAAGCATACGTATTATTTACAAGATCTTCCAAGTAAAGTCAGTTCCAACGATGCAAAAGGTATACATTACGCACTATAGCTACACATCACGCTTGTCGCACCAGCCATGACACTCCGCAGGAACGGGTAGGCATAGATCTCATGTTGTGTTCGATCATCCACATTAGAAGACTCCATTGTCCGGGAATGCTCTTGTTCGCTGGTTGCAAGGAGTTGCATCAACAAAACCCTTTCAGCTCAAATCATCGGACTCACTTATTGATGAAATGCTTTGCGCAAGCCTGAACGCCGCCAGCTTGGAGGCCGAGGATAGTTTCATAGGCAGCTTGGCGAACAATACATGATGAGAACTGGTCATTCAGGGGGGGACGGATGGCTCACCTTCGCCAGCCAGGAAAGGATCTGCGCCAAATCCTTCCCAATTTCTGCCGCCTTGTGTGACTCTGCCCTAGAAGGCAAGTGACCCAAATGAGCGATCACTTAAGAGACTAGACAATGGACAAAAAAAAAACTGAACTAAATTCATCATAGGCCCTAAGGCGATGTTGACGCCCTTGCCAGCATGTTCACGGCCCATATATAGTCCACGCTGGCGGATCATGCCACGGTTCCAGCTGTGAATAGTAGGTCAATAACCGTTAACTTAAATGATAGAATTCTGAAAGTACGTCGCCGCGGCATTGATGGCTGCCGGAAATGCCGTGACAAAATCGGTAAAACGAACACCGAGAGGAGAGTCCTACAGAACTAGGGATCAGCACTAGAGTGTAAGGAACAATGAAATCTGCCTTTGCCTCGAGACACAAGCCTGGCCAATCGTTGACTGGTGGGATGTTTCCGACGCATCGCCCATTGGCCCACCCAACTCCCGTTGTTACATTCACCTTGGCTGCGAGAGTCCATTCCGATATCTACGGCGGTTCAAAGGTGAGTAGGGAACTAGATAAGAGTAAAAAACCAATTCAAGTTTTAAAAGGTAGACCACGTGATATGATGTAAAGAAGGGGAAAAAGTGTATACAAGTTCGCACACCTTATCTTTCGCCTTCTGGTATGCAACGGCCCACGCGGGGGCAAAGTCAGGAATAATTTCCCCCTCATCATCGACGGATGGAGGGTTTGTAGGATCTGTTGCAGGAAATATGCAGGAAGCAGGCAGCTCTGTTGGTGTCGGGAAGGTGGAGCAAGTGTATGCAGAGGCAGGAAAGGTCGATGTTGATGCAGTTCCGGTCGACGCTGCAGAGGTCGATGTAACAGTGTAAGTGACAACAGTTGATGCCGCAGTGTCTGAGACAGCAGACAAAGCGGTCGATGGAGAAAGCGTTGACGTTGACAAAGCAGAAGTCCTGCTAATATATGAAGCATCAGGGCTGGCGCCCAGGACCCAGGGCAGCAATATTAATAGCCTCCGCACCCCAGGAGACCACATCGAAGGTTAAAACACGAATCGAGGAAAAGGTTTGCAAGATAGATTTAAATAAAGGACATGGTGGTCTTATAGGTTCAGCAAGCATGGGGTCACAAGCCCGTCTCTTCACGTGGAAGAAAACATCTTGTATGTAAACGTTCCGTCACTGCGCACCATCGAAGTTGAATAGAAGAAAAGGTGTGGCTTCACGTGACTCTCAAGTTCATGATACGTCCTCTGGTCCCATTTATTGCACCATTTATCGCACTATTTCGCTAATTCTTCACCTATATATACTAGTGCCTAATGGGTGAGATATCATCAGATGACACCACGGAGTTTCAGTATCAGATTCGCAGCCTGCGAGTTCTTCCCAGGACAAACTAAATATCGTCCATCAGACGCTGGGAAAAGGGGGTTTGTATAGTCCATTCTACTTCGTGGGTTTACCTTTCCACACCGGCTTCTCTCCTCCACCAAACCTGCTACTCTCGCATACCGAACTTGACAGACAGCTCTGATCACTGGTTTCGAAACATCACCGACAACGATAGCATAAATAGGTTCGAAACACCCAACATACGAAATGCTCGATTACAAACTGGTGCCCTTCGTTCACATGACCATACTTCTGCGGCATAGGTGACCTCTTGTTCCCAATGGGGGAGGGAAAAGCCTCCTCACGGAACGAGATGGAAGTCTTAACCTCAATTTGAAAAGAAATCGTGACGTACCCTTCCTCTGAAGGGATACCCTATGCGTTTTGATGTCGTGGTTATGGAGATAATCATTCCGAACAGGGTTCTCGGCGAGTGCGCGAATTCGCGCTCGAACGCTTTCATCAGTAGTTACTTTCCTACTAATGATCTTATTATCCAGTGTATTTTTACCTTCTGTCATGTGACGTTTGCCATTCCATATTAACAGATGATTCCGCATTTCATAATGTCCACGCATCCTTGACGCTTTCAATGACGGGTGAGCCTAATTATATTTGTTAATACTCTTCCACGATTGTCCGTTTTTCCGAATTTCACTACATCACGCTCCACAGTCCATACTCCACGATCACTAAAGCAACGCAGCCATTACTCCTGCGCACGCACCGAGCAATACTCCATCAACGTGCAATCCCGTGGCAGCACCCGCAGCTGCCGTTGCGGTGTGAGCAACACTAGCGACACTGGACGAGAGGCTGGATGCTGCTGAAGCAAACGAAGACGCTGCAGCCGCCGCTGCAGATTCGACTGAAGACGCTGCGGATGCGATTGCAGATGCAGACGAGGATGCCGCAACGTGGAACGTCGAGGGACTGTCAAGTAAATAACAGAACATTGGCATAAGGAGCCCCGTGAAATATAGCTTGTACTCACTCTACCCCTTCGGGTAACACCCCCGTGATCTTAATCGTCGTCGGTTCCTGTGCATAAACGGCGGCGATGGCAAGCACCAAAGAGAGGGTGGTGAATGAAAACTTCATGGCGATAAACGAGTGGGGTAGGATTCATTCATCATTGAAGGGTTTTTAAAGTGTTGGAAGTGGAGCGAGCACCTCTCTGGAGCGTGTGGTTGATGTCAGTGATGACACAAGTGGTGTCTCGCGATACACAAGGCTCCGCAAAAAGTCCTGCGAGAAAATGTTATGAGCAATGTACAGTGGTGCAGGGCCAAGCCCCACAGGCACGGAGGGACCCGGAAGTCCGCCAACAAATTTGAAAGTCAGAACTCTTCTACCGTGATCTATCACCATTTGGGCTGACGAAATCTTATCTTGTCTCGGAATAACTATTGTGCAAAGATTTACAGCCATTTGGGTATTGCTTGTCAGTAAAGTGCTCTTTTTTGAATCAATTGAAAAATTTGGACTTTGCAGAATTTTCTGTGCTCTGACCTGTATCTCATGAAATACTGCATGGATTGACATGGTTATAGAGGCAATGTTGTACAATTTTGTAAGGGCTATCAGCTCCTGCAATCAGATTTGAATAATATTTAGTGTGTGGTGAGTTGTAGGTGGAATAAAGAGTAAACCAGTGTTTTTTGACTCTCAAAATGATTTAGTCAAATTATGGCATCAAATGAACTCCTATGGAAAATTTTGTAGGGAGAAACATGTTCAGTTTTTCAAGGGCTAGAAGTACATATACTGTGTTTTTCTTTATTTTCATCCTTTCAGACAATATTGCATCTATGCTATGTCTTTCTGCAATGGGCTTGAAATGCCAACAAGAATCATGTTTATCAGCTCACAGGATGAAAATAAAGAAAAACACGGTATATGTACTTCTAGCCCTTGAAAAACTGAACATGTTTCTCCCTACAAACTTTCCATAGGAGTTCATTTGATGCCATAATTTGACTAAATCGTTTTGAGAGTCAAAAGGCACTGGTTTACTCTTTATTCCACCTACAACTCACCACACACTAAATATTATTCAAATCTGATTGCAGGAGCTGATAGCCCTTACAAAATTGTACAACATTGCCTCTATAGCCATGTCAATCCATGCAGTATTTCATGAGATACAGGTCAGAGCACAGAAAATTCTGCAAAGTCCAAATTTTTCAATTGATTCAAAAAAGAGCACTTTACTGACAAGCAATACCCAAATGGCTGTAAGTTATGGATGTTATCTTTGGGACATAATCTAAGAATTGGGCACATTTCCAGCTTTATCAGGGAGATGTTGAGTAGTATTGAATGGAATCAGTGCAAAAAGCTGGTATCAGCCCAATATCACCATTTGGGCTCTGACTGGTAACCACTAGCTATGTCCCATTTATGTCATTATCATGGTCTTCTGAGTTGCTGCCTGCACCATCACACCCTCCCTCCTCACCTTCCAAGTTCATCTTTGGTCTCTCAGGCACCTCCTTCATCCTCACCACCTCCCCACATGCTTTCTCTACTCAAACTCATCAAGAAATCATCACCAACATCATCTACAATCCTATCAAGCTCATTTGTCATGTCCCAAGCTCTGCTGTTGTCCCATCAAGCACCATTTTTGACATGTCTCAATGTCTTCACCCCTGCCTCATCCCTGGTTTGCCCCTTGACCACATCCATGACTTTGCCATCATCCTTGGAACCACCACTACCACTCCCTCCCCTTACCACTTTGCTATACAATGTCTTTTCAGTACTCCCCTATGGCTTCATTGATCCTGTGAGCCATCAACAAGTTATGGATTGGGTTGAGAAGCATGAGTTGGATCTTATCTTGCTTACATTGATTTTGAAAGGCAAGTGAGTCGATTGGAAGAGCTTTTTGGAGGTTTGGACAACTGAGTCAGTGGTTTAGAGGACTCTTCTGAATTTTAGATTTCCTTTTACTTTTACTGTTATTTCTTCATTCACCCCTCCCCCCTTCCCCTGACTGGAAGGATGATATGCATAGCATATCTCTGGCTATTGGAATGGGCAAGCAGCATGAAGCTTGCCGAGGTGTGGGAACATTGGAGTATATATGCAAACCTTCATTACTTGTACTGTACGTGTTTATCCTCCAATACTGGCTTCTGATGTGTATATTTTATCACTTTTATTAGCTATTAGTTAGTTTTTCTTATGTACTTATTCTAAAATAATAAGTGAAAATAGATTAGATTCACTTTTCACTCTTTTTCAAGAGCTTGAAGCCTCATTGGACACAGTTACTTGCACCCTGTACTTATACTGTAGACATTCTAGCCAGCTTCTTCCAGCAATTTTTGTATGTACATTATGCATCTCTTTTGTTTGCCCCAAATCCACTATATGTATTGGCAAGAGCACATATGAAGCCCTCAGAATCCCAAAAGATCCACAGACCCCAAGTCTCCTGACCACCACTCATGTACATATCCTAATAACTTAGCCTACAAAATGTCCAATATCAAAAGCTCAAATTCATACTTGAGTGCCCTGCTTTGGAAGATTCGGAACAACCAATATGTATTGGAGCTCGTTGATTCGGAGACATTGTTCTGGGTGAGATGCAGTGCTGAGGTAATAAAGTTCATGAAACAGAGAGCGGACCAGTAAACCAGGGGATTATTCAACAATCGAATCACGTATCAAAACGTCACAAGGTCGACATAATGGATTTCCAGCTATCCACGAGCAAGTCAGCGCGCTGTAGGATGTCATACTCATCCAAATCAAGAGGGAGAAAGCCACATCTTCCGATTGTTTCAATGAGCAGAGGTAGCTGATCGACATTATTAATTTTCCCATAATCCTAGTAAGTAAAGTCACAGACCTGGAACGTTCGGTAATACTCATCAGTTACGAGAGGTGACTGATGATCGGGATTGAAAACATCAGCCCTCTCGATCTTGCGAAGATCTTCGTGAATAGCTGTCTTGATGGCCTATCAAGTGATCAATCAGGCCTCGTGGACGCGACGAGGTGCACTTACATCCTTCGAGTGCATCGTCTCCTCACTTGGTGATTGTTCATCTAACACCGCTGCCATCTTATCAAGCGACTCATGCAAGTCAATACGGGCACGGACAATGTTCGTAGCTGAGGCTGCTACTTTAGACAATAACCAGCTTAGGGAGGAAACTACAGCACCTGTCTCAACCAGAGCTATTTCTCGTTCTACTGCCTGAACGAGTAAATCAGACATTCCAGTTGGCTGAATCCTGTGACAAATTTGTTGACACAATGCAAGCGCACACGAGATAGTCTGATGTGCATTCATGAAGGTTGACGTGACAAGTGTTTGTGAAGCATTGAATCGAAGCAAGTTGGCCGCCAAGTACAGAGTATAACCTTGAACGAGAGCCGATACCTGATTGGATTCGGGTAGGCGTATGGTCGGGGACGGTCGGAATGGTTCCCGGCATTTTTCTCCGAGGGTCTTCAAGTATGACAACTTTTCATGGACAATGAAGAGGATACTGATATATTACAAGCGATATGACGTCGAGCGACCGATAGAGATATCGTCAACGGACGCTTACCTTTTACCGTCTTCTTGAGGGATAATCTCGAATGCTTTCACCACCACTTCCTTCATGATTTCATTGAACGCGAATGAGACAGAAGAGATCGTGGATGCGACGCTCAGCTCCCACGATGAAGTGTCAGGGGAGAAGCAGACAGAGTGGACGCTTTCCGCAAGCACGCGAGTGAGAATCTTGCGAGTCAATTCGCATGGCATCCGGTGCTCATAGAGGGGAGGCATCCAGACCAACGAGACTTCCAGCAGTTCAATACCACAAAAAGGAAGCACTCGGTAAGTGTAATGGTTTGACCTACATATATACTTCTGGAGGATGGAAGGCTGTGAAGGACAACAGCAATGTCGATGCCATTAAACACGTACTAGTAGTACAGGTCACCGGTCAGTGGCGCCAGGAATTGCCAGCCTGGCGTCTGACAGAATAGTAAATCCGGATTTATATCCAATGGTAAGTTGGTCCGACGGTCACATGCACAGCCACTCGGAAATAATACAAGTACGGGCGAAACGCCGTATTAAATGTACAGCATGTATGTACTGGGTAACCTTGGGTGGCGACTCCGCCTGCCCGGTGTTTTATCCCTACTGATCGGGTCATTGGCGACGACCTGAACCGCCTCTCACATAAGAGGGTGAGGTTACCACGTTGTCGTTATTTTGACCAAATTCGCTGCAACCATCTACCCACTGTAATCCCTCTTCTCTCTACTTGTCCAATATTTGCCAAATCCGCTGGGTTCGCCACCCTAGAGTCTGTGCCCTTTGCGGACTGCGCATACCGCCGCTTGTATTCTGCTGGTGTCTCACCGATTTCTCCATACTTCCACATTCCACGACGAGCAGCTCTGTAGTTGTGGCAGGAAAAAGGACGTCATGAGTATCTGGTGTGGACCAACATGCGAACTGGACGAAGGACAGAATCGTGCTCACTTTGCATTGGATTCAGCCCGCAGAAATTCGTGTTTGCCCCATTGCCCGTACTCGGCGCCTGCCTGTTCATACGTGGTAGCCCATCCTGAGCTAAGCATCTCCAATGCTAGACTTTTTCTAGACGAGAACGATCCTGGACGAAGGCGTCGGGATAGGACAACGTTTGCTACCTAAGGATAGTGACGTGAAGAATGAAACTGCTTATTGAAGAAAACATACAACACGAGAATATTGATCTCGGTGAAGCAGCTGACAGAATACCATTCTCCCTAAGATTTTTTCCTTCAGCCACGCAAGGCTTTCCGCTGAATATGCTTGAGTTGGTCGCCCGAAATGTGCCGCCTGAATTGACGCATTAGTTCACAATTGTTCTTGGAAGGCTGAACAGAGAAAAAGATACCTCTGGAGCATCGACACCTGCTATGCGGATGTGTAGGGTTTGGTCCTTGAGGTCTGATGAACATTGTATCACTTTCCGAAACAACTGGAAGCAGTAACGGTACCTTTTTTCGCAGACGGTATCTTCCTAAATTTCAGAGGCCAATTCCAACCAAGTCCTGGCGTATGATACAGTCTGAAATTATCTGCATCGCCAACACTTGTCCACCAGCCATCACCAAACATGTCTTTCGTAAAACAAGAACAAAAAAGATTTCTCACTTTGCTACAAGACCTTTGATCCATCGTCTCTTTGCGAACACGTCTGGCGTGATCCATGCGGCTGTCCGGATCCGGCGGAAGTATCGTTTGTATAGGATGGAGGTGGCAATCGTGGAAAATGAGCCTACGATAAATGCGGACAGTGCAAGGTGACTTCGAGGCATGGCTTCGACCCTTGTCCCGACTTTATTGACCAATCCTTCTGGAGAAGGGGACGGGAGAGTTGCGTCCCAAGGTGGTCGAGGTAGTCCGGGCATTGTGGACCAATAGATTCCCAGAGTCTTTGGTGAGACCGAGAAAAAAAATGTGCGGCTATTTCCATTCTAGGCCATTCCAAGTCTTGGCTTGTAAATTTGTCACACTCAATAATATAATAGCGACACTACCCATACAACATATGATAGCACTATACGTTTCTGATTACTATACACTGTATCTTAACATACCAAGTCTTCACTCGCGTCTACACCGGTGCCAAGCCTCCCCATGCACAAAATCACGGAAGCTAAGGCGGGTTATATGTCTGCCCATGACAGCAGTGTTTCGAGGCCCCCATAAACCTATCCGGTTGCGAGGAGGTACCCAGAAGAGCAGCTCGGATTGGTTCCCGAGCACCCAACCATTCTGCAACTTCGAGGTATCAATACAGTCCATGTAAGGTTTGGGTAGGTTTCCCGATAGAAAAGATTGGTCAACAGCGGGGTAGGTTATAGATGTGCCAGGGTCCATGCAGCCTTCGAATGGTTGGGTGACCGCCATGCCCGTCTCTACGTTCCACACACGTACGGTCCGATCCGACGATCCAGACACGATCCGCTTCCCATCAAGCGAGTAAGCGACTGAAAGAACATAATTTGTGTGGCCATTGAATGGGCCCGCAGCGATCTTGCCGGTCTCTGCATCCCAGACAAGGACGGTCTGGTCTGCTGAGCCCGACACGATTTGCTTACCGTCAGGGGAGTAGACAGCGCAAAAGACAAAATCCTCGTGTTCGAATGGGCCAGCAACGACCTCGCCCGTCTCTGCATCCCACACACGCACGGTTCGGTCCCCTGAGCCAGACATAATACGCATGCCGTCAGGTGAATAAGCAACAGCATAGATGTCGTCCGTATGGCCTTCGAATGGCTCAGCGGCCACCTCGCCGGTCTCTGCATTCCACACACGGATGGTCTGGTCCCATGAGCCCGACGCAATCCATTTGCTGTTAGGTGAATATGCGATAGAACTGACAATATCTTTGTGGCCTTCGAATGGGCTCGCAACCACCTTACCCGTCTCTGCGTCCCACACACGCACAGTGCAGTCGCTTGAACCAGACGCGACCCGCTTTCCATCAGGCGAATACGCAACGGAGTAGACATGACTTGTATGGCCTTCGAATGCTCCACCGGCTACCTCACCGGTCTTTGCATCCCACACGCGCACAGTCTGGTCTCTTGAGCCGGATGCAATCCGATTGCAGTCCGGCGAGTAAGCGACGGATATCACAGGGGCTGCGTGGCCTTTAAATGGCCCTGCAACCGCCTCACCCGTCTCTGCGTCCCACACACGCACGGTACCGTCCTGAGAGCCAGATACGATCCTTTTTCCGTCAGGGGAGTAGGCAACAGAACAGACATCACTTGTATGGCCTTCAAACTGACCCGTGGCAATCTCCCCCGTCTCTGCGTCCCACACATGCAGGGTCCTGTCCTCTGAGCCAGACACGATCCACTTGCCATCAGGGGAGTAGGCAACGGAATAGACAAAACTCGTATGACCTTCGAATGGCCCAGCAACCATCTTGCCCGTCTCTGCATCCCACACACGCACGGTTTGGTCGGCCGAGCTCGACACAATCCGCTTACCGTCAGGTGAATAGGCAACAAGATAGACATAGTTCACATGGCCTTCAAATGGCGCAACGATCATCTCGCCCGTCTCGGCATCCCAGACACGAATGGTCTTGTCGGATGAAGATGAAGCAATCCGCTTGCCGTCAGGTGAATAGACAACGGAATAGATATCACCCGTATGGCCTCCAAAGGGCCCTAAGACCATCTGGCCCGTTGCTGCATCCCACACACGCATGGTCTGGTCCCGTGAACTCGACACAATCCATTTGCCGTTAGGTGAATATGCAATAGAACCAACAGAATCTTTGTGGCCTTCGAATGGGCTCGCAACGACCTTACCCGTCTCTGCATCCCACACACGCACAGTACAGTCGCTTGAACCAGACGCGACCCGTTTGCCATCAGGCGAATAGGCGACAGAACGGACCTGGTCCGTATGACCTTCGAATGCCCCACCGACTACCTCGCCCGTCTTTGCATCCCACACGCGCACAGTCTGGTCCATTGAGCCGGACGCGATCCGCTTGCCGTCAGGTGAGTACTTGACGGACACCACAGAAGCCGTGTGGCCTTCAAATGGCCCTACAACCACCTCGCCCGTTTCTGCGTCCCATACACGCACGGTACGGTCTTCAGAGCCCGACACGATCCATTTCCCATCAGGCGAATAGGCGACAGAACAGACAGCACTGGTATGGCCATCAAATGTGGTGTTGCCCACAGGCCACTCGTGCAATTTCCCTACATCAACCGATAACACATTGGGATATTTAGAGAGAAAGTGCTTTGAAACAAATGATTTGGAGGGTGCAAATGGCAGCGCAGATAAATATATGTGGGGCGTGCTTTGTGACATGGGATATCGGAATGTGGTCACAAAGCTTTTCGCATCTGTAGTATAGTCGGCAAGTTCTTTATCATGGTCCTGTGGAAAACATGTCAGAACGTAAGGAAAGATGCCAGTCCAGTAGTATGACCTTTATCCACTCGAAAGATGACTGTAGAGCAGATGATGCTATTGACAGTTTTTGAGTCAGGCTTAGGACCTCTAGCCATTGAAGAAAGTGTTCATGAAAGAAGCTTTTGATAATATCAAGGGTTGCCAATTCAAAAGGCATTGCTCGAGCATGGATGAACCAGAAGCGGCAAGCATATGAGAGATGGGCAGATATATGTAGAGCAACACGGACGTCCAGGTCAGGAACATCGACATTTTTAAGATGTGACGTTTCTAGCTCGCAAATGTTGAATCGAAGTTCTGCCTTCATTACCCGCAAAGACGCCCTAGCAAGGTTCCGGTGTTGCGAAGACAGGTCCACATAGAAGCAATTACTACGTTTTTTGCAGGTCAGATAATCACGAAACGATGTGTGAAGAGGCTGAACTGCAACATCCATTTGAGTGACGCCACTCAACAATGATCCCAGCGGACGTATAACCAGTTCCACGAGGTCAGCTTGTTCACCTTCAGATCGCAGTTTTGAGAGGGATGTCACGGAAAGTGGCTCCTGGGCTACCAGGATCCTTCCCATGATCAACGAGAATCGCAACATATCCTGGGAATCACTCGGATCGAAGGCTTGACCGAGTATTTCTGTATATAAGCCATCCAATCCACGTGCCGAGGTAAGAAATCGTGTAAAGCGTTCTGTTGGGCGCAGGGATCCTTTACCCCCTCTGATGGCCGCACATGCAGTGAAAGCCCATTGGAAAAGGCCGTCCGAGCTGTCAACGAGTATGCGACACCATTCTTGATTGGGCCATTCCAAATCAAGGCCAGGAACCTTGTGGAGCCGCGTCTGGATGTACAAAGAGATATCAGTCTTGTTTGCTTTCATATCAATGGACTCCATGTGTTTGCAATATACGTGCTTGCTACCTTTGAGGGCTTCGTATATGTCAGGCTCCGAACGAGATGTAACAAAGACGCGGAAATTAACTGGAAGATTACACATTCTTTTGGCAATGATTTCGAGGAGAGCCTCACGAGTAGAGGGACCTCCACTTTCGTCCAGAGCATCGATAACGATGACGACAGGCCCGACGGTCGTTAGAGCCTCAGAAGGTTTCAAAATAAAGTTCGTAAACTGCTCTCCAGTCGCAAGCGTCGATCGAAGTGCACGCTTTCCTCGGATCACGTTGCGTAACGAAGCTTTCCAATGGTTGTCGAGATCAGCAATGTCCAAAGTAATTGTACTGAAAAGGTTGTTGGGACGTCGTTGTGCTTGATCGCTGCGGTCAAAGCAGAACGAGGATCCCAGCCGCCCTAGCTGGTCGAATTGTTGAGCAATGGTGTGCGCTATAGCGGACTTCCCGGAACCTGCCACACCGCTCAAGAAATAGACCCGAGGCACGTCATCGCCGTTGGGACTATTGATCCACTGTGTTATCTCTTCGATCATCTGTTGGCGAGTACCCGGCAGACATTTTTTGTCGGCATTGTATCGAGCACCTGCTGCATACGGAATATCGTTCAAATCAACATCTTCCGCTACGCAATTAACCAGTAGAAGTCAGATGTAGGATACTGAAAATGTTTACCAAGGTTTTCGACAACATCGAGGATACGCACGACAGCAATCTCAGTCTGGAGGACGGCTCGTCCCTCAAATGATGTTTTAAGCTCTCGAAACTTGTCCTTGTATTCCTTGATCTTGCTGTCAGAATCTGAGAAGATGTTCGCAAGTATACGCTTCCCTAGGAATGA
The DNA here is from genome assembly GCA_963555575.2 of Hygrocybe coccinea. Lineage (NCBI taxonomy): Eukaryota > Fungi > Basidiomycota > Agaricomycetes > Agaricales > Hygrophoraceae > Hygrocybe > Hygrocybe coccinea. Next base: position 1,532,679 of record OY741999.1, read on the forward strand.
AAAAACATGGTAAGAAGTCTTGCTGCTCCATGTACGGATATCAACATACTGAAACTCGTGTTCATAGCATACTCGCGAATGAAGTAGGCGCATTCCGTGGTCTGCTGAGCCATGGTGGAAAGAATCTGTTCGTGTGATGTTATTTTTTTGACAGGCTCGGCTTCGAGCACGAAGGCGTAAGTATCCGCCATGACCTCAACAAGGTGACCTATGCTGTCGTCACGCGTTTTCTGAGCTTGAACAATCTGAATAATAGCTTCTATCTTTAGAATCTTTCAAAACGTACACAAGCCAAAAAGACGCACATTGTATGTTGCTGATAATATACTCCAAGCCATCTTCGCGTACGGATGAACCTAAGTACAATATAGACAATGTGAACAAGATTGGTGGTAAGTTGGTACTGAATTGTTACCTCTGATATCCCATCCACAATCTCCGTGAACACTTGAAGTCGTTCCAGCAGCAGGTCTAAGGTGGCTGCAATTGACTTTGTATTATCAGGGTTTGTCGGATCTGTCGATGGCGCCAGCTTCATCCGCTCAAAAGCAGCGGTGGCTACCGACACTGTATGGTGCATTTCCACTTCGGATGCACTGGCTCCTTTGGAAATAAGAGTGACAGAGAATTCAATGAGTCCTTGAGTCTTTCTTGAAGTGCCATCAACGTTGAATTTGAAGAGTTCGCGAGTAATTGCTGGCAAAATAAATGAATCTAAATGATGACACTCAAATGGGCAGGACATACCACCTGAAGCTCCTTCCACACGAAGGGAGTCAATATTCCCTTTTGTTGAACCAATCAAGTCGTCACGACCCATCTTGTGCCTAGCGTAAACATGGAACTCTAATATGGACGTTCCACAAGTATCACTTTTGTAACATGAGACACGTAGTGAGTAAGTGCGATACATGTGAGCTCACAAGTAGAAGTTCTCCGGCCAGGATACAGTATTTCCTCTGGGAGAAACTTCCGTCTGCTTCCTGACGCCATCCAGGATCAGCGATACATAGTATCTGCCAGATCTCCCTGGCCATCCAGAATTAGGAAGTTGAAGGCTTTTGATGTCTGATTTATGTGCGCAGTGCATCTACGATGATAGATCAGAATCATCGATCTTACCGTAGACTTTTATTGCGAATGCTGGTGGAACGCTGAATCTCAGTTGTAAGCATGGCAGAAACACAGATTCCATCAAGCTCACACTGTCAAATGGGTATCAGTCCTATCCATCATATACAATCACGATTTCTCAGGTAGTAGTGGAATAGAAGGCAGAGTCACGTCACTCTAAGTCAGCATCAATTGTCGGTCACAAGTAAAAGTATTATTATTTGGGCGCTCGTTCTACGTAAGGTCGTCGTCTTCGTCATCATCCAGAGGTATAAACCGTTTCCCTTCGTTTCGCTGCAAAACAATAATACCACCCGAAACCTGTCAGGAATCAGTATACTTGGTAATTGTATGCAGCGACCCACAGATGTCACCTGCGCCAGCAGACCGTGTGCCTTTCTATCCTTGATGCTCATCGGCTTACCCACAGTAGTAGGCAACGTTGGGTTATTCAGCACAACGTCCAGTTCAGCGCTATCAAGAAACGGAACGTTAAACGGATGATTCGGCTGTTGGGAAGGGTCTTCAGGTCGACAGTGAGGCATAGCACGAGTAAATCTTGAAACCTGAGTGTGCCGCGAATTTCCATCCTTTCGGTTGTTGGGAATCGAAACCCGGCCAGATTCAACTTGGGGCTCGAAGTTGAACTCAGGGAATGGCATCGTAGGCTTCGAAGTGGCGGAGGGGGCATTGACCCTATGTTGTAGATGGACTTGCTTCCTCCGAAACGAATTTACTCCAAGTTGTTCGGAATGTTTGAGGATCGGAGAAGCAGCAATGCCAGAATTAGAAGCCTGCATTTGTACATCCCGAGGTGGACATTCAGGTATGGAGGACACGGTAGCAGATGACGACAACAGCGTGGTTGATTGACGACAGTGGGCTAAAGCATCGCCCGAAGGAGCTGAACTTAGAATACGGTCCTTTATTCTTGTGAACGACGAGATTGGATTAGGTGTAGACAGCAGGAGGTCACCAAGAGGACGTCGAGGGGTGCCAGAAGCATGACGAGAAGGAGTTTTGAGAGGGTCCTGATTTCGGTGAGCGAGGGAAGGCGATACGGTAGAAAGAGGCGTGCGAAAACGGTGAGGCGGAGGGGGACTATCTTGGGCTGATGTGTGATGGTTATATTGAGCAGGATATTCAGGATGCTTCGACAATAGGGCTGAAGTGCGTCTAGATAAAACCAACGGAGAGCTGTCTGCCTTTGTTTGGGCTGAGTCTCTGAGTCTAGGAGACTGTTCGAATTCGAGACGACGCCTTTTTCTTGGCGACATGGCAATTGTCGACGACGGGGGTACCCCAGACTGTAATGTTGAACTAGAGCGACTCTCTATTTGAGGTTCTGGAGACGACATTCGCACCAAATCTGGCAAACTCGAATCATCTTGACAAGGTCGAACTCGGAGAAGGTTCTCAGTGATGCTGCTCCGGGCAGTTTCGATCTGAAGAGGAACCGCCTGTAGAAGAGGTAAAAGGGGGCTGAGCGCAGATATCATGTTCCCTTGTTGGTTTTGAATGTCTTGAAGTGCTTGGAATTGCGATTGGAGTGCCCGTGCCTGTATTTGGAGAGTCTCTGCTTGGGTTTGATGGAGCTATTTGGAATGTCAAGATTATCTGGCTAGCGCAAATAGGATGATAATGTGGGATCTATAGTGTGCAGGAGGTCGATTCTTTTATCGAGAGCTTCAATCCTGCGATCAGTGGATGAGAGGTCTTTTTGCAGTTCCTCGAGTTTGTTCGCTTGCGCAGGAGTCCCCATGGATCTTTGAATTTCAGTCTGGCATCTGTTTACTATGTTCAAGATATCAGTGACTTGGTCAAGCGTCAAGAAACGAATACAAATATGTCGACGTCTGACTCTCTTGCAAGGTGGAATGCCAAAGTTCTCACAGAACACATATAAGCCTTTCACAGCACATTTAGCACTCACCGATATCGACAATGTCATTTGTTAGCTTCTCGTGTTCGTCTTGGAACAGTTTATGGACCGCCACCATCTCCGTTTTTGTCTCATCGACCTTGACAGTGAGGTTGTCGACCCGAGCAGAAAACTTCTCAAGGTTGTGAGCAGTGTCAAGCAGAAGTATACGCATGGAGGTTCCATTCTTGTCCACGGGGGCAATGGAGGGATATAAGGTCCCTGAAGTTGGAGTAGCTGAAGAATTTGGGGCCAAAGCAGACACGTCCTTTCGGAGCAGATGGGCCCATAACGCTGTGGACGCAGAAGGACGTTGTAAGACAGGAGCTGATGAATGCGTTGAGGCCATCGTTAGAGGTGGAAAGGTATGTATGCGCGTGTGCCGTATCCTTCCGAGAAAGGTCACCGAATAATCCCGGGCAAACGAAATCTTCGCTACCCCAGTCACTAGTCACCGCTTAGATACCCTAGATTAACCCTGAAGACGCAACCATGCCAGTGGACACAGAAACTTCCGAAACATACCCTACATTTTCCTATCCGGAACTACAACAATATGAAAGGGAAGAATACGAGGCCAGGCGCGATGAATGGCGGGCGCGACAGGACAAGGCTGAGATATCAGACTCGGAGAGCAACGAGTCGTTCTCCAAGACTTATCGCCTCCTGCGTTTCTACCGCTCCGTGCAAGGGTTCTTTACGGTGACGCAACAATCAATATCTATCCTGTTCGCAAACCTGATGGCCTTTAACAGGGCTCACTCGACCTAACAGGACGCCATTGGCCGGTAAGTTTGTGGAACGAAGAAATCATATTTTCATTGACGACCATTGAAGCGGTGTGTGTCCCTTATGACTCAGTGGATCGATTATATTTCAGAATTTCGTGAGGTTGGCCTTAATGCCACACCATTCTACTACGAAGAAGCCGATTGGCAGGGCAACCTCCAAACATACGTCGACTACAACATGTCGGATGCCGACATTTGGCGACGCTTCCAAGCAAAATGGTGTATACCGCTCTCCTTCACCTACGGTACTTGTTTGAGCTGGAGCGGTAAGTATCCAGAATTAGCCTGTTTTTCGTGATCACTGATTGCATTTGTGGACGTAACGTCAGACCAAGTACTCGACACGGTGATCAAACATTCCACGTTCAAAATCCAGAAGTTGTGTCTTCTCGATTTACCCGTCGAGTTGTTGGACAACATCATGAGTGTGATTACCTCTGACCTATCAAAAGCACGACTCTTGTCCAGCACTTGCCGCCACCTGCGTAACATTGGGCTGCGATACATTTTTGGGCAACGAACGCTGTCAATAGAGTGTGAGCCGGATTGGAAGCTGGTCCAGTCGCAGGCTAATCCAGCTCCATATTTACGTGACACTGCGTTACGTGCCCAGGCCAAACTCTTGAGCACGACCCGGTTCCTTCTCAGCCGACCTGATTTGACCCGACGACTGCGGAATCTGTTCATCGCAAATGGCTGGTCGCCCATGGTCCTCGAGTCCTCGTGGGCCGAAGGTTTTGACATCACAGCTTTTGAACCAACCTTCTACTTCCCAGTTCTACGGGATTTAGGGCAGATTTTTTGTGCCAGTGATAACTTGGGTACCTTAACTTTTGTGGGTATCGACATTCATGTCGACTTCCTCCGGACCATCTCCCAGTATGAGAACCTACATTTTCTGAAATTTCGGCTATGTCAAGTTACCCAGGATGTTCAGAGTTTCATCGTTGCCGGTCAGGTACCGATGTCCCAAACTATTTCCAATCTTGAACTCATCATGGATGCGCCTGAGTCGTGGAATCAATGGTGTACACTTCTTCTTTATCCCCAACTTCGCACTTTAGCGGTGAGGGGGTCTAGCCATTTCAGCTTGCAAAGTCCAGCTGAATCTATACGGCAACAATGCAACCCTTTCCAAACACTGCAACGACTCCACTTGCACTACTTCGACTTTCGGCATGTGCCTCAACTCAGCACCTGGCTCAGGGCCGCTGCAGTGGCGGGACCTGGACTTCGGTTGACCCATTTTAAACTACACACCAAATGGGGGACGAGCGACTTCGAGGTGTTCCAGCTCCTTGATGCTCTACAGACAGCACCGTTGCAAGCTCTGAGCCTTGATGGCCTGCAAGACGGGGAAGTTGAGCTCATAGATCATATTGCACAAACATTCCCCAATCTCCTCGGCTTGACTCTTCTCCGGCGGCATAATGACCGTCAAAGCCAAGGGCTCAGCATGTGGCCGCATCCGTCTTGGGTGTATGCGCCGCACTTTGCCTCCTTCAATCGTTTATGCCACTTTGGCTGGAACTTCAAATATCCGACTTTTGACCCTACTCCCTCGATCATGATACGGTTCGAAAACGACTTTGCAGGCTGTGACTCGACTGAGTTAATGTCATGGAACGAGGAGGACCTTTACTTCTTGGATGATCATTCAATGGCCTTGCCATTTGCTGTGCACTGTGTAACCTTGCAAACCTTTGCCATTGTGGATGACTTTATTCGTATGGGATGTTGGATATCTCGCACGTCGAGTGGAAGGCCGCGGATAGATGATGACTTTCACAACAATTTTGCCAAAAACAGGGTATTGGAGCGGCGGTGGAACCCACCATTCCAAGGCTGGCCTCCGGTTTTGCCGGCAAGAAATGAACTGAGCTCCGATACTTGAAAACTCCAACATGCTGGGCCAAATTCAATTGTACGAGGAGTACTTACTCCGTTTCCGATTAAAATGACAGAGATATGCCTTGCATTTCAATACTTTGTGCCTGAGAAATTCCAGTTGGAAATGTTTGACGTAAATATGGGGGGAATAATTTGTTGTAGGCAAAGGACAGGCCAAATAAGGACATCATTTCGCTATCTGATAACCGCGACGGCCAGGATGAGCAACTCGTCAAGGGGCCTCTTAATTCTGTATGCCACGGAAACGGGAACTGCACAGGATTATGCTGACAGGATCGCTCGGGAATGTCGTCGCATTCATTTTACATCCCGGGTCGTAAATATGGACTCGTACGTGCCTGTGTGTTATTTTTTTATTTTTTGCCCGTTTGTATTCACAAAGGGATTGTAATAGTCGGAACTCATTTCTGAGCACCTCATTGTCTTCGTCGTATCTACAACTGACTCGGGTGTCGAACCCCGCTCAATGACTTCGATATGGAACATGCTCCTGCGATCCGACCTACCCACTGACCTATTTGATGAGATTGAATTTGCGGTGTTCGGCCTTGGTGACACCGCATACGAGAGATTTTGCTGGCCAGCGAAGAAACTTTGTCGGAGAATGCAAAGCCTGGGAGCCAAGGAGGTCTGCACTATTGGTGAAGGCGACGAACAACATCGTTTAGGGTGCGTCTTATTGCCATTGACGGTACCTCTATAACAAGGTGACACGGATGACTCTGTCCTAGGATAGATGGTGCGTTTGACCCTTGGATGCGTCATTTACTGGATACCTTGTTGCAGTTGTGTCCCTTGTCTGCCGATTTGGAAATCGTTCCCTCAGGCACCTTACCCCCTCCTCGAGTTACCATTCTGGATGTTTCTCCCACAGAGTTGGAAGCTGTGCGAAATCCTCTGGAAGTTGATGATAAATACTATAGAGCAATCGTGCATTGCAATCGACGGATCACATCAGATGGTTGGTTTCAAGACGTTCGACACATGGAATTCAAATTCCAAAATAACCTTGAGTGCGCCTCGACACATTTATAATACGAATGGATGTCAATAAATAAATTTTGCAGATATGAGCCTGGCGATGTCGCCGTAATTCACCCGGAAGCATTGCCAGCCGACGTTGATTCACTTCTGAGCTCGGTTGGCTGGGCAAATATTGCAGATGATCCATTCGCGATAGAACAAACATTTTCAGGTGATGTCGTTTGAGAAACCTGCTATGAATGTATACTCACTCAAGTTGCGGATTCCATTATAGACCAGTCTCTGCCAGACCACCTCCCCAAAGTTACGACTCTCAGGAGGCTTTTTACTTATCATGTCGACTTCAACGCCGTCCCGCGGCGGTCCTTCTTCCAGCTCCTCAAACATTTTACAGCGGACGATGTGGAGAGTGAAAAATTGGGCGAGTTCATCTCTGATGATGGAGCAGTGAGGGCTCAGTTTCAACCAGGAAAAGTTGATACTCACATTTTCTTTACAGGAAGATTTGTATGAATATTGTTTTCGTGTCAAGCGTACAATCAAGGAAGTCCTCGCTGAGTTTCGGAGTGCCAAGATACCACGAGAATACATATTTGACATATTTCCTCCAATGCGTCCGAGACAATTTTCCATCGCAAGTTCCGTCCAGGTCAGTCAACATATATTTGGTGACAGATACTGGTGAGGAATCATCCTCTCTTGGTCAACAGGTACATCCCAAAGAGATACACCTTTGCGTTGCCATTGTACGATACAGAACCAAGTTGAAAATGCCAAGACGAGGCGTATGCACGACGTATTTAGCAGCTCTTCGTGAAGGTACAGTGCAATACTTGGATTTGCTTGGTCTCTTTTTATCTAGTTAATTTTTGTTGTAGGTGATTCGCTTCAAATAGGAATACAACAAGGCCTATTTAATCTTCCGAAGGATAAGGACACCCCATTAATCTGCATTGGACCTGGTACGGGCATTGCCCCCATGCGAGCAGTGATCGAAGACAGAATACATAATGGCTCCATCCGCAAGCCCACTCCACTTAACAACTTGGATTCCCGCTGATGTAAACATTTTCTCCCTAAGCAGAAAACACACTATATTTTGGATGCAGGTCGGCAGTGAAAGACCAGCACTATCATTCCGAGTGGTCTTCTTATGTTGCAGATGGCACCATTACGTATCGTGTGGCGTGTTCTCGAGATGGACCCGATGGTGCAAAGCGGACGTACGTCCAAGACTTGATGCGGGACGATTCGGAGAGAATTTGGGAGCTTGTGGGAAAAAGAGACGCATGGGTGTTTATTTCTGGGTGCGATTTGCGCTAGGTGTCTCCCTGTGAATATTCTGACAGTGTTTCACGCAGGTCGTCGAATAAGATGCCTGCAGGGGTCAAAGAAGCACTACGGTTTGCTGCAGAAAAACATGGGGGCAAAACAGAGGATGAAGCTCGGGACTTTGTTGTTGCTATGGAAAGAGATCGGCGGCTAGTTGAAGAATGCTGGAGTTGACCAAATTCGGCTTGGAATTTACATGAATAATATTTCTTTGAAGCTACATAATGTAACAAGTATAATATGCACAGAACAGTAGATAGAGAATTACAATTGAAAAAACGAGAATACTAGTATTTACTTCCACTATAATGGGAAGCTTCAAAAATTCAAGGCCTACTTGGAGAACAATAAATCATATACCAATCAATTATTACTTACATTAGGATCATAATAAGCAAGTCTACACCCCTTACAAGTGCATAGTGAAGCAATTATTGCACATTCCCGTTGGCTTGAAAGGATTCTGATGAAAGTCTGCACAACCGGCCCCAGTAAAGTCAACGGCGCTCTCGAAAGGAGACGTTTCGTATTCTTGACTGCTAATTGACGGAGAGGGCGTTAATATGGGCGCCGTAGGTGTGGCAGGGGAAGATCTCGAGCGGAATGCGCTCGGCCTGCGTTCAGGAATCGGAGGAGTAAGGGTCGGACCATGGCTTATGAGGCGACGAGGCGGCGGCGGTGGTGGCGGGACTTTCTTCGCCACGGCCTCGACGATCGACGAGTGCTCGGCGAGCAACGGCGGCGGTGAAGGTCGATTCCTTGTAAAAGAAGGTGGGAGGGAGAAAGCCCCGGGGATGGATTCCTCTTGTTCTTGTTCTTGTTCTTGTTCTTGTTCTTGTTCTTCCCCTGTTGCACTGCTTGCGATGCTTGCCGTATCTGGGCGGCTGATGAACGGGCTTCGAGCAGGAGCGAGGTGATCAGCCCGGTAGAGATGCTCATCCTCAAATTCGCTCGAACCCTCTGACAACGACGATCCATCACTTGACCCCGCCTTCGTGTCGGCATGTTTGGGTGAAGGAGCGTCTTTCGCGGTCGACGGACTGACGACTTCCGTGTATACAGTCGGGAAAAGTCCCCTCCTACCATCCAATTCACCCATCCACCATTCATCCAGCACCTCGTTCACAACGACAATCTCGTCCCCCACTTTGAAACTAAGTTCCTCTGATGACCCGGCGAAATCGTGCAGCGCCCGTACCAGCTTCTTGTCCCGATGAACCGGCACCGATCTTAGGATCTTGCCTGGTGCCGTTAGTGAAGATGTGCGTAGACTATCCTTGGACCTGTTCTTGGCAGACTTCCTTGACGTGAATGATGTGAACGACTGCGATATTCCTTCCCCGCCCTCGTCCTCGCTCGACTTATCCCCACCGCCGCTTCCCGTCAAAGCAGCAAATTTGTCCTTGCTTCTCCTCGTAACAGACCCAACGGCACTGGATGCCCATCCCGCCACAGTCATTCTCCGGCTCGATTTCTCGCCTCCTTTTTCCTTTTCCTTTTCTTTGTCAGTTCCACCTCCGGCTGCACTAGCACTTTCAGACCGCTTCCTAGTGGACCTCGAGTTCGGACGCAAGGAGTCCTTGAGGGTTGATGCAGTCATTCGACCAACGAACGATGATCCACGGCTCGAAGGCTGTGACTGCGTCTCATCCTCGGAATCGTCCATGGGAGAGAAGTGGCCATCTACGCTTGACGGGTTCGAAAGCTTGCCATCGGCAGAAGTGCGAGAAAATACATGCAACGGCCCGTCTCCCCTTGTAATCTCACACTTCCTCACAACAGATCTATATAGGAAAAGTGTTCCATGAGTAAACAAGACTCGAAATCTCAGACGCAAAACGTACTGATGGCACCAATCTGCTTTGACATTTTTCAGCACTTCAGCATACTGCCCCACGAAATGCGACTCCAAATCCAAAAATGAGGTCAGCTCTCGCAACTGGTCAATCTCGTTTTCTCGTATCGAATGCATCCGCGCACGAATGTCTTCTGACACCTCCTCGCTGTAATCAAATCAACAAAATACCGATCACGATATGATGTGGTTGCACGTACTAACGAAGCTTCGCCTGTTGCACTTCTTCCTCTGCGTCCTTCCTATCTTTTTCCTTCTTCGTGCCCTTTAACTTTTCCAGCTTGCTCAGTGCCGCATCGTAGCTCAATCTGTATTATTATATTTAGCCAAGAGCATACGATTGGCATAAGTATGTATATTGTTATTTACCTTCTGCTTTCCAACTTTTTCCTCTGAAGTTTGTAATCCTTCATCTCTTCGCCAAATCTTTCAACCGATGCCAAGAATGTGTCATGAAACGCAACTGCGTACGCTTCTTGCAAGGTGGCAATTTTGCAATGCGCACGACCAAGCTTGATCAGTAAAGAACCTGGTGAGCTTCAGCGTCAGCACACACAAAAAAAAAATTCGCTGCTTTCTTTTCGAAATGCGGAGCATAAAAACGTTTACCGAATGCTGAGTCCTCCGGAAATTCCTCGCCGTGAAGAATCATGACCATACCAAGAGCGTCAACTGGGAGGCACTCCGAAGGGTCATCAAGAAATCGGGTGCAATCCCGCTTCTTGGAAAGGACATGATGGTAGGCAGCTGAGGCTGCATGTATACTGTCGTACCATTTTTTTGTTAAGTCGATACAAATCAGCCGTTCATCAAGTGGCGAACGACTAAGCGGACCGTTTAACACCACGTCGACGGAACTCGATGTCTTCCTCGAGCTCACGGCATTCCACTGAGACGTTCGTCTTGTCCCGTGATATCACTTCACCGGCCCACTTGAAGAGGGAAGAACAAAATGTGTTTGATTTTAGAACGACGCTGCAACGTCTATCCGTACCTGCTTCAATTTTCCTAACTACGACTATATCATTAGAAAATACGGAGAGATATGGAGTGCAATGGGATTGCTCACCTGTTTGCTGGCCATAGTAGTGGAAGGCTGAGAGCTTGAAGTATACGCTGGATTTCACATCGTATGTTTTATTTCGGTAGTTGCCGTCAGATTGCATCAGGAGGTTTCTTGCCTTTTTGAGCGTCTCCAGGAAACGCGTTGCCGCCAGTGTATCTGTGCGAGGCTGATTTTGGCTTGGTACCACAAGTAAAGGCATCCAGAACAACGAAGAACCCCTTGCTGCATTCAGGTATCACCGATTAGAGGAAACCCTAGTAATGACAATTCGAACAAAGGAGATAACCTCGAGGACTAATACGCGGGTTCTTGACCAAGATGTGACGGCTATTCATTTCGGGATACTAACTAGAAACCCATCACATCATGCCCTTTGCAGCCAAGCGCAACCCCTCTTGCACAGCAACGGCCTCCTCAACCCACGGCAACTTGAAGAACTCACTCCGTCTGAGATCTTCTGTGCGGACAGTCGCACCCTCACTTGGGCCGCTGCCAAGTACGCTCTCGAGATCACGCGACTGCGACTCGAGCCAAGTGTGGATGAATTGTGCTGGATCTCGCGCAAAAGACTGCAGAAACGTCCGCTTCAGATGCGCATTGTGTAGAGATTGTGCGTGGAGAGCGATCTGGTGTGAGGGCGGGTATCAGCATACAAATTATATTAAAATTAATACCGTACTGACTTCTTCGTCTAACTTGGCCAGGTCTTGCGCGTTTTCCTTGCTCGCTTGTAGCATGACAGTCATCCGATTTTTCAGCGGGGAGTCTTCTGTCTTGATCTCGATGTCCCATGCAGATGGGCGCTCGGGAGGCACTAGTGCGGGATTGATGGAATAGTGGAGAAGGATCGGGTCAGGCGCAGTGAGAAATCGGTTTACAATTTCGGGGAGCTTTTGGAAGGCTACAGAATCTGCATTGAATATCTGCATGAGTATTTGGTCAGCCAGTATGTGGAGTCGGTAGCGATTTCACCCACAGGTCTGAGCTGCTCATCGGCACGGACCATGCGTCTGTCGACTTTATCTTGCAGGCCCTGGATTTTGATGTAGTTCCAGAGCGCCTGGATGACACCGATGCGACTCTCCTGGCTGATTCCTAGTACATTTGCTGAAGGAATGTTGTGTGTCATGCGCATGCATGATGGTGGTGAGTTATCTACGTACCAAGTTCCGGTGTGATTTTGTACTGTTCAGGAAAGTGGTCGAGATACATGACCACTCTGATCTTTGTGGGTTTGTCTCCAGTACGCCGAACTGTGAAGCCGTCTTGCGCAGGATTGTGTGGACCTGGAGTGCGAGGCCACTGGCATCAACCGAAATGAGCGAAAGCTACACCTGCTTGCCCTGGCGGGAAATGAGATATACCTCCAGGATATTCTCGTCTGGGTATAACGCAGGATCGCGTTCCAGCTCTACAACCATTCTCCTGAGCAACGTTGAGAACTTGCGGAGAGGCACTCTGTCTCTTGTCCGCTGATTCGGTGGCTGATTTGGGAGTCAGCATGGATATTACAGAGACAGAGACTTTGTAGCGATTCGCACCTCCAGCAACCGACCCTCGATTTTGAAGGACCACGCAGGGATCCCTTCTCCCGTCTCAAAGTTCACATTTGGCTCGCCGCCATCTGCACCTGTTTGCCACACTTGCCCAGAGACGGTGTGGCTGAGAAAAACTCGCAGTGTTCGTGTGGTCTGGGTGGCATGTGCTAGGTTAACCGAGGTTACTGGCAGGGAATTTGACATGAATACGCACAGTGGGATTGCGAGACAACGCATCCTGCACCTCGACGCGCTTCCTGGTCATGGTCCAGTCGAGTTTCCGTTCCATCTCGAGCAGGTCTTGGTACATGCGGGAGTCAGCGGCGAAATCGGGGTTTTGGAGGATGACATTTGGGACAGTTTTGTCGGTAAGTTTTCGTTTCCTGTGGAAGACACGATGAGAGGAGGACAAGGGTGAACGACCTTGGCACACTTTGCAGTCTTGGAACCATCCATGTTTCCCGAAAGCCTATGCAGTCACAACAGTCACGGCTACGCTAGACTTCAAGCAGGCCTATGGGTACTCCGTAGCTAGCTAGTCACCAAGTTACGAATAATATTAATGTACACTAGATGTTTAGTAGGGAGAGTTGCCTGGCTTCAAGTAGGGAGAGTTGAAGCCAAGCTTATGTTTGCAATGTTGCCCTTGGCTGTGCTGTAACCGTCTTTTCAACCACCATCAGCTCGCAGACAACAATCCCGTCTGCGAACCCGCACACCCAACCCCATCCTCGCCCCCACATTTTATGCTCATTAGGCCTACCCAACCTCACACAGAAAGCACTTTTTTACAGAAATCTACCCAGTCCACTTCTCAGCTCAACCAACATGGCCAGCCTCAGTATCTCCTTGACATTCCTGCAGAGTCTCTCGCTCACATCACCTCTTTTCTCGACCCCCCGTCCCTCCTCGAACTCTCTAGGGTCAACAAGGTCCTGTATGATCACGTAAAGGATGACAACACTTGGAGACGAGCCTTTCTCTGCCAGTTATTGCGCATAACTCCAGAGACCAATCTCTCCAACATCAGTACACTCCTCCTCAGGAGGTCCGAAATCACCTGGAAAAATGAATTAATCGCTCACTACAAGCTCAGAAGGTATTCCACTCCATTACAGCTCTCAAATCCCACCCCACCTCATTCACTAATACCTAAGATGCTGGGAACACTCCCACAACACAACCCTAACGCACAACCCGCATGACTCGCCCATTTCGAGCATACACCTCATGCCAGCGTACACCCTCCTGGCATCCTCACTCCAATACGGCATCGTATCCCGCTCACATGCACTCACAGGCAAGGTCCTTCGTGGCTTCATCGATACCTCTGGAGTCGGCCTCGGAATCGGAAACCCAAATCAAGAGTTCACTCCGAATGTCTCTGCATGTGCCTTGGCTTCGAATGGCGGGACGGCCCTGATTCTTTGGGGGTTCAGGAGCGGTGAGATAGCCGTCGTTACTGCTAACAGGGCCATGGAAGGCCGTGGGAGGGCAGCAGTCACGGCGTACGGTTGTAGGATCGAGGACAAACACAACGGGGCGGTCCTTGATGCAATATGGGTCAAAGAGGCTGATGTAAAGGGCGTGAGGGGCACCACTGCGGTTCTCACCGGAGCTGCTGATGGGAGAGTGAAGCTTTGGGACTCTAGGAGCATGAGATGTCTATGGACGTCCAACATACCAGCTAACATGTTAATCCCCGACCCTTGCGTAAAAGTGGCCGCTACATTGGAAAGCGGTATTGTCGTAGGTGCGATGAACAGCGGAGAGATCGTCGTCTGGAGTGATTTGGATGCGTTCCTACCCTGTGGACCCCAAAAGCTTGGCATCCAGCCACCAATCAACGAAATCCGGATCCCATGTCCGTTTCACAGCTCTGGCGATGAGCCTTCGGATAAGCCCAAAAATGCGCCATCCGCGCTCTACATCGATGATGCCCAATCTATACTCAGCATCCTCATAGCATACGAGAACCACCCCTACTTCTACCGTCTGCAAGTCGATATCTTGTCACATGCAATCGTCGTGTGCCCCTTCGGTGAGGCTGCCTTTGGGCCCATTAGCGCCATTCTGCCCTGCTTCACTCGCACCCCAGATGAATCCAGCTTCATCCTCACAGGGAACCATCTCGGGTACGTGAGCGTATATGACTGGGGTGCAGGGGTGGTCGGCGCAGGGATTGCTGCTGTGCGTACGCTCGAGGCTTACGGGGATGGTGCAGGGGTGACCGCGCTTGCGTGGAATGGAAAGGCACTCGTCACGGGCTCCTCTCGCGGGACTGTCCGCCTGTGGGACGCGCTGACTCTGGAACGCATGCTGGAATTCGCAGCGCCTGGGCCTGGCCCGCGTGTCCGTGCCCGGGCAAGGGAGGGAGAAGGTACCACGATGGGGGGAGTGAGTCAGATTCTATTGGTGCCTGAAAGTAATGTGCTCGTTGCTGCAGTTGGGAGCAGGGTGATGGCTTGGAGGGCTGGGTGGGCGGAACCTTTGAAGGGGAAGGGCAAAGCAGCTGTGAGGCGTGGTAGGATGCGTCGGGGAGAAAGGGCTGGTGTTCCCAAGTATCAACGTGAGTTCAGTTTGTTTGCTTTCTTCCAGGTTTTTTGGGGCTCACAACCTTCTCTCTTTTTGTCAGAACAAAAAGAGCTGCACGAGACAATTTTTCAGTCGCAGCTGGAGATCGAAGAAGAACGAGTGCACGTGCGGCCATTGTATGTGCGTGAGATGGAACAGCGGGCACGGCTGGAGACGCTCGGACTGGACGAGCTAGAGGCCGTCGAGTATATGCTTATGGTCAGCCGAGACGAAGAGGAAAAGCGCCTCGCCAACATGACCCTTCCTTCTCCCGACGAGGGTGTCTTTGTGGCTGATTCTGATGACGCCCAGCACAGGGCACTTGCAGTGTCCTCGATTATGCAACCCACCTCGCCTTCGCGTCGCTCGTCCTCGGGCTCCCAGTCGCATCAAACAGGTGCAAGGCAATTCATGCCTCACGCCGATGCCACTGCATCGAACTGCAAGGTCCAAGTTTCTCCGCGTTTCAGGGCAGAGCCAATGGAAGCGGGCATGCCGTCAAGCCCGCTCAGCCTAGGGTGTACCGAATCGCCGGTACGCACCGACGATGAGACACACTTCCCCGCAATGGAAGTTAGTGCGCGTGGAAAAAGTGTGAGTGCGAGCACAAGCACAAGCACAAGCACGAGTACCAGTCCGGTGGTGGGGTTGGGTGTGCGCCGATCGGTGTCGGGGAGCCCAGAATCGGGCAAGAGTGCCTGGAGCACACCGTTGAAGGTCGTTCATTTGTCTGCCAGTTCAGCAGTCACGGTCCCGGCTATGCGCAGGGGTGTTGGGTGGGACTTTATGCAAGGTTTACATGGCCCTGGGTCTGGCTCATCATCCAATCTTCTTGGCGGTGGTCTTGCACGCCAAGGCGCCTATGGGAATGCAGGTCCAAGTGCAAGTGTGAATGCGAATGAAAGGGGTTTTGAAAGGGATGAAAACAACACTGGCAAGACCTTTCATGAAGAGTTGAAGTTGGCGATTGAGTTGAGTCTCGTAGAAGCGAGGAGTCGGGGAGAGGTTGTTTGATGTTTTTTGTTGGTTTTACTTTTTGTTGTTTAGAGGACAGATTATGTGAATAGAAATGAAATATGATACTCTCAATAGTGAAGCCCACGAACCTGTTTGGGCTTGCAATCCGCTGCTCACATCGTAATACCTGTGTTGTACGTGGGTTCAATACCTCAAAATCTCTACAATATTATAAGACTGGATCGACTTGAAGGGGTGGGTCTTTCACAAGCAGAACATCTGATTAAAGGATCAACAAAAGGTAGTTGCCAGACTTATACCGTCCTACGGTCTGTCATTACGCGTACAATAGAGCCAATTCCGGCCGCCTCTGTCAACTGGGAGCAGGCAAATCAACAGGATATTTGGGTTATGAATGAGCGACGACGGACCTTCTCGTGCCACCCAAGCAGAACACTCCCGCTGACATCCCCCCAGCCTGGCATGCCCATGCCTTTATAGAGGTACTTCATGAGTGTGTCCTGTTCATCCTGCGAGAGCAACTTGACGACGGCAGGGATATCGGTGGCTTTCGTACTGTTGAGGATTGTTACGAGCGTTTGCAGGTTCAGGTTCTATACAGAGAGTTAGTGAATAATCAGAACGGCTGCAGGATTGAAAAGAGATCGATGTTGTTACCTTGGCCTCGTCAACACTAGGACCGTACGGAGCATTTTCGAGGACGATACTCAGAGCTCCATTGATATCATTTCTGCACATGAATTATAAGGCAAGACTCGTATACAGCGCATAAAAAGAATACTTACTTCGCTAATGAGCTGCGAACAGCTGTTATTTTCTGCTTTGTGTCGCTGAGAACTTGGGCTGGGTCTCTGGGATCGGCATCGTACAGCTCACTTTCCTGGAGGACGTCCTCGTCGTAGAT
The DNA here is from genome assembly GCA_963555575.2 of Hygrocybe coccinea. Lineage (NCBI taxonomy): Eukaryota > Fungi > Basidiomycota > Agaricomycetes > Agaricales > Hygrophoraceae > Hygrocybe > Hygrocybe coccinea. The sequence continues at coordinate 1,549,646 of OY741999.1, forward strand.
ATCGATGTCGATCTTGCGGAAGGAGGCAGCCATTGCTATTGATTCAAAATACTCACACTTTTGACATTCCATATTACGTAAATTTAAACGGTAAATAACTAAATAACACTTATCCTCCTACCTCCATCTCTACTAGTACTGTCTCTGAACCGATTGCAATCGTGATGCAGGTCACGGTGTAAGACCCTACCAATCCACTCATAGCTTCGCAATGGACACCGTCCATCTTCGTGAACCCTCTGATGATAGAATTAAACCGCGGCCGAAAGCCTCGAGCATCGCAATCCCATTCAGCTATGCATCAGCCCCTGACGGCATCGACGAGAATATCTTAATCCTCCTTCACGGTCTCGGTACGCTCGTTCCTCACGCAACACTGAAAATCTGTGTACACCTACCCACCTAACGTGCTCTATCGTGCAATAACGCAGGCGACACACAGCTTCCATTCGTCAAGCTGGGCCACAAGTTAAACTTGCCTCAAACTGCTATTCTCGCTTTGCGTGCCCCAGAACGGTGAGCGTAGCTAGAACCTTGCTTGTATCCATCTAGAATATTTACGCAATTTTTTTGCCTTCCTCTTTCAGGTTGCCATTCCTCTATGAGGAGGCGTGGCAGTGGTATACCTCCTTCAACCAGCTGGGTGAACTCATCAACCGACCTAATCCGACTCCTGCCTTGGATCGCATTGCGGAAGTCCTGCATCACCTTACGCACGACTGCCTGTGGCCCCCACAAAGGATACATCTACTCGGATATGGCCAGGGCGGGAGCGTAGCGGCAGAGTCTGGCATCAAGTGGTGGAGGCTCGATATGGAGAGACATACATTGAATACGCCTACCGAGGCACGCGCGCGAGCACTGGGGTCCATCGTAAGCATTTCCGGGCCCATGCTTTCCTACCCCACGTTATCGAAGGCATGTACAACGCCTCTTCTGGTGTTTCATCGACCGCAGCCAGCCGAGTCCGCGTTGCCACCTGATGCGCTGGTGGATTTTAAGAGGGCATATGAGATGGTTGTTGAGGTGGAGATGGATGGCGAAGGAATGCCACGATCGACGGTTGAGTGGGAACCGATAATTCGGTTTTGGGCCGAGAGACTAGGCCGGAGACAAGTCGACGGGTCATATGAAGTCATGACTGGGCCTGCTTCTTGTAATGAAAATGCATGTACATGACTGCTTGCTTGAAGTCAGCTAATCCGACGGCACGATCAATCTTACGTTAAGAGGAGACTTGCCAGGGCGATAATATTTGTCCGACTATAAACCTAGTAATCACTGTCATCGTCTGGAGTCTGCGCACCTGTGTGTAAGAGGTGTGGGCGACATGACACAAGGATACCGGAAAGAAACCTACTCGTAGGACACGGAGGAAACGTGAGAAAGTCCATCTCCTCTGGTGTGCAAATGTTGTCGAATTTTCTCGTCGAACAAGGCCGCATATCGACATTGGAAAATACTTGAAAGAATTATTCAGCTTACACTAAAAATGATGATTGAAAGGCCATTCCTACTGACCACGACTCTTAGACGGACCATAAATCACTTCCATCCGTCGTTGTACATTTTCAATGGCACTATTTGGGCCATAACAGGTTTGACCATGAATAAAATTGCAGTAAAGTTTGAGCAGACCTTTCATTGCCAATCTCGCTTGCATTGACGATATCAAGCACACTCTCCCATCCGATTGGGGATATTCTGTTTTGCAGACTCTTCTCGGAGAGCGGGATATGGGAAACGAGGAGGGCGAGGATCCGCGAGAGGTATTTCGAAGAAGCAAGAGACAGTGCGCGTAAGAAGGCAGGCGAGAAGTCGTCATCGTCGTCTTTTTCATTGAACAACGCCAGGTCGTCGTGAGCGCTGTTGGCTTCGGCGTCCGTCTGTGTGAGTTGTGAAAGATGATGCATCTTGAGAGACTGCGAGGCAAGCAGTTTGACCTCGTCTTCGAGACCCCACTCTGGAACGTAGACCTCGTCTGCGAGGAGTGGCCACCGTGTCCACGTATCCCTAGCCTTGCCCTTGCCCGACTGAGGCACTGTACGCGTCGACCTGCGTTTGGACTTCCCCCTGAAATTTGATGTTTGTGATCCAGAGTCCGGGTCGCCCTCGTCCACTATTTGTGCTGTAGAACTTGAAAGCTGGCTACTAGGTGGTATTTTCGCTGACTCGGACGCGTCGCTTTCATTCCCGTCATCTTCTGTCTCTCGATTGGACGTAGTCGCGGCAGGTTGAGTTTTTGTCAGGTGTGAAACTATGTCGAGAGCACTGTTGGTACGGAGTGCACGCAGCAGAGACGAGTATTCAGAAATCTCGGAATGCAAGCTTTTAGCTATATATCCCCTTCCCATCCTCTGGAAAAATGAAAGTCAGTTTGGACACCAAATGGTCGAGTTTGCTTGTTCACACACCGTGACCCTCGTTACCGACGATCCCGAGCTCAGCTTCCGTATTAGTGATGTTCCGGCCCGGCTTGGCCTGAAAGCCGCGGCTTTGGCCCGGCCGGTGGCGGCTTTGGCTTTTGTCTGTAAAATGTCATACAATCTATGATTACAGTCAGTCCATAGCAAAATCATCTTCATCGTCAATAACATATCACCAGGCACATCACTACATCCAGTGTGGACGTTTGATGGTCAGATCATGTCTAGAGAAGTCAACTTCATCAAATAATTTGTCATCGAATGCTAGCACTTTGATCTTGGATGATTAGTAGGGGTGATTGCAGAACAGCCTGGAGCACTGCAAGGATTTTTCTTTTCAGACCTACCGTCACAGCAGAGCCAACCCAGGAAATATGTCTAGAACTCTAGCAAGTAGTTTACAATGTGTCATTGATGATGTGCAGCCAATTAACACACCAGCCAACAGTCACTGGACCTTTCTTGATGTAAAAACCTTGGGAGTGGTCTTGAATATTTCAATTATATGCCTTGCACCATTTATTGACTTTTTCTTTTTCTTCACCATGATCCTATGTTAGTCTACAGCTCCATTTTTTTGTCCTTTTCTTTTTGTTGCTTTCCTTTGTGCTTTTTCTGTTTCCTTCACTGCCTTTTGTTTCTTTTGCCTTTTGTTAGTGACGAGGGCATCACTACAGAGAAGAGGGGTACTTGTGGTAGTGGGACCTGACCTGTCACATGACTAGGGTCCCATGGTTGGATCTCCATTAGTGTTAAGTGAAAAACTCAAGTGTTATTAATGTCACCTATATTTAACATGGCAATAACAAGTTATTAACGTGTTAGAAACCTAAGCCCATTTTTGGGGTGGTTAATAACGTCGCAAGGTGCTGAGATCTGAGACACAATTGGCAGGAAGTTGATCATACTTGCACATTATTCCACAATTCCTGGCTACCATGGGCAATATGTTATATAGAATGAACTACTTTCCATGAGCCCCCCATGACATTGCATCTGAGTCCTACCATGCTATCGAGCACATGTGCAAACCTTGAATATCTTAGAATTCTGCTTGCAAATCTGCCGAACAGTATTCCATCATCATGCTCACTGTATCACTTCAATGGCTATAGTCCTGATCCCGACAAGCTCGAAATGATGGGGTCTCATGAGAGCGTTCTCAACCAAGTACTTGAAGTTGCCTTTGCACCTCAAGGATGGAAAAGCGGCGGCTGCCTATTTATTCTCCTGGAACAAGGTCCTGGACTTATCGCAGTCGTGGACATTTTACACATTGGCCAATATCCAAACTCGGCCATTCTTTTAAAATGGATTGATGATATCACCAAAGCTGCAATTTATCAGTTCAAAATCAGTGGCAAACCAGTGAGTTTATGGTTTCCCCTGAGAAGCATGAACACTTACAGATATATGCAAAGATTCCCGAGAAGCAGGTTGGTGGTCATACCACCGGTGCAAGTTCTGCAGGAGTGCCAGCATGTCAGCACAACACTATGGACACTTTATCAGTTGACCAGACCTACGATGAGCAGAAATCACAACCAGTGAAGCAGAAGGGGAAACGTCCTGCGGCTGAATCTGAACCTGAGATTATCTGGGATCAATATATTGAAGCTGAAGAAGATGAGCCAAAGGGGAAAGGTGGTCAGAAGGCAGATCTTGACTATTATAGACTAGCCCTACTGTGTTACCACAAGGACGACAAGGCTCACAAGCGCAAGCTTGCCTGGTGTGCTGGCATGCAGCACGGATGTCATGAAGTGATGGTATGGCCATGGCAGAAGGCCCGTTGGCTGGACCATCTTTCGGAATGCAAGTACATATTGAGCGAGGATCAGCAGCAAATTAATGCAAAGCTACGGGCACATGCACCCTCGGTAAAGCTAGCAAACTTCCAGGAACATCAGTCGAAGAAGGCCCATTGTGATGGAGGACCCACCTCGGATGGATCTTTGATGACAAATCCAAAGCCAAACAACTCTCAGCCCTCCGTCTTCAATATTGCAAAGAAAGTGAGGATTGAGCAACTTCAGTTGCAGCTTGACCTTGATATTTTGAAGTTGATCTGCATGTCAGGAACACTGCCTTATCGAGTGGATTTGCCACAATGGAAAAAGATATGGGAACACGCAAACCCTCTCTACAATCCTGCATCGTCTTCCAAACTCGTGGACTATCACCTTCCCCATGAATGTGCACATATACGTGACCTTCAGATCAGAGAACTCAAGATGTGTGATAACCTCTCACTCACTTTTGAGGGAAACACAACACGCCTGCCACAATCCATCTACACCATCCACATTATCACAGCTGATAGATGTGTGTATCTCTTCAAAGGAAATGAGGCTTCAGACAAGTCTCATACATCTGATCATTTGTTTGAACAAGTCAATCGAGTAAGTGGTTCGCAATGTTCATGACCAACACACTTGCTCATGTACATAAGGTAATGGTTGTTATTGGTCCAGAATGATTTAATTCGATGTGCTCAGATGATACAGGAAACACAAAGGGTTGTCGGCATCTTGCCCAACAGGAGTACGTCTGGTTGCTAAATATGCCAGACCCATGTCATGCGGTGAGTAACCTAATCAAGGATATTGTTGATATTGTCCACTTCAAGCCAGTAAGCATCAAACCAGCATCATACATCCATTAGCAGTTACTAACCATTGCTTGCAGGTCATCAAGGTCATGCACCGTGTCATCAAATTTTTCAAGAAGTCAACTTTTGCTGCAACAATACTAAGGAGTGCCAGAAAACAACTTGCGGTTGGTCGTGGACTGGAATCAATAGGAAAGATGAGGTTTGGAACAATGTATTGGTCTGGAGAGTCTAGTGTTGGGGAAGTTCGGTTTGGTCCAGTTTTGGGCCTTTTTGCCCCAAACCGGAACTGAACCATTCAGTTCCTGCTAAAAATTTGCAAACTGAAACTGAAACCGATGTAAACCATTTACATCAGTTTGGTTTTGGTCCAAACGCGGTCTAGACCGCAAACCGTTGGTGGTCAGCCCCCCTGCGCCATTCTGACCTCGCAATGGCGTTGCACACGTCAATTGACGTGGCTGGCTCATTTGCGAGGTGGGATTGGGGTGCTGGGGTGCTCCACCTTGTACACGCGACGGCGGGTGTGTTAAACCCGGTGGGTGGATTAAACCCGATGGGCAGGTTAACCCCACATTGGCTGCATTTGCATTTCGCGGTGGTGGTGGTGGTGTCCCAATGCATCATACATGTTGTCCACGTGACGACGGGCATGTTCGACACGTTGCATGGTGGTGGTGATGTGTTACGATTTTTACCTTTGTGCCCCTGTCTTTTGCTTTGACAGCACGTGACACCCATACATTCCCACGAAGATGTGCCAAGTCCCACGCTCTGATTGGACGATACCTTGTTACCGAACTCTCGGGTTGACCCCATGTCTTCATTGGATGATTTGACGGTGCATAACCATTCATGCACAACCAGGAGCTGAAGGAACCTAAAGACGATACAATCCGAACCTGACCATTCCGTTCTTGTCACAACCCATGACCGATGTGCATACCCGGAGACAAGAATACTCCATGACCCAACCACCGATCATACCCAGCAATCGGAATACTCTGGTTCTCCGCCGACCGATCATATGTCCACACCCATATGCTCATGACATTGTTATTGTTCTTTCACAATTCATCTACACGGTTCCTTGTGCCTGTCACAGACGAATGAATAGCCTTGTGCCTGATGACTGATTGACTTTCCTATTTCGAAGAAGACTGACACGTCATCCCGATCCTCATGGTTACCTTTGACGCCCAGCTCATCGCCACGATTGTGATATGTTCTATTGGCATCTCCACCCTTGTGGGCGTCTACATCTATGCAACCTATATTCGGATAATGCAACCTCCCCACAATGACTCAGACATCGGATCCGTCATAGTTGCCGACAACCGATGACTCCTTGGACCTATCTCGGCCAACCATCTTGTTCTTCTTCACACGTCACCTCTACATTCATTCACCTTTCTTCTCATCAACTGACCGCCGGTGCTCAGCTAGCAACCCGAACTCACATGTATGACAAGCCCCCTTGATGCTCCACAAGGACTTGCATTCCGACATGTTTCATTACCTTTGTGTACCAGTCCACTGGTCGAGAATATCCATACCCAGTCGACATCCCAGTCATCCAGTACCCTGCAGCCAAGAAGGGTTATATGAAGCACCCTTGCTTATCGTACTGCAGGAACCACAGTTGCTGGTGTATGATTACCAGTGTTCATTGCATGGTTCTTCCCTTCCCTATTCAGTGATTCACCTTCTCCCCTGCCTCCAATGATGAAGTATCACATTCACCTTTCTATCCCGATCCTGCATGCACATACTCCTGGTTGTATGCTGCTATTGGCCAGACATCCACTGCCAAGCAAACCATCAGGAAGACGAACCAATCTCATCATTCCCAAGCTAGGAACTCAACCACATGACATCCACATGGCTGCCTCATGTTCATCATGTGCCCACTGACACATCCACTCATGGATCCTTTCACCTCCTTACCATGAGGCAACCATGAGGCACAGGGTCTGGACCCTTGATTGCTCCGAACCATTTCCTTGCAATCACTCCTTGAAACACTGGTGGAAATGCTGTATCCTCAGGACAGCTTTATTGTTCTTATATCTCTCTCGGTTTGTACCTACAGACCCGGTAGTCTGTCTTCATGGCATTTCCCTAACTTCTTTGTATTTAAACCTTCATCTTCGAACTGTTCCTCTTTCTCCCTTCCCTTTCCTCACGTTTAGTCTGGTTTCCACCCCCTGGTTCGCTTTCCTAGACTCCCTCTCTCCCCAGACTGCTACTTGCTGTATAGTAGTAGTAGACCATGAATACACCTCCTCTCCTGTGTTTCCTCTGGTCTGAGTTCAACTTGGTTTAGTTGGTTGTTGCTGGAGCCCGCTGATCTAGCGATCCATAACATGATGGTGGTGATGGTGGTGGTGGTGGTGGTGTCATGTCGTGGTCTGTTATAAGAATAAAAATAATGAATGAAAAAAACACATACCAGGAAGCAGCGGGGTGGATGCACCACCCCCTGCTGCTCGTTCCACCTGGTTGACTCTCCACTAACACGCATCTTGGACACGTTCGACGTGGTGGTGATTGTTGTCCGACATGGTGGTTGGTGTCCGACGTGGTGGTTGGCGTTCGACATGGTGGTTGGTGGTTGTGGCCGTTGTGGTGGTGATCATCATCATTGTCGTTGTTGTCGTTGTCATTGTGGTAGTAGTGGTGGTAGTGGTGGTGGTCGGTCGTCCTCGTTTGACCATGGTAGTAGTGGTGAAGGTGGTTGGTCATGTTGGTGGTTGTGTTTGACCTTACACTAGTTAGAATCAAAGATAAATTAAAAAAATAACACTTACATGGGCAGCTGGGAGTACCCAGCCGCCATTCTGGTCGTTGTTTGGCGCTCGATCCTCGTTTGGGGCCTGTTTGAGACATTGTGGAAGGGGGTGAGCTTGCTGGCCGACGTTACTCGGTTTTGGTTCAAACTGAGTTTGAACCGAGTTTGAACTGCAGCCAAATCCCCAAACCAGAGACCAAACGGTTCGGTCTCCGCTGGAAATTCCCAAACCGAAACCGAGACCAGCATTTTTGGTTTGGTCTAAACCGGGTTTGGATCGGTCTGTGTTACAATTTTCACCTTTTTGCCCCTGTCTTTTGCTTTGACAGCACGTGACATCCAGTACATTCCCACGAAGATGTGCCAAGTCCCACACTCTGATTGGACAATACCTCATTACCGAACTCTCGGGTCAATCCCACATTCTCATTGGACGATACTTCGTTACTGATGACTTGAAGACGCATAACCATTCATACGCAACCAGGAGCTGAAGGAACCTAAAGACAATACAATCCGAACCTGACCATTCCGTTCTTGTCACAACCCATGACCAGTGCACATACCCAGAGACAAGAATACTCCATGACCCAACCACCGATCATACCCAGCAATCGGAATACTCTGGTTCTCCACTGACTGATTGTATGTCCACACCCATATGCTTATGACATTGTTCTTTCACAATTCACCTACACGGTTCCTTGTGCCTGTCACAGATGAATGAATAGCCTGGTGCCTGATGACCGATCGACTTTCCTATTTCAAAGAAGACTGACACGTCATTCCGATCCTCATGGTTACCTTTGATGCCCAGCTCATCACCACGATTGTCATATGTTCTATTGGCATCTCCACCCTTGCGGGCGTCTATGTCTATACAACCTATATTCGGATAACACAACCTCCCCACAATGACTCAGATATCGGATCCGTCATAGTTGCCGACAACCAATGACTCCTTTGACCTATCTTGGCCGACCATCTTGTTCTTCTTCACACGTCACCTCTACATTCATGCCTTTCTTCTCATCAGCTGACCACCGGTGCTCAGCTAACAACCCGAACTCACATGTATGACAAACCCCCTTGATGCTCCACAAAGACTTGCATTCCGACATGTTTCATCACCTTTGTGTACCAGTCCACTGGTCAAGAATATCCACACCTAGTCGACATCCCAGTCATCCAGTACCCTGCAGCCAAGAAGGGTTATATGAAGCACCCTTGCTTATCGTACTGCAGGAACCACAGTTGCTGGTGTATGATTACCAGTGTTCATTGCATTGCCCCCATCATGGTTCTTCCCCATTCAGTGATTCGCCTTCTCTCCTGCCTCCAATGATGAAGCATCATGTTCACCTTTCCATCCCGATCCCGCATACACATACTCATAGTCGTATGCTGCTATTGGCCAGGCATCCACTGCCAATGCAAACCATCAGGAAGACAAACCAATCTCATCATTCCCAAACTAGGAACTCAGCCACATGACATCCACATGGCCGCCTCATGTTCACCATGTGCCTGCTGACGCATCCACTCACGGATCATTTCACCTCCTTACCATGAGGCAACCATGAGGTGCAGGGTCTGGACCCTTGATTTCTCCGAACCATTTCCTTGCAATCACTACTTGAAACACTGATGGACATGCTGTATCTGCAGGACAACCTTATTGTTCTTACATCTCTCTCGGTTTGTACATACAGACCCGGTAGTCTGTCTTTCATAGCATTTCCCTAACTCTTTTGTATTTAAACCTTCATCTTCGAACTGTTTCTCTTTTTCCCTTTCCTTTCCTCACATTTAGTCTGGTTTCCACCCCCTGGTTCGCTTACTTAGCCTTCCTCCCTCCCCTGGACTGCTACTTGTTGTATAGTAGTAGTTGACCATGAATACACCTTATTCCTTGTGTTTCCTCTGGTCTGATCTCAACTCAGTTTAGTTGGTTGTTGCTGGAGCCCGCTGATCTAGCGATCCATAACAGGACACCACACCTTTGGATTTGTCTAAGTCAACCATTGGCAAAGCACCTACAAAGAAAACGGCCTTGTGAACACAAATGGCATTAAACATGGACAATGCATAATAAAATTTAGGTTCCAATCTATGTACAGTATGAGCCAAAGGGGTGAACTGAAAAGAAATGGTACAGTATGTCTAATCGTTTATAAAACAACTAAAACTCAGTGAGAAATGCATGAAACTTCTCAATCTGTGCCGAAAGCGGATCACCAACAACAATACCAAAATTGTCATTATAGAACACGATGTGATTTAAGATGTCGATATGACGATAGTTTCCAAGATTAGGATTGAAATTGGGAGGTAGCATTCCGACAGCAGGCGCAACAGCAGGCACAACAGCAGGCTCAGTGAGTTGTTGAATGTCAGCAGGGGCTAAGGGCTGTGCCAGGTAAAGACAAGATCCATGTATCTGAAAGAGATAACAGAAGCAGCTTATAATCAGACATGCTGTGCTCACCGTCTTTTTGAGCGGAACATAAGGCTGGGGGGCTTGTCTACAGGTGTTGCGAGAGATCATCCTTGTGTTGTAGCTATAGGCACCAGTCACACTGGTGCTCAGTGCAATGACACGAAGGTACTCGATGATATCAACAGGAGTGTATAGCATAGTTGCATCTAATCTCTGCTCAACAATGGGTTTCTCTTCAGAAAGGGAGAAAAGACTCACAAGCATTCTCCACAGCCACTTCACAAAGCTCATCACTTTCAACTACCTCATTTGTGACACCTTGGTAATCCCCAGAGTCTGGTAACAGGATAATGGTGAGTTGTTAATAAATCTCATCAGGTTTCTACCTTTCATGCCACGGACGACAGGATCACCCTGGTGAATGCCTCTATTCAAATCGAGATTGCCAAGATCGATGGGGAGGTCGGAATTGATATTGTGGACACTAGGAATGTTACAAACATAGCTGGCCATTGTTGTGTTAGGGGTGGTTTCTAAACAGGTTTAAGGCCAGTGAGCTTTTCTCACGCTGTTTATCATGATGCTACCCACCCTTGGCAGCACTTCTCAGGTCAACAAGACCAGGTATTTATGTAATGGGAAAGTGGTCTTGCAGACTACCCTCCTTCAGGAGGGTTGTAAGACCTTCTGACTGAGATGTTCTTGTCAAGTTCCTGAGATGTTTTTTTGTCAAGTTCTGATATGTTTTTTGTCAAGTTCTAATATATTTTTTGTCAAGTTCTCACATGTTTTTTTTGTCAAGTTCTCATACGTCCTTTGTCATGTTCTCATATGTTTTTTTGTCACGTTCTCATATGTTTTTTTGTCCAGTTCTGATATGTTTTTTTTCTGAAATGTTTTTTTTTCAAGGTTCTCATGTTTTTTTGTCTATTATTTTTGTGCTGTAAAAAATGTTAAATCAAGATTGCCACAGTACTGTAACAATTATATACAAGCAGTCACCAGGGGAAATTACCAAAAAAAACCCATAAGAGGCTCTTGGCATGCACATGAGGCTCCCGGGATGCATATGAGGCTCTCAGAATGGTTAGTCAATGGGGTTCAAACCATTCTGCCAGCTTTGTCTGCATCCACCACTCTAGTTCATTCTGTACAAGATCTGCTGACAGGACATGACAACTTGAGGGGGGAAGTTCTAGCCATTTTTTAGCTGTTGTGACTTAAAATCCAGTAAAATTGATAAAATCACAAATAAATTGTCATGGATGTAAATCACATTGGTGCACATGCTCAAATATTTTCAGAGTTTCTGCCATTTTACTGGATTTTTAATTCACAACAGCTAAAAAATGCCTAGCCAGTGTTAGCTGAGCTGTGGCAACACTAGGAAGTTCAATGGGATGTGATGAAGGGTAAGCTCAAGGCAAGGGGTGGGCAGTGTGTCAGGAGGTTCATGGGTTAGGAGGTTCATGGGAGGTTCATGGGAGGTTTGCAGGAGGTTTGCGGTTACATAATTTCCTAGCAGCCAATCAGAGCATGAATAAATCTCCTACTGAATGTAAATCTCAAATCGTGCAGTGAATGAGAGCAAATAAAATACTGAAAAAATACAAGGACATAACCGAGATATGCCCCTTCAGGTCGGTGATGAAATTATAGCTAGTTGTGCAGAGAAACCCATGGACAAGGGCAAAGTGTCAGACTACTAGTACTAATATATACATCATGACTAATTGCCTCTTTCAACTTCATTCACCACCATCGTCCTTCGCCAGCAGCCACCACCAACTTCCACATCACCATCACCCACAGCATTGAATACAACAAGGGAGGGCAAGGCCAGGGGGTGGTGCGCCCACATACTGGCCCAGGTAAGTCCCCAGTCCCTCACCACTAATTTTCTGTGACCACCGCTATAACCTTGGACAACAAGAGGGCGCGATGATGATGAGATGGCATAGATGCAAGCAACAATGATGATGAGGATGGGGACAGGAGGCATGGGCAACAGGGAGGGCAACGACGATGATGACAAGAAGTCTCCCCACTTTCCCTCCTGCCACCTGAGCCAACCCCCTCGCGAATACATACGTCCACATCGATTGACGCGTGCACGGCATTCGCGAGGTGTTGAGGACAGATGTGTACATGCAACCCCCACTGATTCCTCAATTCAGCAGGATTTTTTTTTTCCTCTTTCTTTTTTTCAGGTGTAAATCTATGTACATGTAAAGAAGAGTGAGAAAGTGGAGCTCGCGTGAGGTTCGCCAGAGGGACACGAGAGGGGAAGGAAATTCTAATTTTAGATTGACCGCGCAAGGCTAGTCTGCAAGACGGGTTTCCTGTGACATAATTACCCCGTCTTGCAGACCTCAAAAACCTTCGTAGAAGACCCGCCTTAGGTGATGCTACCCGCAAGATTGTCCAATCCTCATGCTGCTTTTCTACCGCAGCTCCTCTTGCTATAAATTTGTATGGCCATTTTACCAGAGGACGGACTTTTTTCAGCGCCAGTGGAGCAAGTGAACAGATGTTTTCGAAACGGGGTACTCAAATTTGAACCCCGGGATCCCTTTTCTCAAAGATAACGAACACTGGCTATGCTCGACCAAAGTATATATAAATGCGCGCAGCCTCATGAGCGCTGAATCCAAGCTATGGACACCCCAACGTTATACGACTTCCCAACGCGACTCGGCCTCGTTTTCATTGTCCAATCAGCCAGCATATCTGCACTCACAGAGACCGGGCTGCTGCTTTACATCGTGGTGCGTATGTCAGTTTCTGGGTCGCCTGTTCTGATATTTTCGCCTTCGGGGTTAGTATAACGCGCTGGTGCTTCGCAAATAGTCCTTGGAAACTCATGCCCACTATTACTTCCTGAACCTCCTGGTCTCCGACTTGTTCGAAGCGCTTGGTGAGCGAGAAGTATGGTATGATCTCACAGAAATCTAACACTGTTTCCGTATCTCACCTCAAGGCTGCAATCAAGACGGAAAAGAAACCGAAACACGATTCCTTCCTCGCTGACACCTTGTCTCTCTGGAAGGTTTCGATTCCAGATGATGATCTGAACGTTAGCAACCTGGACCTCACAGGTCAAAAACCATTATCCGCTATGGATGAGTTATCGGATGTTTTCCCACAGCTTTCCAAGACCGAGCACCTGCACATTGTAGTGCGGTTGCCACATGTTGGTGAGTGCCGGCTTTCATTTACATAACCCATATCGTCTTATTTCTGCGATTCCCCTCCCATTACCTCTGTGGGGAAGAAACGCAAAGGTATGTAATACTTTTTTCGTTTTGTTCGAAACTGTATCTCATCCCACCTACCGTATTAGCCCAGGTGACGGGCTCACCACGCCTACACAGAGAAACATCTGGTGAGCTTGATGCGTGCTGTGTATCCCCTTTTTTTGATTAGTTTTATTCTAGCGAGGTGAAAATCCTACCCCTTACCCAAATGCCATTTCATGAGCGCCAGGCGTCTTCCGTCACTATCTGGCGTCGTTAGGTATCAAACTGGAGGAACCGGGCCGCTACGTAGGTGTTTTGGTGTCGCGGGGCCCCATTACATGGCCCAAAGACTTCATCTCCATAGCTAACAACCAGCCCATGGCGATGTTGAAGGAGACAGCCATCAAAACGAGAACGACAGCCCTACTTCCCATACATTCGCTGCAGCGAAACTTCCAGCCATTATTTGGGCGTTTTCCAGGAGCAGTTGGAAAAGTGACAACCCCACCTTTATCGTAATTTACATTTATAGTCCTTCATGTATGGGTTAAAAAGATTAACAATATATCATCCGACAAACTAAAGTAAGCCTTGTAGCTGGCATACTGTATCTGAAATTAGGAAAGCTTGTCTAGGACCATGTATCAGAAATATCCAGGAGCGGGATGACATCAGAAGACATGGATAAATGTGACGGGACGGGTGACTGTACGAGAGATACAGTGAGGAAAATGTCAATCTTTGGTGTGGAAAAAAATTATTTTGTAGGAGAGTAGTAATATCGTGAACGGGAAAAAAGGCATATATATAAAAAGGAAGGAAAAAACAAAGTAGCAGTCCCTCCAGTTTCTGACAAGTCTACCGCTGGAGATCAGCTCGGCTGTGAACAAACATTGTCATCAGAAGAACAAGAATAAGTAAAAAATGCGCTTACTCTCTAAGTGTATCGTACAAAAATTTATAACTCCTTAAATTTCCCTTCAGTCTCCGGATATCCAGACTAAACGTGTCATTCAAACGATCCAGCCGAGTCAGCTCCACAGAGAAGCGGACTTCGTCTCCCGCATCTTGCGTTGTATCTCCATACACAGGATCTGGTATCGTGGGAGGTTCAGTGACTAACGGACTGTTGGTGGGAGACGTGGCATCATCTTCAAGAGGAAGAGAAGGTTGCGAACCCATGCCCGACGTGGAAACCTGTGAAGACTGCCGCCGCATCAAGAGGCCCCTCAACATACCCCCAGTACCGTGAAAAGTTTGAGAGGGAACGGGAAGTCCTCGCTTATCAACCTGCAGAGTCATCAATATGTCAAGATAAACCCTGGCACATCACTTGAATACATACCCCATTGGACGCAGCCGAACCAACCATTGTGATGGCCGCCAATGAGCCGCCATTACCAGATGTATCTCGCAATCCAAGGCCAAAACTAGAAGTCTTTCTCCGCTTGGCACGTATACAGCGATATTTATATTCGCTCTCGACTTGAATCTCCACACCCATCCCCTCGATGACCTCGCGAACATGCTTCATGACTTCAGGTGGGGCACGCGTCGTTATAGTCGTCTGATCAACAGCACCATGATGAACACGTAGAACCCCTTTTGCAGGCGCTGGCACACCGACGCCAACAGAATTCCTAATACGAGCAGCAATGCTATGGGGAGAAAACGAGGAATCAGTGGCGGAAGACGCAGACCGATGGGGATGTCCAGGTGCGCGGATTGTACGTTGCTGGTCCACAGAGGTGACTACGACTTGGACAGGTGTGAGAGTCTGGCTGATGGTAGCCGCCGATGCTGATGCAGGGTTCTTACGGTTGTACCCAGATGGTTTCTCTGACTCGTCGCCCGTAAGAGTGTCGTCAGGCAAGCCGAACGACTCTCTGCCTTTGCTCTTCGTCCTGAACCATTGCATGACCTTGCGTGCTTTGCTTGTCGACGCCTGCATGCCCGGCCCCAAACCAATCTCCGTCCTCGATACACTACCAAATGGAGGCACAGGAGGTTCCTCGGCAGTAAGAGATGCGGTGGACGGCAAGGCAGAATGAGGCGGTGGCGGTGGTCGTGCGACTTCCTCTGCCTTCTCCTTGTTGATGGCACCCCGGACCTTTGATCGGGACTTAATAGAACGGGTAATAGGTTCGACCATCACTGTCAACGTATTCCTCCTATTTTTTCTTCCACCTTCTCCAGGACTCAAAAGTGACGTCTTGGAGCCAGCGTGGGCACTTGCCGGCTGCAAAACCTCCGGATTTTGGTTAAGATTCAACTTGGAAGAGGAAATATCAGTTACGATTGCAAGACCAGTCCCAGATGCTTCAGAAGGAGCACGCGACATTGCACCATTCTGATCGTTCGCCGAACCTGAACCGAAGATCTTGCCAATTCCGAGCTTATCAAAGGAGAGCCCTTTGCGGTGTTGACTTTGCTTCGATGATTGAGAACCTGTCGAACCGCTCGCGCTCCGCATTGTTTGCAAGGATTTTTCTGCTGCCGCAGGGAGGGAGGTGGTAGGAGAGCTGCTGACGGTAACAGGTGCGACAGAAGTTTCAGGATGAGGAGGCCGAGGTGACGTAGGAGTAGTTCGCTCAGGCCTGCTCCGTGAAGACGCAGGTGAAGTCGACGACGGCGCAATGGGAAGAGGTTTGGCAGTGCCTTGAGACGCCTTTCTCGGCCTTTCATGTGGGGGTCCATTAGGTGACATCTGGTGAGATGTCGTACGGGTGCGAGAAGCACGGTCTTCTGATGGCTTCTTCGGGGTGTCCTCCGAGTCTCTTTTCGGCGACGTGGCTTTTTGGGGGGTCGTAGGTCGTCCCGCCTTCTGGCCATTGGGTTCGCCGTACTCGACTTGTATGGTATGCCTGAACCCACCCTTCTTTGAACTATCAGGAGACTCCTTGACAAGATTCTGCGTTGGTGTGGCTGCAGAGCTTTTACTTGAACCCGGGTGGACATGACCATTCTCGTCCTTATTATCCCTCCTGGCACGGGAGTCGCGACGTGCCACAACTCCGTCGGCGGTGATGGCTTCCATGGACGGCAGAGGGAGAGGTTTCGTTGTATCTAGATCGAGTGATGGCACAGGTGCAAATGGGTCATCGTCGAGAGCAGATGACGGAAGGAGGGCAGCAGAATGGAGATTCTTATGGTGGGCAGTCGCGGGAACGATTGGTGAAGAGAACGTCTGATCCGTAGAAGTTTCGTACATGAGGTAATCGGGTTGCGTTGACGGATCCTTGTATGAACGACTCCTCGAGGCTGAAGTAGCCCCTCCAGGGTGATGAAGGTCCATCCTCGCGCTTTGGGTGCGTGAGACTTTGGTTTGAGATTCGGCAGCAGCAGCAGCCTGCTTCATTTGCCTCTGGTAAGCGAGCCGCTTCATTTGATGCTGCTCCATAGCTGCACGCTCTAGATCATCCACGCTCTTGTGGAACATCGGGGCATAGGCCGCGAGCCATGGATGTGCCATGACTGTTTGCAGGTCCGCGCGACGCGTTGGTTCCGGGACAAGCATCATCGATAGAAGATCCCGAGCCTCCATAGAGATGTATTCGGGGAAAGACAAGGGGGTATTCACAATGTATTTATATAGCAGATTGATGTTATCACCATCAGGGTTGGCAGGATCGTCGTCGAAAGGGAGGTAACCAGCCAGCATTGCGTATAGAATCACACCGCAGGACCAGATATCGACGGCTGATCCAACGTAGAGGCCTTCAGAAATAACGAGTTCTGGGGCTGCATAACAAGGAGAGCCGCAGCTGGTTTGCATGAGGTCGTCCGCACGGTGCTCGAAACGGTTCGCAAATCCGAAATCGGTGATGATGACATTGCGATGGCGGTCAAGGAGTAGGTTCTCTAACTTTAGATCACGGTGAACAATTTTCTTTTGGTGGATATACCAGACACCAGAGATAAGCTGTGAGAACAATTTTGCGGCGTCTTTTTCTCGAAGATAGCGATGGGCAAGAATATGGTCGAAGAGTTCCCCACCAGACGCGTATTCTAGGATGATCCCGATGTACTTGTCGGTCTCAATGACGTCGTAGAGGCGAACGATATTAGGATGTTTGAGAGTCTACGCCGATGGATTAATGGCTGTAGTTTGACGTGGTGAAAAGAATGACGACGTACCCGCAGCACCTCAATTTCGCGCTCGACTTTGGACATGCGAACAGTGGAATCGATATTGCCTCTCTTGATCAATTTGACAGCGACTTCCTCGCCCCATTGACTGTGAAGGCCAAGCTTGACCTTGCCGAACTCGCCCTCGCCCAGGGTCTGTAAGAGGAGGTATGGCCCAAACTTGGGTATGGTACGGCGAGGATGGGCTGCTGCATATGCCACAGCAGCAGGGTGAGAATTGACATCATGGTACCCGGAGTGGTCATCAGTCTGCTGTTGATGGTGTTGCTGAGAGGATTGAACGGCGTGTGATGCTCGTTTTCGGGATGATGGTTGTGATGAGGATGCTCCCGCAGCATGAACGGTGACGGTAACAGGTCGAGAAGCGCTGTATTGTCGAGACGAACCAACGGCTGATGTGTCGGGTATTTGCAGGCTCGTAGAAGGATTCATGGTGCTTGTGATTGTAGGGGACATACTAAGGCCGCTGAGAAGGAGGGAAGACGAGAAAGGAATTTGAAGTTTGAACAAGGGTGAGAATAGGCTGAAAAAAAAAAAAGAGACAAGGCACATGAGCTGCGCGGTCCCGCTTGGGCTGACGAGGAGAACCAGACGAAAGGAGCAAGACCAGGCGAACTCACTGTAGCCCCACTGTGTTGCACAGCGTCGGATATGGTGTCAGGGATGTTCAGCGCGATGATGGCGAGAGGACAGTTGGACAAAACTGATGCACTCCCACGTGGGTGACAGCGGCTGTCCCCATATGTGTAAATTCAGTAACCAGCACTCGACAAAAACATTTCGTATGTTATACAACAAGTTCCACTTTCCCCGCCTCCCTAACAGCGTTCTCAAATTCACCATCTGCCAACGCAGGATCCACCCAATCTTTCAGGAATATTTCCACTTGCTCTGCCGCCCGCCCAACAAAACTCCGAGGATCCAGAAGCTCGTCTAGTTGCTCCTTGATTGGGTCAAAGTAAGGCTCCCCGCGGATACGCTCGATGAGGTCGTTCTCGAGACCGAGATGTTTGACCTGATACGCAGCTTCATGCGATAGGACCTACCTCACAATTCATTTATTGCTGGATTGGAGTAAAGAATTAAAGTCATACTTACCCGGATCTTCTCATGAGCTAGTTGCCTGTCTCCACCTTTTTTGACAATGGCCATGATGATATTCTCCGTCGCCATGAACGGAAGCTCTTGTGCAATCCGGCGGGCAATGACCATAGGGTATACGACAAGTCCTTCCGAAATATTTTGGAGTGTTGACAATACGATATCGGCCGTGAGGAATGCCTCAGGCAGAGTGATCCGTCGGTTGGCACTAAAACGCACACGTCAGGTCTTGATGCATTCACAAGATGTATGTCTACCTGTCATCTAATGTGCGTTCGAACCACTGGATGCTGGATGTCATGAGGGCATTCTGGTGGAGCACCATGAGATGCCTCGAGAGACTGCACACGCGTTCGGAGCGCATCGGATTTCGCTTGTAGGCCATAGCCGAGGAGCCGATCTGCGTGGACTCGAAAGGTTCTTCCACTTCCTACAAGAAACGTTCAGTGGCCATGTTGGAACGTCTCTCCGAAAGAGGGATGGTGATGCCTGCACACCTTCAAGTTGGCCAACAATCTGATATCGGTAGCAATCTTGTGTGCTGTAGCACCAAAGGACGCAAGAGGAGCGAGGACGTCAATATCAATTTTGCGAGAGTACGTTTGCGAAGTCACGGGGTACACATAGTCGAATCCCGACAATGTCGCCACGCGTCTATCCAACGACTGGACCTACATCATATTTAACACCTGTCCTTTATTCGTTGTGAAATTATATGGTACCCGACCTTTTCATCGTCCCCCTCAAAAAGGGCGAGGAAACTTGCTTGACTGCCGGTCGTACCTTTGACACCCCGGAATCCAAGATCGTCGCGTGCGCGTTTTATGTTTCGAAGGTCCCAAAGTAGTTCCTACGAATGACCATGTACATTGATAAATAATATTCTAGTGAAAACACACCTGAATCCACAAAGCCGCTCGTTTTCCAACCGTGGTCAGTTGCGCTGGTTGGAAATGGGTGTAGCCGAGCGTGGGCAGGGCACGATACTGAAAAGCGAAGGCAGAAAGTCGGGATATAAGTACCGAAAGAGAATGGAGCAAGTACGTCAGCGCTTTGCGAAGGAAGATTAAATCTGCGTTGCTACAGAAGAATGCATTTCTGAGTTGCCCAATCAAAGGAGTAGAAGATGCCACATACTCTGTAACATAGCACGATGTGGCACCCAAGCTGGATACATCAAAAAGAGAAATATTATAGAATGTTTTCGAGAGAGAATGTAAAACGAACTGGATGATGCCTGCCGCGGCCGGGGCGACTTGACCAAAGGTGTATACGTGCGCCATGACGTCGTGGCGCCGCTTCTTCTCTTCTTCTGCAGCGATCTGAAACTGCTCAGGAGTGAGGTGCTGCAGAACGGCCGGGGTTCAGACATTCCAACAACGGTGGGTGGCGGGAACAAAGTCACACCAGGTTGGCTTTCATCTGCTCGATGGCTTCATCGGAAATAGGCAAGCCGAGCTCCTTCTCTGCTATCGCGAGATTGAGCCATAATTCTCGCCAGGTTTGGAAACGATTCTGTAGGGAGGGTCGGAAAAAGACGAAATCAGATACGATATATATCCGACCACGCACAACTGGCGAGAACAGATGGGACATTTCCTTGCTCGCATAACGACTGGCAAGATAATCAGACAATGATCCAGGGACAAAGGTGGTAGTATAATGAACCTAGAGAGAGGCGTTTGATAGGTTTCGAACGACTCCATAATTATTGTGTGAACCGTGCAAGAAATTTCGAGGCTTATTTATGTACACCTGTTTCGGGAAATTCGGATCACAAACGTACACCGAGAATACTTTCGGTATTTCTGCAAGGAGATCGCAGACAATTGGATAAACTGTGCGCATTTTGTTCTACTGACTGCCCCATTGAACATTCCGCGAGAATAAAACCAAGGGGAAAAAATTATCGGTCAACGGTAGAGTGGAGTAATCGGGGCAATGTACAACAACGAGAGTAAGTATGTACAACCTAAGAAACTAGAAGCAAGCGGGGGGGGAAATTACATCAGGTAAATCTCATCTTATACGGCTCACCCTGTAAGTGGACGTCGCCGCCGAGCCGGCCGAAATATACAAACTTGAATGACATACATATGCTCGTAATTCCACACTCAGGAAAATGAGCCATGAATGAGCGCGTCCCACGCCCTGTTAGACTGCAACGTTTCGATGAATTTTGCCTTGGGAGGTGCCGGAACCTGTCCGTCGTGATCGCCATCCGAACCCGCACTGGACGTGTGAGTGCTCGGAGCGTGAGATGGAGTGGCTTGCATGGGGACAGGAGCAGGTACATCGTGTCTGCCGTGATCCCTAAATGTCGACACTGTTCCGCAAGCCTGTGATTCCTCTTGCGATGCTGGTGACAACGAATGGGTTCTGCTCATATTGCGAGGGGAAGGTTGAGACGATCCAGTTGTCGATACCGGTGCGGCAGCTGTGTTCGGGAAGAGGTAATCCCCTGAATTATGGTCCTGGAGTTCATCGGTCAGATGAAGAAAAGTAGCGATAGGGTGGGAGGTGCTCACGTGTACTCCAAGGCGAGACGGTGTGTGCGGATGCGGGATCTGGTGCATATGGGGGAGAGCATTATGTGCGTGAAGGGGGTGCAGGTAGGGATCAGGAAATCGGTGACCATGCATATGTAAAGGAGTAGGGTGAGGCGGGGTCGGGGGAAGAGGTGGGGTGGTCAATGATGACGATGATGATGGAGGTGAGGAAAATGAATACGAAAGCGCAGGACTTGATGTCCCGGACGACGATTTGGATTGAGGACGTGAAGACGGTGAATAAGGCCGTTTCTACCACCGGAACGTAATCGAAGTTGTTCGAATGCACAGCACGCGGTGCCGATGAGAAAAGTCGGCTATGTAAGGGGTAAACTCACTGGAGCAAGGATACTCCCCAAGGCAAGTCGAAGCGCATCCCTGTGTTGGATATTCCTATTCAAATTAGATAGATCGTGTTCTGGAAAGGCATCTGAGACTCCAGTTTTACGACGGGTCGAGTCACTTGGTTGTTTCTTCTTGGTTTGACTGGGCTAGAACGATGAGACGCACACCGGGTTGTTCAGGGATCGTTGTGGCGCAAGAGTGCTCGGGAAACTGAGCTCACCATCGATTGTCAATGGTCTGCGAGGGTTGCTGCCAGTCAGGGATATGTTGGGTGACAATGTAGCGAATTCACTATAAACGCCCAGCCGTATGTCGACGAGAATTGACGAGCTTTGCTGACTACTGTATTAGGGACAAGACGGTGACATCTCAGTCGAGGTGAGACAGGAATCAGAGGTTTGCGTACGCTAGGTAGTGGACGGTGATGGAGGAACAAGTTCAGGCGCCCCCAACACAGCCAAGAGCAGTATAAGAGTCAAACGGCCTTTGACAAGGCTGGGAAATTTGTTTTGCTAATCACTCAATCCCATAATCACTCAATCAACGGGTCAAATCAATTAATACTTCAAGGTAAGCGCTCAAAGGACTGAGATTTCTGTGTACTTTCCAAGACACAAATCAGGGGGATACATGTCGTTGTAAATAAGAATATTTATTTATTTATGCTATTTTTCTTAGCCAAGTACGCAAATGTAAATTATTACATAAATATTTTCTCAACTAAATAAGCTCAATCAATCAAATTGTTGAACCTCGTCGCCGACGTCCACGATGAAGTTCACGACTGTCGCTACAGCCGTTGTTTTCGTGCTTGCCGCTACTGTGCACGCGGAATCCACAAAGCGCCCCATAGTACCAAGTGGCGTTCCAGGGTACGTATGTCTGAGACCTTTCCCTCATATCTTCGTCTCACCACCTGTCGTTAGCCATTCCAGCCTCACTGATTTCCCTTCGTCGCTGACCGCCACCCTACCGCCCGAGACCGACAAGCCTTCCACTACTACTGCCGCTGTCACCAGCCCCACCGGTGGCACAGCTCAACCACAAACTTCGACTCTCCCTCAAACCTCGACCCTCTCTCATTCTTCAGTAACGACCGTTACGACGCCCATCGGTACCACAACACCGACCGTTGTCGCGCCCACTGTTACCTCCTCAACTACCACTAGGCCGACTACGACTAGTGGTACCACGACTGCCGCTGCCAGCAGCCCAGCTGCTACCACCACCCAAAGCAGTAATGCGATATCTACCATAAGGATACCTGTAGCAGCAATGGCTGCAACAGTCTTTGCGACCGCTTTAGCGATGTGGATGTAATGGAAAACTGACCAGCCTATAATCTTGTGCCCTCCCGATGGACTCATTATTTTCAACCCAAATTGCTACATCTTTATTTATTCATACCCTCTTGGACTTATTCCCCTTCTGTGTAATCGAAACTCTTCTAGTCGGCGTTGAATCTAGCTATACAAGTACTTGACAACTGCTCTTGGCATCAAAGTTTAACTCTTCTTACCATCACGTTCTCCGTACTCAAGCGCTCAAGTTTCCAAAAACACTCTGCCCCATCTCCACCTGCGTCAACTACTTAGTCATACAACATATCACATCAACGGCAACTACACCATGGCAGATCAGGAGGGAGTTGCCGACAATAACATGGTTCAAGGCAAAGACCCTCCTTCTGCCAAAACAGTTCTTGAGCGGTCACGATAGATCCTCGATACTTGAGTTACGTGACGATTGGCAGGTTATATGGTATCGCAGTAACACGATAATGAGAGAGGTAACCTACACCTCATTGACAGAGGAAGTGGTCTTGCGTCGCGCAGGCCTGCCAAACACGAGGAATCTCCATCAATGGAAGAGGCCGACAAGACCAATCTGCAATGGCTTTATGTGTTAGCAGCTGAGCCTAACCGGAAGAAGGTTACACGCACTTGAGTGGGAGTGTTCCTGTTGGTGGGAAGTTCAACCACCGCATCAATCTTAACAGTCGCGGATTATTGGTTCACAGTTCCCTCTCCTTGCATATATGTTCCTTGAAATCATCGACAGAAACTTGCGTGGGCTTTCTGCCAGAAATAGGTCGAAGGCGTTATCAAAGTCATCTTAGTGATGATGCCCCTCAGCCACCCGGTGAGAGAAACAGGATGTTGAACTGAAGGATGACAGGATTTGTACGTTATCGGCTCTGACCTGCGTAGATCCAGGAGATGCCTATTACGTTCTGACTTGAGTAACATTGAAATAGATAGGGTTGGAATACTGAAGGGTCTGTTCTAACATCGTGACTCGCCGATCAGTACCGTCAAAGTGACATCGAGAACGAGAACTAAAACTGGAGGGAAGTGCCAGCGAATCCGAGCTCACCTCTGACAACCACTTGAGCAGTGACATTTACCCGAAAGTGCCTGGTCGACTGTGTTTGAAGAAGGTTCTCACTGAGGGCTGCTCAGGAATCCGAATACATAAATGTACGTGAATGGTATAGCCTCAAAAACATTATGAATGGAGAAGACCAGAAACACACGGTGAAAAATGTACCGTTTTCACTTGTAGGATGGCTGCTGCTGGGTGTATGTGGCGGGAAGTGTACGAAGAGACAAATCGTACTGATAAACGTCACGGCTCGACAGGGAACCGTAAAAGGTTAATCTAGAGCGGTTTCTGCACGAAGATAACGATTTTCGATGAGCATCAAGAGACATACGAGTGAGTCTTTCAGGTGTCCGACAGCTGAATTTCTTCCAGAATGAGAGAAAAGAAAGGCGTGGATGATGGGTACACGGCCTCTGAGCATAGAGAACTTCATGATTGACAAATGAACGGTAACGGGACGAGCATAAAGACAAGGCTGGAAATCTCAGGAGTTCACTCTACACGGGAGACCGGTCAATGCGGGCTCGAGGCTCAATATTCAGCAAGGAAAGCTCACAAATATCCGTCGCAATTAACCAGAGAATTTATAAGTTAATAAAGATCCTATTGACACGTGACCGTCTCACTTACGTATTATGCATTGGCGGCCACAACAGTTAGAGTGCCGTGGCACGGTAAGGGTTCTGGCTTTTGCAATTTGTCTAGCTTAGATTGGCTGAGTCAATTTCAAACGTTCAGCTAGGAAAATAGAACATTTCCGCTCAGCCGTGCGTGAGTCGCGGTGTCGCGCCATCGTCGACAAATGCTGCTGCGTGCAAGGCCATCCGGTGTCTCGCGAACACGCCGGGATCCATGTCAATTCACGTGGGGTGGGGGGGGTGACCATGTGCATCCTGAACGACATAAGTCTGTGGTATCGAGGCAACTATGCATTCCATCTGGCTTCGAAGAAGCCGTACGATCCTACCTTTGGTCATGACAACCGCACGAGAAACTAGGATCTCCTTGGTTTCCTGAGTGATAGGCGCGCTCCCAATTATTACGAGCGACTTCGTCCTGTCAATCATATTGGCTACTGCTCTACCCGCCAGTTACCCCTAACGTTCATCGCTTCAAACTCTACGATAGCACACCGTCCATGAGTTTTGGGTACGGCATCGGTGATGTTTTGTCTATTGAGCAGCTCGCCTGGGATCTCTACAAGTCTTGCAAGAAAGCACCGGAAAGCTTCAGGAACCTCACATCGGAGGTTTTATCTCTGCATGCCGTGTTGAAGGAAGCTGAAGAAACCGTACCCGCACAACCATTGTCATCTACGAGGCAAGATCGCCTGAAAACAGTTGCAGATGGATGTTTTAGTGTCCTGGAAGATCTGCAAAATCTTGTCAAGACGTATGAGAGTCTGGGGTCACAGGGCAAGCGAACTTGGGATCGGGTGAAATGGGGTGCCGAGACATTGCAGAGTTAAAGTTGCGACTCGTCTCAAATACAATGCTACTGACAGCTTGGATAAGGTCTGTAGTTGGATCTTTATTGTGTGTCGTATATCTCACGGCCGATACTTGATATCGTAGCACGTCCCAAGCTAATGTCGAGAAGAAGCTCCATGAGTTCATGCAGGAGGTCAGAGAAGGAAAGCGGGAAGGCTCAATTATCTCTGTTCAAACGATCGACTCCCTTTCGGCAGATGAAAAACAAGTATGGCGTACTACTCGAAAAGAACTGGAAGATGTCGGCGTAACCGTTGCTTTCAACGCTAACAAGGAGTTCATTATCACCTGGTTTGCGAATGCCGTAGCGAATGGAGCGTTCGACGAGTCGCATTCAAATATAGATCTATGCAGAAATTCTTCGTATGAGATATTGAACGGTAATGACAACTTTTTTTGCCAGTCAACATAGCTCTTAATATATTTTACCCTTTTTCAGATGTTGAGATCGTCTCTCGAGGGTCGGTAGCGCTCGAAGCACGACCAGGGTCAGCTTCAGTTTCGCAGACTTTGCCGTCAGACATTATGGGCTCTTCAAATCCGGGTGCCATTTCATCAAGAAGGGATGTGAAAGCTGTTTCTATAATCCGAAAGGTCACCACACGACGGCCACGTTTCCCACAGATTGCTGCTTTGATTGCTAGTCTAGTCACCCGTCCCAGACACAGCCTAATCGCGGCCGCGAAGGAAGGAGACTTGTCAAAAGCGAGGAATATACCAGCAAAGTTTAGTTTGCTCAACGAAGCTTCCTTCAGGACGGCCATGCGCCGGGCAGCAACGTTGGGGTATGAGGAGTTCGTTCGACTACTGTTTGATTACGGTACCAACGTCAACGCTAAGGGGCGGTGGGGTGATGCCGCGCTGCACAGCGCTTCGGGTGGCGGGCACGGGCAAATTGTACAACTGCTGCTCGAGAATGGTGCTGACGTCAATGCTAAGGGAAGATCGGATAATACCGCGCTGCATGGCTCTTCGTGGATCGGGCATGAGCGGATTGTCCGACTACTGCTCGAGAACGGTGCGAACGTTAATGCCAAGGGACGATGGGACCTGACTGCGCTACACTTCGCTTCCAATAATGGGCATGAGCAGGTTGTCCGACTGCTGGTGCTGATGTCAACGCTAAGAGACAATAGGATCGAATCGCGCTGCTCATTCATTCCACTTCGAGTAACGAGTGCGAGGTTGCCAGACTACTGTTCGAGAACACCGCCAATGTTAACAATTTTAAAGAATACCACATCGCCCTCTGCATTGCTTCCAGGAAGGGCCATGAACAGATTGACTCTGCAGTTACTGTGGGAGAACGGCGCTGTCGATTGACCAGTTTACGTTCTGCACCGTAAGCCGATAGAAAGGTATGTATATACCTGTTTTCTGTAGACAGAGTTGTATTATGTCGTACATTTTGCTTTGGTAACGGCGCACGTCTCTTATATGTATATCTTAGCCCCCCCGTTTCTATTTAGATCTGTTACTCAGGCTGATTTGATTTTATAATCCAAGTCTCGAGCTACGCATTCCGACTCGGTGAATATGAGAGTAAGCGAGTCAGGAATTATATAGTTCGAATATTGCTGCAAATCAGTCAGCTGGTTGTCAAGGGCTGGTAGCTGCGAGGATGGTGCGCACATTTATGCTGGAGATATGTCCTGTAACATGACGACCATGTAACGGGAAACAAGAATGATATATCATTGAACCAAAACAGATATCCCCCCCAGGGATGATTGGAAAAAAAGGGATGGGATTAGTATTACAACAGTCGAATCTGTGTGGTAGTTCAATCAAGATTTCGAGTCTTTCGGTCAAGACAACTTACAATCTCACACTCAATCATCCAACTCATCCTCTTCATCATCACTCGTCAGCGTACCACGGTTGCCGTTGCCAAACATTTCGCCTTCAACCATATCAACCACTGCGTCGATGGCAGCACGGGACATACGACGCATCGCTCCTGGTCGCATTAGCGGGTGATTTTCTTCCTTCAAATCGTCATCATCATCGTCACCTTCTTCATCTTGTTTTGTATCACCCCCATCCCCACTCTCATCGGCATCCCCAGAGCTCACACCATTTTCCTCTCCACTAGCGTCAGCGTTCTCCTCATCTGAACTATCACTTGTAGCCGAACCGCCATCCGAGTCGTCAGAGTCTACTTCGAAGTCCTCATCATCCTCATCCGAGTCGTCCTCCCTTTGTTTCGTAATCCCCCCTGCATTTTTCCCACTCCCACTCCCCTTTCCTTGTTCAGGAACCTTCGCCTTTCCGAATAGATGTCTATGTTCTCTGACCCATTGATTAATGCTCTGTTGCTCTCGTCCATCCACCATCCCGAACTCAGTCTCTATCCCCTCTTCACCACCGTCGACGCTCGCTGTAATATTCTCACCATCCAATAAAGCACTGGTAGTCTTCCTCGTCAGGATGACCGAACATGTCCTCCCAGTCGCGCTCACCAATCTCAATCCCTCGGTCTTGCTCAGTAGTTCTTCTACAGACCAGAATTCGCACGGCTTGCTGTCACCCCAGAGTATACCTTCTTTCAGGAACCACAAGGTACCTGCTTTCGCCGCACGGTATGCTTCAACACCAGGGACGCCACCGCCATTTGCTGCGACCGCGCCGCCACTCGAGCCGGCACTAGCACCAGCACATGCACTGCGAAACACAGCAGTAGAAGGCTCCAGAATTGGAAGAGCGGACGTTGGGAGGTAAGAAAGGAATTCGTGGAGGGATGATAATGTCGCTGATCCTTTCGCCAAATTGTTGGTAGTGGACTGCGATGAACTTTGGCAGTGTCTGGTTGTCTTCGATGCGGACGCTGCGAGAGCATCGACACCAAAGATAACTTGTGGGTTTGACTGTGATGTAGACGCGGACTGTTTGCCTCGGTCTGGGGTATCTGATGAAAGGAGCACGACAGTCCAGTGTGCTTTCGACTTTCCTCTCGTGGGCAAGATAAATGCACGGTGTAAAGATGAAAGTGGTACGGTGGCTTCTATCTCATGTGTAGATGGATGGGTAAATCGGATAGAGGATTTGTGTATCGTGATGTCGACTTTTTTGCGGACCGGCGATGTGGCGGAGATGGAATGGAGGGTAAACAACGGCGGATTGTCTCCTTGCGAGTTGGTGTCCGCATCATCCTCGTTGAGTCTCCGTTGACGCTTAACGCTCTGCAGATCGAGCATGGCGTTTCCTTCCCTTGGTCGTTTCAGATCAGCAGTAGGTCGTCCTCGTAGGTCGTCTAGCGCGGTCATAACCTTGATTTGTTTGTCGGCCCATTCCTGGCGAAAATCAGGGGATGAATCTGATAAGCATTCGGCGCCAACCACGAAGCGAATGAGAGAATCGACAAGTATCTCGACAGATGATGACGACTGACAGAGAGCCTGGATTTCAGTGGCATAACCGTTGGGAAGTGAAGCGCACACAGCCCGATAATATGGTGTGTCCCGAGTCATTTCGCTGGGAAGCAAAGTTGGTTGACGCGCCGTGGTACTGGTCTTCTGGTGAGGCTCTGCGGTCAACACGTAAATCGCGTCAACCAAGCGTGTTGTCGGGTCGGTGGTGAGAGCGGTTTGCTTGGCTTTGTTTGTCTCAAGGTACATCGATAACCCTAACCCTATCATAAGGTAAGTTTATGCCTCACCCTGCCATTCGAGTTTCGTCTGAAAATTATTTCAAAAAATGTCTTTTGTACGTTGACCGTCGTGTAATCGTCCTGAACAAGCCTCCAGGGCTCGTCTGTCAGCCCTCATTCAAACATTCCAGACAAGTCACCATCTCCTGTTATCTGTTCGCGGGCCACAGTTTTTTGATAATACCTCTAGCCGAGCCGTGTGGGTTTCAGCGACGATTTCACCAAGATGCTATACGGCAAGTTGTTGTTGGAAAGAGAAAATTCAAAACATGCTCATCTTGAGCAGACGCCAAGGAAAACCTTGGATTGCCCTCCTTACCGTATCCCGTGCATCGTCTGGACAAGGTGTGTCGCCAAATAAGCCACCTAGTCAAAAAAGCTGAAGTCTTCATTGTAAAGCCCACAACAGGAGCGCTCGTTCTTGCATGCACTGCCGCATCTGCACGAGATCTTTCCCACCAATTTCAAACTCGGACCGTACATAAAACTTATCTTGCTCTAGTGCGAGGTGGGGAAAAGTCCTTTGACATGAGATCCGGAGAGATCCGCGTTCCTTTGCAATTCGATGAAGGACGTGTTTCTTTATCCACAAATGCATCAAGCCCGGGTCAATCTGCCTCGACTGACTGGGAGTTGTTGGCCTCGTCAGTCAGTCCCTCAGTCAAACCCCATTTTATTTGCAGTGTTTTAACCGAGGCTCAGCCTAAAGCTCCGGTTTCGCTCCTCAGATTGAGATTGCATACAGGATTGAAGCATCAAATTCGGTTACATTTGGCCAAGTGCTTGCAGAGCATGTTATTTCATCACAAAATGATGTCCTTCCGTTGATGAAATTGCGTTCACAGCACCCATTATCGGCGACAAACTTTACTCCCTGAAGAAGCGCACCGCCGAGTCAATCCGTACGGTAACTGAAGTCCCCGAGAACCGGCTGTTCTTACACTCATCAGAACTATCTTTTCTTGTAAGGCCCGCTGATCAATTATCTTGGTCTCGTGGGTAAACCATTATTTCAGAGATACAGGAAAACGGGACCAAAGAAGCGCTTCCGTCTCGGTATCCTTGCACCGCTTCCGAAAGACTTTCTGAAAATGTGCTCAAATTTGGAGATAAACGTCGACTCGAGCGAAATGAAGGGTGGATTGTTGGTGGACGGTATACGCGTGAACGAACGTGATCTACCGGATATAGTTGGCCGATGGATACCTGCATAATAATAAGTACAAGTGAGGTCTACTTCCCTTTGTTTCCGAATGGAATAAAATGGAATAAAAAAAATTACAAATGGAGAAACTAATAGTCCCGTCTCGGCAGCCACGACTAGGAGGAGGAGGACGCTTGAGCTCTTGACTCTTGGTGTGCTTTCATCCAACTGCCAACCCCGACTGCGATCGCGCCGACGGCATGTGCAGTACCGGATGCCAGAATAGCGCCACCAGCACCTGCACTAATGGCTGGGATAGCTGGTATAGTGCCAAGAGTGATAAGTATTGCGCTCAATGTGCTCATCACTTTGGGATGTTCCGAAACGAGAAGGTCCAACGCCTGGGTAGCGTTCAGGAGCCATATTGGCGCATGGGACACAGTGGTGGAGGCTATGCCAGAAAAACCACCATTTAAGCTGAGCTGATGCGAAGATGTAGCAACAGGGACAAGTTACTCACCGTCTGCCACTGTGGTGCTTGTTCTTGATGGAGCGGGCGGTCTGCTGGTGTCCCTGATAGCGAGGGCTGCGCCATCTGACTTGGATTTTACCGGAATTGGACGCTCGGCTTCCTTGCCATCCTTTCTCCGAGTGATCCAATCCGACGTTTTCGAAGGAACGGGCGGAGGTTGAGGCTGTATGGTCGCCTCTTCATCCTTTTTCCTCGTCACCCACCAGCTAGACCCCTTTGCCCGAACTTTGAGTGTCTCTTTGGCGTTAGCGTCGAGGTCCCCTGGATATCGCGCATCCATGAGAAGTTAAAGAGAGAGCAAGATAATAATAAAATACGTACACCCCATATTGCGCATGGCAAGACTGTATTTCTTCCAATTCCATCGATATTTTCCTCCGTGCACCTTCGCCATGACTTTCTTAAGCTCGTCCAGTCTGGCTTTCGCTTTATCCGCCATGAAATGCTGGGCAACCCTGTGCCAGTACTCGTCTGGTACCTTCCGCTCAACACACCCCGCTTTGATCTGGTCCAGCCAGTCGTTGATGGGAAGGTCCTTCTTGGGGTTCCCGAGAAACCACGGACCGTCAGTCCAAGAGGCAAATATTGGCTCTAGGTCGAACGGTTTGATCTTGAATGCGTCAAGCATCGTGGGATACGATGTTGAAAGGAAGGAGAGTGGGTGGGGGTAGTAAGAGTGTCCATTATTGTTCCATTGTTGATACTTTTAACAAGACGTCGGGAGGCCTCGTTTTGGGGAGCGTGTATGAAATGAGGGCGCAGTCATTTTACACACATTTTCGGTGAGGCCTCCCACAGACTTTCATAGATCTAGGGAACGAGTTGATCGTGATCCGGCAGTCATCAGCAAGCTCAGGCTTCGGGGTTGTCCACCTCACCTCACTTGTGAATAGTTCGAGATCTACAGGGTCTTCGGAAATGCCAAGGGGTCAAGTTCTGAAGGCCTGAATAGTTAGGCACGTAAGGTGATGTTTTCAGTGCAGCGGGGACAAAGTTGAGCGCTGGTACAAATAACTCGAATAGTATTACCGTATTGTTCTGTCCGTATACCTGCCTCAACTAATATGGTACAGAATGGATCGTTCTCCTATTCTCCTGCAACAATCGAACAATCATGTCCAATAATGGGGTACAGTCCAGTTCTCCGCGAGCGTTGACGTCGCGGCACCATTCTTGAGCAGCAGTCAAACAATGAACTCGTGTCCGTTACCCGAAACGCAGCGCAGCGCGGTATTGTCCAATAATCCCTTAGCGCTGTCATCGGCACCATTCTCTAGCAGTCGAATAACGGACTCATGTCCGTTACCCGAAGTATGGTGAAGCGCGATGAAGCACGACATTGTCCCATCGTCTTATATCATTGGCGTCCGCACCATTCTCCAGCAGCAGTCGGACGATCTGTCTGTATCCGTTCTTCCATGCGCCGTACAGCGCGGTGCGGCCTCCTTCTCCCTTGGCGTTGACATCGGCACCGTTCTGGAGCAGCAGTCGGACAACTTCTTCGTGCCCGTTGTTCGATGCGCAGTACAGCGCAGTATAATCCCCCTGTCTCTTGGTGTTGACGTCGGCGCCGTTCTCGAGCAGTATTCGAAGGAACTCTTCTTCCTGCTCAAACTTTGCCGCCTTAGCGTTAGCGTCGGCACCGTTCCCGAGCAGCAGCCGGACGAATTCCACCCGCCCAAACTCCGCTGCCCAGCATATGGCCGTGGAGAAAGATTCACCGTCGAGTAAGCTTAATTTAGTTGGATTGCTCATTAGCTTCCTCGCTTTCGGTAAATCTCCTTCCACTACAGCCGCGATTAAGCTTTCTCCAGGGCGGGTTAGACCAGCAATCAAAGCAGAAAATCCCGGGACATGGGGCCGCCATGCGACCTTCGGGGCTAAAGAAACTGATGATGTGTTTCTTATTACGTCCTTTCTTGAGGTCGCACCAGTGGTATTCGAAGGGCCGATAAATTTTGTCGGCGAATTCGGTGGGACCTGCGAAACTGAAGTCCACCCTTCGAGCACAAGTGATTCCTGGGAATTATGTTCCACATCTGTTATCAAGGGTAATAAACTGATGAGAATTGGGTCGGCTGGGAAAGAAATTTTAATTACCGTTCAATGTCAAGAAACTTTCGTGTGGTTTTACGGTCGAGTCACCGAAAGATCCACGAGCCATTTCATTCTTGAAGCAGTCGATGATAAATTCTTTGTTGGCATCAAAGGCCGCAACAGTAATCCCAGCATCTCCTAAATCTTTTCGAATAGTCCGCCAGACCCTTTTGTCGTATGTGGAGAGGGAGTCGATCGTTTGGGCAGAGATAACTGAGCTTTCCCGCCTTCCTTCCCTGACCTCCTGCATATACCTATTGAGTTTCTTCTTGACAGAAACTTGAGACAAACTAAAACATAGGCTATCAGCACGGGTGATACGGTACGCATTAAGCATCCACCAAACCACAAACCTTATCCATGTCATCAGTAGCATGGTATTTGTAGTCAGCCGCAACCTCAACCCTGCAATATCCTCAGCTCCCCATCTCATCCTATCCCAAGTGCACTTGCTTCGTGCCCCCAGACTCTCGTACTTCTTGATAAGATTCTGGAGATCTCCCAGAACACCAAAACACCCATCTCTAACTGCTTTAAGGCGTTCTTGCTGTGTGGGAGATAGTGGTTGCGGAAACACCATTTCTTGAGCTTCTTTTAGCACGGCATGCAGAGATAAGACCTCCGACGCGATATTCCCAAAGCTTTCCGGCGCCCCCTTGCAAGACCTGTAGAGATTCCAAGCAAAGGCTCCAACCTCCAAAACATCGGTGACGCCGAATTGAAAGGCCATGGATGTTGTGCAATGGTAAAGTTCAAACCGAGCTGAGTGAATCCTGAGCGAATTTCAAAGATAAACAGCCTGGAAAGCACTGGTAAGGCCAACATTAGGGCCTGTAATTTATACCCGGTAACTGTACCGTTCACTTTAGGGAATCCTTGAGAACGCACCTGTCAATCAGAAAATCAAGGAGAGTCCTGGTATATCTTTCGGTTTCCATCTTGTAAGGTACAACTTCTTCGAAGTACTAGATCAGCGCCCACACTAATAGGGCCCGGGATGGAATTTACATAATAAGTCACATTGGCCACGTGTCGTGGTAGGTTCGACTCGGAATTCTGTGCCTCTCAATATCTACATAAATAGCGATTTGCTATTAACAAATGTAGACTCTGCAGTTTGAAATTGCATGAGGTTGTGGGGATCTCGCGTTTACCGAGGTAACCGAATCAGATTTTCAAATATTGGTGAGTAAATTCATTGTCTCTTCACCCAATCAATAGAGGCAAGTGACTTAACTTCTGAACATGTGAAGGTGGAATGCATCATGCCAAAAGCTCCGGATGAGTATACACTCTGTTATCTTTTGATTCCTCACCGAATCCACAATCTCAATGGGGTGTAGATGATATGTAAGATCGGAATACAATGTGCGTATCACTCATTTTCATTGTAGGTCATGCTTCGCAACCCGACAAGCACGGCAATCGGCGTTAATGGTTACATTCCGTTCTTTGTCGATGCATTGATTTCTGTTTGTCGAATTTCGGAACACATACCCATTCCGGCGCATATGCGGAAGACCAATACTGTACTGCCGTAACTGATACGTCTGCTCAAGGGCACGAGACGAGCCAGGTGTCAACAAGGTGTCGCCGGAGGCTCTTCATACGGACCAGCAAGGAACACCGCCATCCCGATGGAAGCAGCCACGTATGATTGAATCGGACATTTTCAGGACAGAGCTACATGTATTATTTCTTCCGATGATCCCATGGCGCTGTCATCCACCTCCCGGCCACTATTGCCGTGCGTGCGTGGGTACGGATGCCCACTCCTGATTCCCCTGCTCGCTTCTGCAAACACAGGCGTCCATAAACACACCGCAGGGGTTATCGATCACCCCACTCTGGTGCGGTTTGATGGTTCCCCATTAATTCGCTCGTATCTGGGGATTTAGTTGTCCAGGAAACAACGCTGGAAATTTCCTTCATTCGTCTGCTTCTAGGAACATGGACACCTCCGATTTCACGGATGCTTCATTTGTCGAGGATCAAACAAGAAACTCCTGTTGTCTGTCGTAGAATTATTGTCGTCAACGCTTATCCGATAATCCAACAGACCGATAATGCGTCCTTTCCAAAGACTTTTTTACATGCTACGTCAGCGCAGTAGCAATGGCCACTTTCGCGGTAGGAGTCTTTGCCAACACATTTGCCCGCTCCCTGTTTCACGACTTGAGAGGTGGGGGATGGCAATACTCAAAGCCTTGGTGTGTTGGTTATCTTTGAGCTGCCATCGCCCCAAAATTCTTGTTGGAACGCGATGTGACCTTGCTTAGCCTTGGTAGATAGGGGCGTGAGTGTTGTTCTTTATCTTCGGCCTGACCCACCTATACGGAACCTCACTTTTGTCTCATTTGCTTCAGCCGGGATTTCTGCCTTGACTTGCAAGGCTGCGACCCGGCTACGGGTGTACCCACTTTCTTGGGTTATCCTTCCTTGGATCCCAGTGGTATCTTTGAATTTTCTACATTGCTCTTAGCGTCAGCTTTCGCACCCTCCTTCTGGGCACCGCTTGGTTCTTACTCAAAGTCTTTCTTTTGACCGGTTTTTTCTCGAGCGTTTTTCCCACTTCAACGAGGTTAGAATTGCCAATCAACGGGACTCCGATGCGAGCAGGTTGGGAAGATAACGTTCGTGAAGACATCACAAACACAATGGATGCAAGAAAACCCGAGCAATTGCAAAATGAGAATCAAAAGTAGCAGAGATAAGGTGTAATTCGTGACATAATAATGTATATGGGGATGGCACCTCAGATCTGTCTCATGGCGATGGTAAATCATGACCACATCAGAATAACTGATTCTCCCTGCCCGAGAAGTCGCCGAAGATCATAATTACTCGGATATTTCAGGGAAACCACCCGAAAGCCAACAATCTCGCCCGATACTGTCGCCCTAAGGGCCTGTAATGCTGGATCTCCTCGTATCCGCATCTCTTTCATCGTCAGTCGGCACTACTACATACTGACTATATCGAAGTCTCGAAGGCCGTCATGTTGGTCAAAAGGCCTTGTCATATCACCCTCACAAATCAGAAACTTTTCTGACATAAGAGAAACATTCGCTCAATTTCAATGCTACTAATAGATATTACACGTGGATAATCGGGAGATGATATAGAATGCAACTTAGAATACAAAATCAATGTGTAGTTGGGATGATATATATCATATTTGAGGAAATAGTGTTCGTCTAGAAGAAATGTTCCCCAACACTGTTGGTGATGAATGGTTATGAATGGATAGAACCGGAGCTATCTTGACGGAGGCCTCCGCTACGAGTGTGGGCATAAATGATTAAGAGAAACCTAAATTTGTGCTGCTGGCAGGCCGGGATGAATCCGTCAGGGAGAATGGACATAAATCTGACATGTGTTGGAAGCTTTGGAATGACGCTAGGGGAGGCGCTGTACTGAAGTCGAATGGGCTAGATAGTCGATGAGACGTGTGGAATGTGGCCGGACTTGCGGTCGAGTTGTCGATCATCTGTGGCGGTTTCGAGGAGTCCTGGATTAAATTAGCCGTAGTGCCTCCTTCCAGGTTGCCGACGTCAACTAATTTTGCACCCAAAGCAGAGGACAAGTTTAGAGACTGTGATTCTTCACGAGGTGAGCCCTCCAACCGTTCGACTTCAGTAGGGGCGCGATCAATTTGAAGAAAATACGGCGGCTGATTATCCACCGGTCCTCTACTGGAAACGGGCAGGAACACTCGTAAACGTTGCAAAGACGGCGGCAATGAACCCTG
Organism: Hygrocybe coccinea; assembly: GCA_963555575.2. NCBI lineage: Eukaryota > Fungi > Basidiomycota > Agaricomycetes > Agaricales > Hygrophoraceae > Hygrocybe > Hygrocybe coccinea. The sequence continues at coordinate 1,586,345 of OY741999.1, forward strand.
GGTGCCCTGTTCGATTGGTTTCATTGTGACATCCAGATTTAAGAAGGCTCCTCCTGAAAGAGTTTCCTTTAAAGAAGGAAGTACCACAAAACTGTCGGTGCTACTATCCGGTGCATTCTCTTTGTTTTGTTGGCATCTCGCGTCAAGGTTCGCGTTTCTGAGTGGCACTACGCTTGGGATTCGGGGCCTCTTGGCTCTCCGGCGCTCATCGGAGTCAACTTTTTGGTCCTTTTCCTTGAGACAAGCTTCGTAAGCTTCAGGATATTCGCTGTGGTACTGCCATCCGTTCGGGAGACCCTTGTACAAAGAAACTTCGCGAGACATTGGGTGAGTGTAAAGGTCCTGTAATTTGGCTAGAGGCAAAAGACGGTGGGGAGCATCGAAATGAATACCGGCGATGGATTCGAGGTTGGACAGTGATCTTGCTTCGCTGGATTCGACTGCTGTTTTTTCCGTTGGCCGATTGCTCGACGCACCCGCCACTGTGGAATCGAGAGGCCCACCGTTCAAGGGCCAACTACCCACGGCGTTCTCGCTAACGCTGCGATGGCCTCCGGCAGCCTGTCTGTTATATTGAGATTGGACAATGTCTTGGATATCCAAGGGAATCACTTCTTGTCGCGTGGGCATCGGCATTACGTTCGTTACCTGCTGTTTCACTAGGGGCTTTCTGGACTTTTTGAGGATGCAAGTCGGACACGCCTTGACGAACCGCGTGACAAGCTCTTTCGGAACCCAAGAATAATATTCGTGAACTACAGCGCGTGTCTTGTCTCGCCCACCATGTTGCGCACGACCATGACAATAGCAGATGATCTCGTAGATTTGTTCCTGAATAGCAACCGGACGACCATCGTGCAGTAACAAAGGTCTCGCACATTCCATAGCAGTGGCGCCAGATCCAGGGAAACATGCCCGAGGTTCGCCAAGAGTAAACATCTTGCGTACCCAGAAGCGAAACTGGGGACTTTCATCGCGACTCCTAGGTTGCAAAAGAATGTCCCATATCCGGTCGAACATGGCCTGATTGATAAGAGCTTTTTCCCGCTTGCTCGTGTGAAGAGAGGCCAGGTAAACGGCCTCGATATATTTGTATTGTTCATAAGTGGGGAACCCAGGGTTGTGAACGACGTGGCTCGGAACGGTAAGAACACATGGAACAGCCTCTTGTGAAACTGCTGTAGATTCGTTGTCGATATTCCTGGCATATGGCTTGGAACTTGATGCAGAAGCCCGTCGCGTATCTTGTCGTGCAGATGACGGAGACATAAATGGTTGGTTGGAAACTATAAGGTTGGAAACTATAAGGATAGAGTGAAAATTAGGTGTTAAGATTAAGAGGCAGCTAGTATAGCACTGCGTTGTTTCCTCGTCAACAAATAATGTAGATTATGAGGAAAAGGAGTACTCACTAGTTGGTTCAACCGTCGAGGTTGTATTTCAAGGTCCAAGTGTCGAACGCGGGGAACAAGTAGTCATGTGATGCAAAACAAACTCAATATATTGCTCAATGGAATCTAATTCTGCTCGATAATAATGCTAGTTCGAACAGTCTATTCTATGCATGATTGTTGTCCGCGGAATGGAAATGATATTGAACGAAATGCGAAAGTGGATTGATATGTGGTGCAAGATTTAGCAATCGCCATTGAGCCGGTTCTTCGGGAGAGTCTGATTATACGAAGGTACACCCCAGCCGGTCAAGTTTGAGTTGGTGTAGGCTTCTTTATACCTAAAGAATCTGATGTTAGCCCAAGACTTGGGAACTCGAGAAGCAAAAAAAAAGAAGTCTACGCTTCAATATAGGCCGCGGTAGGAAAATCTGGAGGGTCACATCCGATGTTATGAGCATCTTTGGGTTGATAAACTCGTATATAATCAATAGACATCGTCGCTGGGAATGTCAACTGCTTGAAATCGATATCGCCGAAATTTGTCGAGAAACCAAGATTTGCAATGATATACTGCGAATGCCAGCATTAACAACCTGCGGCGCCAATTTGGAACGATGACAGCGTACCATCGGTTCTTGAGATACAAGACGTGCCGAAATTTCCGTCTGTGTATCAGGGCCCATCCCGGCACTCATTATCGTCCAGGCTGGGACTCCGTTGTTGATCCAGGTGATATAAGCATTTTCGAAGCTAGGAGAACAATTTAGGGAGGCAGGCAGGCAGGGAAGTTATTGTGCTGACCCAGGCCTGTATTCAAATCCATAAACGCTGAAGCAACCCGTTGCGAGTTCGTAGCAGTCTTGGTTGGTGACAGAAAGACCACTTGTAGTTTGTTGGAAAGCACCTATCACGATTAGAAATCGTTAAAATAGCGCGGAAATTGGAAGATGTAGTATGACGCACCACCGTGGTATGTATTCAAAAAAGTTGACGTAGAGTTATAAATGATGAGATTTTCTGTGGTGTTAAGCCACGCGTATTCTGCCTGGTGACGGCTTCCCTATCAGTACGTCATAAGACCATAGAGAGAAAGCACCTGACATTAAAGGGTGCCCATTGTGCAGATTGCGATACCTATGACATATCTGCGTCAATACTCGAAGACGTAAATAAAGCCAAGTATGCTTACCTGCCCGACGCCATCAGAAACAGTTGCCTCAAAAATGTCGATTTCAGGCGCCGCCCTGCCAACATAATAACCTGTCGAATCCACTGGACCAGGATGCGATTCTCCCGGACATGTACATGCCGACAAGCGTTGGCCAGGGAGATATGACTGACCGAGCACCATTACATGCAGTTAGCTATGCTATTGAAAGTTCATATAATACACGCACCAGCATGTCATTATTTCGAGGATCACCGTTCTGAACAGCTGCCAGAGGCGTGGCAGCGCCTGGATATGTTTGATTTGGGAGGGTTCCGACGTCACAGGCCTCATAGGAATATGGCCACTAAATAAAGGCAAAAGGTCAATAAGTCGAGAGCGAAGTAAACCAACACTTAGTGCACACCATTCCTTCAAGGCTGGCGCCATATCCAGCCCGTCCTTTAGTGCAAGCCAGTCAGCACGATAACGGGAGTTGACCGGACAATTTCGTACCCAAATTACCCATCGTCCAACTAGACCAGTAAGTACTGTGGTTAATAGCAGGCTCGACGGACGAACAAAATATATTGCGCTCACACAGCAGGCCAAAGTCCACTATGGGAACGACAGAGTCAACTACTACAGAAGTTAAATAATGACGAATCTAACAACGTACTTGATGTTATTTGCACCAGGCAAGATGACGGCCGCTGTGACAAACCTATGGTAGGCATATGCTTTAATGTAACTGAAATACCGGAAGCTCACCTTCAATCAAACCTCCCGTGAAGCAAAACTTATTCCTGCCATGGCGTTGATAATTTAAGCATAGATGATCATGAAACGAAGGGCTAACCATGATTGAATCTACATTTTTAACGGATACGAGATGAGCTCCCGTCCAAAACACAAGGGCGGATACACAGACCATGCCAGACCGATAGGTCATATTATGATTATTATCGGGATTCTCTTTCGTTAATGTCAATCTAAGCGCCCCACCCCGGGTAGTTGCTGATGCCGGATCATACCACTCCAAGTCATTCTGTGAACCAAAAGAGAGAGGTAGTTCGGCATTGAATAGCGTGGGATCCGTGACAGAATTGCCGCACCGTCTGCCAGTAATGCAAGTCCGCAGCTTCCCAATAAGGATCATCACCGGGATAGAAACTTCGGCCATCCTCGTTAAACTCGTCGGAAAAAATGAGATCCCACTCGTCATTGGAGTTCATAACTGAGGTTTTGGTGTAGGCTTCTTGCGGTGTATCGAGATCGATCAGACCAAAATTGCCAGGCATGACCGCAACTTGGCCGGTGGCGTTCGTTCCTCCAAGATTGAATCCACCTTGAGTCGTCTGTGGGTGCTTCAAAAAGTGACTCAGTATTGGATAACCTAGAAAGGCCAAGAATGTTTATTTGTGGATGAATTTTGACAGTCCGTCACGATCGTACCAGCACTAGTTGATTGATGTCAGTATCACTGAAGACGAAACGGTCAACAGGGTGACTTACAAGAGCATCAGCATAATAGTGGAAAGGAACAAGAGACAACCGAGGTTCGCCATACCGCGAGCAGTGAAAATGTGGCCTCCCCGGTCATTCCTCCGGTCACGTTTGGGATCAGGATTATGCAAGTAGTCGTCAGGCTCTGGCACATTCATAAGAAGGGCAGCTGTCCCCCATGACTCCGGGTTGGGGGAGAGCGAGAACTAAGCAAAGACGAAATGTTAGCGCAGATAGATGGCGAAGACGTGCCACGGTGAGCCCATTTTACCTTGTCCGAAATCGAACTCTGAATCATGAGCAACTCTGTCAACATCATGGAAGAAGGCCTGGCCAAGGCAACAAGACGTACAGGGTGGACGGATGCGTTATCCCGAGTAAAGTAGGGATCTTGAGGTTGGGGCTGGAGCAGGTTAGTGGTTGAACCCGTTCGTTCCATGAGTTAGCCGAGAGTCGAGGAGGGATGGGCAGGAATTTGAGCTGTAAGCAGGTAAAGGGATAAAAGGAATGTGAATCAAAGGAATGTGGAAGAGACAAAAAAAAAGTTGTGAATGCGAATATTATTTAAAGAGCTTCGATCGTTCCGGTAAGAAGCGCGAATCGGCTACTAGTGCATTTACGTACTAGCTCTAAATCTACATTTAACAAGTGAGGGATGCGAGTCTCAACCTGTTATATCGACTGGCGCCGATTGTGGCAGCCCAGCTAGGGAACACACAAGACCAGCAATCGCAACAGAGAGCTTTGAGGTGTATTTTGCATGGGCAGGGCGGTCATTGGGGTGGGGGTGCTTCTAATTGCGAAGGCGGACGGTGGTCCCTGATCTTCAACTAATATTCACACGGTCGTAGCCGACAACTGCATCGACAACGTCGCTCGGGGTGGGCTTGGGTGCAACAACGTCCACTTGGAAGTTCAACTTGTCACGAAGAAACGCGGCCGTTGTTGGTCCAATGGCAGCAATTCGAGCAGCGCACGGTATTTCGGATGGCAGATCAGATCCACGCAGGTCAATATACTTGCGTAGCACGGGTGACACCAATTCTGCGGCCGACGGCGCAAAAAAGACGATCCACCAGTTATCAAACCCTGGGGTGTAGATATAATACCTTTAACAGGATTCGAACAAGCATACAACGTTGAGAGCGTCAATCACCTGGGTTAGCTGCTTTGACGGCAGCCTCCAGATCCTCCGCAAGGCGGGAGGAGCCCCTCGTTTCATACACTCTCATGGATTCTAGCTCCACACCACCTTCTCTGAGGATATTTAGTAGTGTATCCCGGTTTTTGTCGCCAGTCAAATATAACAACTTTGGATTCAGAACCTCCTCTTTCTTATGCAAATCCTCCAGTATGAAGTGGGCCAGGCGCTCTCCGGTACCTGATTCGGAGGCACCGCGAATATCCATGGGGGTAAAACGGGAGTCACCACAAACATCACGGACGGTGCGAAGCGCTCCAGCTGTAGCATTCCCTACCACGTAGAAAGGCAAAGAAGACCATGATTCCACTAGGGAAGGTAATGTTGTCGGTTTGTACAGCAAGTCAATAACATCATTTGATCAAACCTGGTGATTCTTGGGTGTGTGAAGAAGAATCGGCCAAGAGGTCTGGTACAACGGCCTTCCACGCCTCGCAAGCCCTCGAACTCGTCACAATGACACCAGCGTAGCCTTCGGTCGTGGGGGGCATTCGTAAAATCCGCCTGAGCTCATCCAAGCTTGTTAGAACGGTCTCGAGGACAGGCACAGACTTTGCGTTGTATCCGAAAGATTTAAAGATATCTTGGTAGAGATCAGTCGAGTCGTACGAGGGTGTCCTGAGTAGAATAACGTTGGCCATCGTAGTCGTGTCTATCAGCAGTGGTCACCGCTGGAAATCAAGCGGACTCTGCTCGGCGGAGAGTTTTTACACTCAAACTCATCCGAATCCTAATGGCGTCGCAGAAGCCCTCAAGTGCACACTCATTGATAGCTGGTGCGACGGCGGGTGCCATAGAAGCGTAAGCACCCCCGTCCCCCACCCCCTTCCACAGCAAGTCCCGTTAACAAAATATAGAATGTTCTCAGATTCGTGACATATCCCACTGAATTCGTCAAAACACGGTCTCAGTTCAGCGGAAAGGTGTGTCCCATTATACTCAATTGGCCGTTGTGATCAAGAACAGGAAGCTGCTGTGTGCGCGTTCGTGGCACACGAACACAGAAAGAAAGCCCCCTTACCATCATACGGAACACGTTGAAAACGAAGGGTATCCCTGGGCTTTACTCAGGATGCATGGCACTTGCGGTGGGGAATGCAACCAAGGCGGGCGTTCGGTTCGTCAGCTATGATCACTTCAAACATTTGTTGGCGGATGCCGAGGTAAAAGCTGTCTGTTCTTTTGTTCTTCTGCACATCGATGCTCATGTGCATTCAAGGGCAAAGTGAGCGCACCACGCAGTCTCCTCGGTGCGTTCTGCTTTGATATAATAGTCATTTAATTTGTGACTGTCTTCTCGTTTGAAGCTGGCCTTGGAGCTGGCGTGATGGAGGCCATATTCGCGGTGACACCTTCCGAGACCATCAAGTCAGTTGATCGAACAAAAAAACACAATTTCCCATTTATCAAATTTTTGGCTGAATATCTATGACAGGACGAAACTCATCGACGACGCCAATCGCCCGAACCCCCAATATCGCGGCCTGATACACGGAACCACCTCCATCATAAGGCAGGAAGGATTTTTTGGAATCTATCGCGGTCTCTTCCCAGTGGTGGGTTCAAAATCAAAATCTACTTTCCCCCCAGGGACAATATTCATGTCGGATTCCCTTTCTTCCATTTCGGCAGATGATGCGCCAGGGTGCTAACTCCGCCGTCCGATTCACAACGTATTCGACCCTGAAACAATTCGTGCAAGGTGCGGCTCGGCCTGGCCAGACCTTGCCAAGCGCCATTACGTTCGGCATTGGCGCGATTGCCGGTATCGTGACGGTCTACACCACCATGCCATTGGAGTACGCTATTTCTTGTTTCGATGCCCCCGATTACATTTCTTGTTCTTTTTCTTTTATCTGTTTTATTTCTGTACTGAACGACCCAAAAAAAAACGCGCAGTGTGATAAAAACCCGGATGCAGTCCCTGGAGGCTCGACAGCAATACCGCAATTCATTTCATTGTGCCTACCGGATTTTCACGGAGGAAGGCGTGCGACGGTTCTGGACTGGAACCACTCCTCGGCTTGCACGATTAATGGTAAGGATCCCAATGAAATATTATGAATCTTTTGGTAATTTCTTTTTTACAGCTAAGTGGTGGTATCGTATTCACGGTGTATGAAAAAACCATTCAACTCCTGTCCTTGAATCGCAGGGCAGAACAGTAGATTCGATAGAATGACCAGATGGCTCTGTAGAAATATTCAAATATGTACAGGCCCAAGACATTTTTAGTTGGTAAAGTCACATAAGTCAATAAGAGTGCAAGCTGCAAGAGTACACCATTATCGAATAACTGCATGACATGACGGAACGAGAACAAACCTACCCAATAAGTTACGACTGACGCATAAATAGCATCATTCCGTCTACTACGCTTCACCAGGCTTCTTTGGGACAGCCTTGACGGTTGTGGTCAAACTCTTGTGAATGAACGGCAAGACGCCTCCTCCTGCTATCGTTGCGCGTACAAGGGTATCAAGCTCCTCATCTCCACGGATAGCCAACTGTAGATGGCGGGGAGTAATTCGCTTCACACGGAGATCTTTGGAAGCGTTTCCTGAATATAAGTCGAGAAATCGAATTGATGAGTGTTGAAATATGATTTAAAATGGACGTACCGGCTAACTCTAGTACTTCGGCCGTTAGGTACTCGAGGATCGCAGACGTGTACACCGCTGCTTTGGCACCAATCCGGACATTATGCTGTGTTCGCTGTTTGAGATATCGATGGATACGGCCGACGGGGAACTAATCAAGAATATGTAAGGGGATATAGAACGGAAAAATCACGAGAAGCATACCTGGAGCCCAGCCTTCTGACTTCTGGTTTGGATGGTTCGCGGTTGAGTTTGGGTTGAACCAGTAGGGGCAGCGCCAGACTTTGATTTACCACCAGACTTTGCTGCTGAGGACATGGTTGACTGGAATTTGGCGTTATGTGCGGGTGGGGCAGAAATGTGATAGGAGTCTCACCGTGATTTGGCGTAACTCTGCGAGACTATGTTGTGTGAGGATATACTCAGTGGGTAAAGGATGTCTTGCAATACAGAACGCGAATGTGCAAACTTTGGTTGTGGTCGAAGGGAGAAAGTTGGTTCAGGGCTGGTCCGTTTGCACGTTCAACAAAGTCACGTGCGTACTATTATTTATTTGGGAAATTGAGCGCTCTGGAGCCGAGCCGAGCCGAGCCAAAGCCGAGCTGAGCCGAGCAGTTGTATTGCTCATCCGTCTCCGTGTACGCCTAGTAGTATTATATATCATATGCATTATGATGCTCGTTTGGCTGTCCCGGTATCAAAAGAAATAGATTCCACCGGTCCAAAGTATGTTACCTTGATTTAGATGTTGTATCTTCATGTGAACCTATTTTTGAGCTTATAACGTACTATCTTGACGTCGTCAGCACCGTCGATCACACCTCGCCACCGGATCAAGTCCATACAAAGGTATTGAGAGTGAGCCCTACGGATATATTCATTGCACGAAAACATTTTTCTAGTGATGAGCCTCTGGCTTGGGCATATCCTGCTCCAGGAAACTGAGGTACGCCTCTGCACCACTGCCAGCCACAGAACCATTATTCATAGTACCCGTTTTCATGTCTACCGCCCGGGTGGGCTCAGCGGCATCGTACGCCGAGAGTTCTGCAGCCATGTCTGATGGCAGCATCGGTGGTTTCGGTGCAGTTGGTGCAGAGAAGGTCTTGACCACACCAACGTGGGCGTCTTTTGCCTGTCCACATCGAACGTGTGTGTGTCAAACACTCTGGATTCAAAAACAGTACATTATGATTGAAGTACATACGATTGGTTCAGGCTTGTACGCCCTCAACTCTTTAAGATAAAACTCCTGCACAATATCTTCCATATGTGTATTTCGGAATCAAGATAATTTTGGTTTATAATTCAAAAAAAAAGGCACCTTTCCGAGACGTCGGGGTGGACGTGAACGTACGAGACCGCGAGGCATGTCGCGCCTAGGCATCCCCGGTAAGACAAAATCACCCTTCTGAGTTATCGAGAGAAACGTACTGCGCCGGTCACTTGCCTGAGAATCGATGTTGACATGGATGTCGGGAATATGCGTGTGACGTGTGACATGGTCAACCGTTTGACCCGTGACGAATCTTTGGCGGCGCAGCGATCGCAATCCAGCAACCAACAACATGCTTGCCCGAATTTCAGTTGTTCGCCGTCTGCCTTACGTCTCTAGGCGGTATACCTCCAGCCGGGTTGAAGGAAGCGTAGCGCAGTCAAAAGGTTTCAAGTACGTCCCGAACCTTGACTCTCAACCAACTTTTTGTGATGCATGTTTTTTTTTACCGCCCATTGCAGCCAGAAGGAACAAGCGCACGAAAGTGAGCTCAAGTGCTGATCAATCACTCGGTCGTTTACAATTTGTGTTTTTGCTCATCGTGTGGCCTTGTAAGATGAATATGCGCGCAGAACCGAGGCGGCCCAGCTCAAGAAGCTAAGAGAACAGGCAAGTATTGCGTGTTACGCTTGTCCTGTCTGACATCTGTCTCATCACCACTCTCCGTGTTAGATCGAGCAAAAGAAGGAAGAACTGGTAAATAGCCTGGGTTTATGCTACATGCCATAGCGCTGACCGTTTTATTTACTCGAATTGTTTTCGTTGCAGGCCAAATTGGAGCAGGAGCACGAAGAGGCTGCAAAGAAGTAGGGGATCTTTCCGAAGGAAGAGGGCATTGTCGTTGCCGCGTACGGACTCGCCCCTTCTAGTTGTCGCAATGTATCAATATGTTTGTTCTCGTGAACCAACTCCAGCGATATCTATCTCCCTTTTTCTCCCCTTGATCCGACAAGCAACCCCGGCAATGTCAAATCGAATTGTGAAAATTCCATCCATCATTGTCGAAATGTTTCCTCAGCCTCTCCCCCATCATATATCTTCTTCAAAACATCTATTACTTCAGAACATATGTATAGCTATATTGTTAGATGCACTAGCGATGAGATAATTGCAAGGACATTGTGAATGCGTCAGTGTAGTACGTCAATAAGTTGATGAGGAAAGAGGGAGTCTGCGAAGACCGAACCACCCAAAAAAAAGGGACTACGAGAAGAAGTACTGTGACCCCTTGATCGTTTCGACCTTGAAGCTACCCTTCTTAGGAAGCGGCGGCAACAAATCCGTCAGGACGACGAACTGCTCGTGCAGAGCCGCCTCCAGGTCTTTCTGGCTCTCTTTCTTCCGTGTTCGCCGTTTCTTTACTTGTGGTGTGATCTCAGGAGGGACATCATCATTGGGCAGCTCATTGCATCCCTCATCGTCCGAAAGAGCAGATACCTCAGCATCTGACGACGACCCCAACGGGCTGTCCTCCTGAATAACAGGGACCTCATCGATGTCAGGGATACTGATGATGGTGCCAGCATTACGGAGGTTCCTCAAGAGTTGTCCCCTCTTGAGATGGATCAAGGGGACTTTGAAACCCTTATACCGTTCATGGAACTGGAATTGTCGAGGATTTATCATGTCAGTCCCGAAGAATACAGGGAATTGAACAAGGGATATACCTCAGATTGTAGTTTGCCGAGGATGTCTGACGAGTGAAGAGCAATAAACGTGTTACGAATGATTTTTGACATGTCGTCAATACTAGCGGCGTGTGTCCAGTAGGAATCATGCACAGAAGCAAACGTCAAGCCCTGGGTCTGAAAGAAATACTTATCAGACCCACAACACCAGCAATATTGAGATGGAATACTTACCCTGCACTCAAGTGCAGTCAGCATCATGTGTGTTGCGTCCAGACTGTGAATAAAGTTGGGAGGAAACGCAGAAGCCTGTTTGAGCGAATTGACTATCATGCTTCGATGTCAGCATTCTAGTCTGTGTCTTCAAGAGAGATGAATAAACATCACCTTCTGCAGGAGAATTAGGATCTGACAAGTACACGGTCTGCAAAGCGGTCACAACCTGTCTGCGTTTGGTCTTCCGGTACGGTTGTACAATCGGCAGGCCTAGGGGTGTCGTCCAAATGACCGATGTCATCTGCTCCTTACCGATTCGATCCGAGGGCGGCGGCTTCGAGTTGGGGTTCTGCCTCTTCTTGACGGGTGGTTCTATCGCATCCGGAATCCGGTCTTCGGGAATCGATTTGGCAATCAGACGTGCACAAAGGTTGAGCCACGTTTGAATGCTCTTCGCGCGGCAGAACAGGTCACCAATACAGGTAAGAGTCTCAGAAGAAATAAAAAGTTAGCCAAGGATTGTCCGGCATGCACAAAGAGACGGGGACCTACTTTTTTTGCCAGATAAGCAGCAGCACCCCAGCAATCCTCTTCCGGGATATCCCGTCTTTCCTTGAGTTGCTTCTCAATCTGGTTGCGAGCGCCAACGAAAGTCACGCCATACACAGTCGTCATGACCTTGACAATCCATCCAATTCAGCTCTCAACCCGTCCCAATGCAAAATATATGCATACTCACCGTCTGCTTCACGACCTTCCTCGATACCTTCCCCGCGAGCATTACCCCATACTTGTCTCCGTTCTTCCTGTCTGCCTCCACCATCTGTTCCACCATCTCCGAAACGTGGGTGTAGACGTCTGAGGGTCGGTCCCTGACACTCAGGTTGACCTGTTGCGCACCTTGGTCATCGCCACCGAGTGCCGCATAGTGTTGCAAGCCATTGCATGTCCCATCCTGGTGCACAGGGAGGGAAGACATGTGTCCATGCGGGTTTCCAGACTCTATAGCCTCGCGAAGTTCGATGCACGTCGCAAGACACTGCCACGGGTCATCCGCTTTCATCCACCAACGCTTGCCCTGTATATTCATACATTGATACTTAAGATCTCCCAATTTCCCCTAGTGTAGGTGGCTCACCTCAAGTGGACGTTCAGCGCTATCATATATATCTTCTAGATGATTTTGCACAAAGTTCACCCGTTCATCGAAGCTGCCTTTATCGTAACCGGCCAGATTCGCCAGATGAATTTTGAGCCACCGTAAGCCCCTTTCTCCCAACGGCTTCGCTTCGCCGAACATCAAAAGCCCCCGACTAAGGTCGTCGCCTATGTGGTTGAGGTGTGGCGGGATGGGGTATGCACGGCCGCGGAAATCCATGTTGTGAGGCTGATACATGACGTCTCCGAGGAACTGTTGCAATAATCGAAAATCGGTGAGCGGATGTTATTCGGTGAAAACAAAGGAGACTCACGGCTCGCGCAATCTCAATTTTATAATTAACATTACACCGCTCAGCATGATTGTTCGACCTGTTCTGGACGTACGCCTTCTGCCGCTGTATATATACGCTCCGTGCCTTAAGGTCCGTCTCGTAATTTGGGGGCTTGACGGGTTCAGGCCAGTCCGAGACTGCAGGCGGTATTTTACAAATACGTTCGCCGGAGTTCCAGACTTTGAGTACAACGTCAAAGACTCGACGGTTGATCTTCCACGGCGTGCTCCCCAGGACGTCCAGACCTGCATATATGAGCTCTACGTTTCCGAGAGCGGAGGCATGTTTCAAGTAACTCTGCTGCTCTTGTGAGTCCTTGAAACGCATGGCCGATGCTGTGGAAGCAATCAGAACATACATTGAAGTAGGCAGGAAAAGAGCTGACTTCTGTTGAAGAGATAACCGCCTTGATCATAGTTTAGCCATGGTTTTGGTTTGATGAGCATGGGAAGGTGACGGGGGTGCAATGTTTCTCGCAAGCCGTCCTTAGCGATTCGCTCGGCGACTACGGGATTTAGCTTAATCACACCAAGCTTTTGCCCTCGCAGGTACTCATAGCCATGAAAGAAGGCAGGCTGCACCTCGGATCTAAACACATTCATTAGCAAAGTTGAATTAACTTGGATGATGAGAAACCTACACATCCTCGTTGGTGCGTTTGTCAACGCCCGTCCGCGTCACCGTTGAAATATCCATCAAACAATTCACCAATATGCTTCCAACCCGAATTCTCAGCAGTTGTGTCCAGTCCGACGTCCACTCCTCGGCATCTTCCATGTACTTCCGCGCCGCCACTCTCCGAGCATGTAAATCACGATACCCGAATCGAGTGAAATATCCATGCTCGCCCGCGCGTGGATGAACGGGGATCTGAATGTTATTCTTCCGGCACATTTGCGCCTTGTACTCTGTTTCAACCGCCTTTCCTACAGCGAGCAGCGCGCGGGTTGTCTTCATGCCGTCCATTATACCCCCAGTTCCCTGCAACCTCATAAGCTCTAGGATGGTAATCAGTGACAGCTTTTCCGGTTTCACAAGAGACAGGAAAGGCCCGAGGCGAGTAACATGTGTTGCTATGATATTAAACATCAGACCTCAAGAACCAAAGTGGAGGTGGATGACGGATACTCACATACACCCTCTTCATGTGCAATGACATCCTTAATCTCTGCATCCAATCGTACTTTGAGCTTCTGGTGCCAGTCCCACATCCATCTCTGCAAATCTTCCTGCATCAGGCCACTATTAACCAGCCCTAACCCTTCAAACACATCCGATTGGTGCTTCCACCGCTCCACCGCGACATCATAAACAGATTCCTCCAAGAGCTTTTGGCGCGCAGCAACATCTTCTGGGAGTACGCGACGTGCGAGTGCTACCTGTGCAAGATGCGTGCGCAAGTTGTTTAAGTTGAATGGAACTTCGTATTCGGGTAGGGTCTCAGACGCTCCTGAGGTGACGCCAAGCTGAGCTTGCTTGGCAGCGACGTCGCCCGACGGCTACAGAAGATTTGAAGATGAGGAATTCGATACGGCATCAGACAGCAGTGAGACGACTGACCTTGATTCGCATGACGGGCTGAACCTCGGGCACGTCTTCAAGCGGGTCGACGTACACTCTACCAATGGCCTCTGCGTGACCGAGTTCACTGACTATACGCGACAAATTGAGGTCTACGGCTGCTTTTGAAAGGAGTCTAATGACACCAGCAGCGTCTTCGGACGATGTGAAGACGCGATCAGAGACGACGTGTGAGATAGATATTTGACGATCAATGATGCTGGTGAGAAGAGTCGTTGGATTGCGCATAGTGGAAAGCTCTACTGGAGCATCGGATTCCGGATTGAAACTTGCCCAAATATATCAAAAACACTGCATGTAAAGTCGGGAAAGAGAAACTCACCGTAACCATGCCAGAAGCATGATTGCGTAGGAACCTGGGGTAGGATATACCTTTTCAATGCCCTGTTCCAAAATATCAAATAGACGGCAGGCATCATCCATCCATATCCCACGATTATCCAAGTCTTTGGTAGCGAGGTCTAGATATGCCTGCAAAAACGAATTGTACAGACGAGGTTGTAGTATCGGGTCACCAAGGGAAGTTTTACGTAGCCGTTCAAATATCTGCTTTGCACGAGGAACATCGTACAAGTTGTGCAGACAGGCGTCCATGACGGACAAGAGATCCTGGGTAGGCGATCGGATGAAGTAGATGTCATTCAACGCAGAAGACTTGTCGTCTGGAAGAGGTGTCGGCAGTATTGTGTAGGGCGTTGGACGACTGAGAAAGTTTTTCATGTCTGTCGACAGAGCAAAAATGCTACCTGCAGTTCTGTCAGCAGCAGGCATAAACGCAGGGTAGTCGGCACGAGGGAAGGATTGTTGGGACGCGAGAGCGGGTGCATTATTTCGTTTTGAGGCTGTTGAATACAGGCGAGCGGGACGGGGGAGAGATTGGCGAGAGTAGGACAGTAAAGTCGTCTCCAGCCGTCGTGCTGTTCGCGGAATCATTCTCAGAGTCTTTGGTGAGACCCAGAAAAAAATGTGCGGCTATTTCCATTCTAAGCCATTCCAAGTCTTGGCTTGTCATACTCAATAATATAATAATTTGGCGACACTACCCATACAACATATGATAGCACTATACGTTTCTGATTACTATACACTGTATCTTAACATACCAAGTCTTCACTCGTGTCTACACCGGTGCCAAGCCTCCCCATGCACAAAATCACGGAAGCTAAGGCGGGTTATATGTCTGCCCATGACAGCAGTGTTTCGAGGCCCCCATAAACCTATCCGGTTGCGAGGAGGTACCCAGAAGAGCAGCTCGGATTGGTTCCCGAGCACCCAACCATTCTGCAACTTCGAGGTATCAATACAGTCCATGTAAGGTTTGGGTAGGTTTCCCGATAGAAAAGATTGGTCAACAGCGGGGTAGGTTATAGATGTGCCAGGGTCCATGCAGCCTTCGAATGGTTGGGTGACCGCCATGCCCGTCTCTACGTTCCACACACGTACGGTCCGATCCGACGAACCAGACGCGATCCGCTTCCCATCAAGCGAGTAAGCGACTGAAAGAACATAATTTGTGTGGCCATTGAATGGGCCCGCAGCGATCTTGCCTGTCTCTGCATCCCAGACAATGACGGTCTGGTCTGAGCCCGACACGATTTGCTTACCGTCAGGGGAGTAGGCAACGCAAAAGACAAAATCCTTGTGTTCGAATGGGCCAGCAACGACCTCGCCCGTCTCTGCATCCCATACACGCACGGTTTGGTCCGCTGAGCCAGATACAATACGCTTGCCGTCAGGTGAATAAGCAACAGCATAGATGTTGTCCGTATGGCCTTCGAATGGCTCAGCGGCCACCTCGCCGGTCTCTGCATTCCACACACAGATGGTCTCGTCATATGAACTCGACGCAATCCATTTGCCGTTAGGTGAATATGCGATAGAACTGACAACATTTTTGTGGCCTTCGAATGGGCTCGCAACCACCTTACCCGTCTCTGCGTCCCACACACGCACAGTGCAGTCCCATGAACCAGACGCGACCCGCTTTCCATCAGGTGAATACGCAACGGAGTAGACATAACTTGTATGGCCTTCGAATGCTCCACCGGCTACCTCACCGGTCTTTGCATCCCACACGCGCACAGTCTGGTCTCTTGAGCCGGATGCAATCCGATTGCAATCCGGTGAGTAAGCGACGGATGTCACAGGGGCTGTGTGGCCTTTAAATGGCCCTGCAAACGCTTCACCCGTCTCTGCGTCCCATACACGCACGGTACCATCCTGAGAGGCCGACACGATCCATTTGCCGTCAGGGGAGTAGGAAACAGAACAGACATTACTTGTATGGCCTTCAAACTGGCCCGTGGCAATCTCCCCTGTCTCTGCGTCCCACACACGCAGGGTCCTGTCCTCTGAGCCAGACACGATCCACTTGCCATCAGGGGAGTAGGCAACGGAATAGACAAAACTCGTATGACCTTCGAATGGCCCAGCAACCATCTTGCCCGTCTCTGCATCCCACACACGCACGGTTTGGTCGGCCGAGCTCGACACAATCCGCTTACCGTCAGGTGAATAGGCAACAACATAGACACTGTTCACATGGCCTTCAAATGGCCCAACGATCATCTCGCCCGTCTCGGCATCCCAGACACGAATGGTCTCGTCGGATGAACATGAAGCAATCCGCTTGCCGTCAGGTGAATAGACAACGGAATAGATATCATCCGTATGGCCTCCAAAGGGCCCTAAGACCATCTGGCCCGTTGCTGCATCCCACACACGCATGGTCTGGTCCCGTGAACTCGACGCAATCCATTTGCCGTTAGGTGAATATGCGATAGAATTGACAAGATCTTTGTGGCCTTCGAATGGGCCCGCAACCACCTTACCCGTCTCTGCGTCCCACACACGCACAGTGTTGTCCCCTGATCCAGACACGATCCGTTTGCCATCAGGCGAATAGGCGACAGAACAGACCTGGTCCGTATGACCTTCGAATGCCCCATCGACTACCTCGCCCGTCTTTGCATCCCACACGCGCACAGTCTGGTCTATTGAGCCGGACGCGATCCGCTTGCCGTCAGGTGAGTACTTGACAGACACCACAGAAGCCGTGTGGCCTTCAAATGGCCCTGCAACCACCTCGCCCGTTTCTGCGTCCCATACACGCACGGTACAGTCTTGAGAGCCCGACACGATCCATTTCCCATCAGGCGAATAGGCGACAGAACAGACAGCACTGGTATGGCCATCAAATGTGGTGTTGCCCACAGGCCACTCGTGCAATTTCCCTACATCAACCGATAACACATTGGGATATTTAGAGAGAAAGTGCTTTGAAACGATTGATTTGGAGGGTGCAAATGGCAGCGCAGATAGATATATGTGGGGCGTGCTTTGTGACATGGGATACCGGAATGTGGTCACAAAGCTTTTCGCATCTGTAGTATAGTCGGCAAGTTCTTTATCATGGTCCTGTGGAAAACATGTCAGAACGTAAGGGACGATGCCAGTCCAGTAGTATGACCTTTATCCACTCGAAAGATGACTGTAGAGCAGATGATGCCATTGACAGTTTTTGAGTCAGGCTTAGGACCTCTAGCCATTGAAGAAAGTGTTCATGAAAGAAGCTTTTGATAATATCAAGGGTTGCCAATTCAAAAGGCATTGCTCGAGCATGGATGAACCAGAAGCGGCAAGCATATGAGAGATGGGCAGATATATGTAGAGCAACACGGACGTCCAGGTCAGGAACATCGACATTCTTAAGATGTGACGTTTCTAGCTCGCAAATGTTGAATCGAAGTTCTGCCTTCATTACCCGCAAAGACGCCCTAGCAAGGTTCCGGTGTTGCGAAGACAGGTCCACATAGAAGCAATTACTACGTTTTTCGCAGGTCAGATAATCACGAAACGATGTGTGAAGAGGCTGAACTGCAACATCCATTTGAGTGACGCCACTCAACAATGATCCCAGCGGACGTATAACCAGTTCCACGAGGTCAGCTTGTTCACCTTCAGATCGCAGTTTTGAGAGGGATGTCACGGAAAGTGGCTCCTGGGCTACCATGATCCTTCCCATGATCAACGAGAATCGCAACATATCCTGGGAATCACTCGGATCGAAGGCTTGACCGAGTATTTCTGTATATAAGCCATCCAATCCACGTGCCGAGGTAAGAAATCGTGTAAAGCGTTCCGTTGGGCGCAGGGATCCTTTACCCCCTCTGATGGCTGCACATGCAGTGAAAGCCCATTGGAAAAGGCCGTCCGAGCTGTCAACGAGTATGCGACACCATTCTTGATTGGGCCATTCCAAATCAAGGCCGGGAACATTGTGGAGCCGCGTCTGGATGTACAAAGAGATATCAGTCTTGTTTGCTTTCATATCAATGGACTCCATGTGTTTGCAATATACGTGCTTGCTACCTTTGAGGGCTTCGTATATGTCAGGCTCCGAACGAGATGTAACAAAGACGCGGAAATTAACTGGAAGATTACACATTTTCTTGGCAATGATTTCGAGGAGAGCCTCACGAGTAGAGGGACCTCCACTTTCGTCCAGAGCATCGATAACGATGACGACAGGCCCGACGGTCGTTAGAGCCTCAGAAGGTTTCAAAATAAAGTTCTTAAACTGCTCTCCAGTCGCAAGCGTCGATCGAAGTGCACGCTTTCCTCGGATCACGTTGCGTAACGAAGCTTTCCAATGGTTGTCGAGATCAGCAATGTCCAAAGTAATTGTACTGAAAAGGTTGTTGGGACGTCGTTGTGCTTGATCGCTGCGGTCGAAGCAGAACGAGGATCCCAGCCGCCCTAGCTGGTCGAATTGTTGAGCAATGGTGTGCGCTATAGCGGACTTCCCGGAACCGGCCACACCGCTCAAGAAATAGACCCGAGGCACGTCATCGCCGTTGGGACTATTGATCCACTGTGTTATCTCTTCGATCATCTGTTGGCGAGTACCCGGCAGACATTTTTTGTCGGCATTGTATCGAGCACCTGCTGCATACGGAATATCGTTCAAATCAACATCTTCCGCTACGCAATTAACCAGTAGAAGTCAGATGTAGGATACTACCAGAACTGAAAATGTTTACCAAGGTTTTCGACAACATCGAGGATACGCACGACAGCAATCTCAGTCTGGAGGACGGCTCGTCCCTCAAATGATGTTTTAAGCTCTCGAAACTTGTCCTCGTATTCCTTGATCTTGCTGTCAGAATCTGAGAAGATGTTCGCAAGTATACGCTTCCCTAGGAATGAAAAAACATGGTAAGAAGTCTTGCTGCTCCATGTACGGATATCAACATACTGAAACTCGTGTTCATAGCATACTCGCGAATGAAGTAGGCGCATTCCGTGGTCTGCTGAGCCATGGTGGAAAGAATCTGTTCGTGTGATGTTATTTTCTTGACAGGCTCGGCTTCGAGCACGAAGGCGTAAGTATTCGCCATGACCTCAACAAGGTGACCTATGCTGTCGTCACGCGTTTTCTGAGCTTGAACAATCTGAATAATAGCTTCTATCTTTAGAATCTTTCAAAACGTACACAAGCCAAAAAGACGCACATTGTATGTTGCTGATAATATACTCCAAGCCATCTTCGCGTACGGATGAACCTAAGTACAATATAGACAATGTGAACAAGATTGGTGGTAAGTTGGTACTGAATTGTTACCTCTGATATCCCATCCACAATCCCCGTGAACACTTGAAGTCGTTCCAGCAGCAGGTCTAAGGTGGCTGCAATTGACTTTGTATTATCAGGGTTTGTCGGATCTGTCGATGGCGCCAGCTTCATCCGCTCAAAAGCAGCGGTGGCTACCGACACTGTATGGTGCATTTCCGCTTCGGATGCACTGGCTCCTTTGGAAATAAGAGTGACAGAGAATTCAATGAGTCCTTGAGTCTTTCTTGAAGTGCCATCAACGTTGAATTTGAAGAGTTCGCGAGTAATTGCTGGCAAAATAAATGAATCTGAATGATGACACTCAAATGGGCAGGACATACCACCTGAAGCTCCTTCCACACGAAGGGAGTCAATATTCCCCTTTGTTGAACCAATCAAGTCGTCACGACCCATCTTGTGCCTAGCGTAAACATGGAACTCTAATATGGACGTTCCACAAGTATCACTTTTGTAACATGAGACACGTAGTGAGTAAGTGCGATACATGTGAGCTCACAAGTAGAAGTTCTCCGGCCAGGATACAGTATTTCCTCTGGGAGAAACTTCCGTCTGCTTCCTGACGCCATCCAGGATCAGCGATACATAGTATCTGCCAGATCTCCCTGGCCATCCAGAATTAGGAAGTTGAAGGCTTTTGATGTCTGATTTATGTGCGCAGTGCATCTACGATGATAGATCAGAATCATCAATCTTACCGTAGACTTTTATTGCGAATGCTGGTGCCAGTGGAACGCTGAATCTCAGTTGTAAGTATGGCAGAAACACAGATTCCATCAAGCTCACACTGTCAAATGGGTATCAGTCCTATCCATCATATACAATCACGATTTCTCAGGTAGTAGTGGAATAGAAGGCAGAGTCACGTCACTCTAAGTCAGCATCAATTGTCGGTCACAAGTAAAAGTATTATTATTTGGGCGCTCGTTCTACGTAAGGTCGTCGTCTTCGTCATCATCCAGAGGTATAAACCGTTTCCCTTCGTTTCGCTGCAAAACAATAATACCGCCCGAAACCTGTCAGGAATCAGTATACTTGGTGATTGTATGCAGCGACCCACAGATGTCACCTGCGCCAGCAGACCGTGTGCCTTTCTATCCTTGATACTCATCGGCTTACCCACAGTAGTAGGCAACGTTGGGTTATTCAGCACAACGTCCAGTTCAGCGCTATCAAGAAATGGAACGTTAAACGGATGATTCGGCTGTTGGGAAGGGTCTTCAGGTCGACAGTGAGACATAGCACGAGTAAATCCTGAAACCTGAGTGTGCCGCGAATTTCCATCCTTTCGGTTGTTGGGAATCGAAACCCGGCTAGATTCAACTTGGGGCTCGAAGTTGAACTCAGGGAATGGCATCGTAGGCTTCGAAGTGGCGGAGGGGGCATTGACCCTATGTTGTAGATGGACTTGCTTCCTCCGAAACGAATTTACTCCAAGTTGTTCAGAATGTTTGAGGATCGGAGAATTAGAAGCCTGCATTTGTACAACCCGAGGTGGACATTCAGGTATGGAGGACACGGTAGCAGATGACGACAACAGCGTGGTTGATTGACGACAGTGGGCTAAAGCATCGCCCGAAGGAGCTGAACTTAGAATACGGTCCTTTATTCTTGTGAACGACGAGATTGGATTAGGTGTAGACAGCAGGAGGTCACCAAGAGGACGTCGAGGGGTGCCAGAAGCATGACGAGAAGGAGTTTTGAGAGGGTCCTGATTTCGGTGAGCGAGGGAAGGCGATACGGTAGAAAGAGGCGTGCGAAAACGGTGAGGCGGAGGGGGACTATCTTGGGCTGATGTGTGATGGTTATATTGAGCAGGATATTCAGGATGCTTCGACAATAGGGCTGAAGTGCGTCTAGATAAAACCAACGGCGAGCTGTCTGCCTTTGTTTGGGCTGAGTCTCTGAGTCTAGGAGACTGTTCGAATTCGAGACGAGGCCTTTTTCTTGGCGACATGGCAATTGTCGACGACGGGGGTACCCCAGACTGTAATGTTGAACTAGAGCGACTCTCTGTTTGAGGTTCTGGAGACGACATTCGCACCAAATCTGGCAAACTCGAATCATCTTGACAAGGTCGAACTCGGAGAAGGTTCTCAGTGATGCTGCTCCGGGCAGTTTCGATCTGAAGAGGAACCGCCTGTAGAAGAGGTAAAAGGGGGCTGAGCGCAGATATCATGTTCCCTTGTTGGTTTTGAATGTCTTGAAGTGCTTGGAATTGCGATTGGAGTGCCCGTGCCTGTATTTGGAGAGTCTCTGCTTGGGTTTGATGGAGCTATTTGGAATGTCAAGATTATCTGGCTAGCGCAAATAGGATGATAATGTGGGATCTACAGTGTGCAGGAGGTCGATTCTTTTATCGAGAGCTTCAATCCTGCGATCAGTGGATGAGAGGTCTTTTTGCAGTTCCTCGAGTTTGTTCGCTTGCGCAGGAGTCCCCATGGATCTTTGAATTTCAGTCTGGCATCTGTTTACTATGTTCAAGATATCAGTGACTTGGTCAAGCGTCAAGAAACGAATACAAATATGTCGACGTCTGACTCTCTTGCAAGGTGGAATGCCAAAGTTCTCACAGAACACATATAAGCCTTTCACAGCACATTTAGCACTCACCGATATCGACAATGTCATTTGTTAGCTTCTCGTGTTCGTCTTGGAACAGTTTATGGACCGCCACCATCTCCGTTTTTGTCTCATCGACCTTGACAGTGAGGTTGTCGACCCGAGCAGAAAACTTCTCAAGGTTGTGAGCAGTGTCAAGCAGAAGTATACGCATGGAGGTTCCATTCTTGTCCACGGGGGCAATGGAGGGATATAAGGTCCCTGAAGTTGGAGTAGCTGAAGAATTTGGGGCCAAAGCAGACACGTCCTTTCGGAGCAGATGGGCCCATAACGCTGTGGACGCAGAAGGACGTTGTAAGACAGGAGCTGATGAATGCGTTGAGGCCATCGTTAGAGGTGGAAAGGTATGTATGCGCGTGTGCCGTATCCTTCCGAGAAAGGTCCCCGAATAATCCCGGGCAAACGAGTTTTGCACATCTTCGCTACCCCAGTCACTAGTCACCGCTTAGATACCCTAGATTAACCCTGAAGACGCAACCATGCCAGTGGACACAGAAACTTCCGAAACATACCTTACATTTTCCTATCCGGAACTACAACAATATGAAAGGGAAGAATACGAGGCCAGGCTCGATGAATGGCGGGCGCGACAGGACAAGGCTGAGATATCAGACTCGGAGAGCAATGAGTCGTTCTCCAAGACTTATCGCCTCCTGCGTTTTTACCACTCCGTGCAAGGGTTCTTTACGGTGACGCAGCAATCAATATCTATCCTGTTCGCAAACCTGATGGCCTTTAACAGGGCTCACTCGACCTAACAGGACGCCATTGGCCGGTAAGTTTGTGGAACGGAGAATCATATTTTCATTGACGACCATTGAAGCGGTGTGTGTCCCTTATGACTCAGTGGATCGATTATATTTCAGAATTTCGTGAGGTTGGCCTTAATGCCACACCATTCCACTATGAGGGGGCCGATTGGCAGGGCAACCTCCAAACATACGTCGACTACAACATGTCGGATGCCGACATTTGGCGACGCTTCCAAGCAAAATGGTGTATACCGCTCTCCTTCACCTACGGTACTTGTTTGAGCTGGAGCGGTAAGTATCCAGAATTAGCCTGTTTTTCGTGATTACTGATTGCATTTGTGGACGTAACGTCAGACCAAGTACTCGACACGGTGATCAAACATTCCACGTTCAAAATCCAGAAGTTGTGTCTTCTCGATTTACCCGTCGAGTTGTTGGACAACATCATGAGTGTGATTACCTCTGACCTATCAAAAGCACGACTCTTGTCCAGCACTTGCCGCCACCTGCGTAACATTGGGCTGCGATACATTTTTGGGCAACGAACGCTGTCAATAGAGTGTGAGCCGGATTGGAAGCTGGTCCAGTCGCAGGCTAATCCAGCTCCATATTTATGTGACACTGCGTTACGTGCCCAGGCCAAACTCTTGAGCACGACCCGGTTCCTTCTCAGCCGACCTGATTTGACCCGACGACTGCGGAATCTGTTCATCGCAAATGGCTGGTCGCCCATGGTCCTCGAGTCCTCGTGGGCCGAAGGTTTTGACATCACAGCTTTTGAACCAACCTTCTACTTCCCAGTTCTACGGGATTTAGGGCAGATTCTTTGTGCCAGTGATAACTTGGGTACCTTAACTTTTGTGGGTATCGACATTCATGTCGACTTCCTCCGGACCATCTCCCAGTATGAGAACCTACATTTTCTGAAATTTCGGCTATGTCAAGTTACCCAGGATGTTCAGAGTTTCATCGTTGCCGGTCAGGTACCGATGTCCCAAACTATTTCCAATCTTGAACTCATCATGGATGCGCCTGAGTCGTGGAATCAATGGTGTACACTTCTTCTTTATCCCCAACTTCGCACTTTAGCGGTGAGGGGGTCTAGCCATTTCAGCTTGCAAAGTCCAGCTGAATCTATACGGCAACAATGCAACCCTTTCCAAACACTGCAACGTCTCCACTTGCACCACTTCGACTTGCGACATGTGCCTCAACTCAGCACCTGGCTCAGGGCAGCTGCAGTGGCGGGTCCTGGACTTCGGTTGACCCATTTTAAACTACACACCAAATGGGGGACGAGCGACTTCGAGGTGTTCCAGCTCCTTGATGCTCTACAGACAGCACCGTTGCAAGCTCTGACCCTTGATGGCTTGCAAGACGGGGAAGTTGAGCTCATAGATCACATTGCACAAACATTCCCCAATCTCCTCGGCTTGACTCTTCTCCGGCGGCATAATGACCGTCAAAGCCAAGGGCTCAGCATGTGGCCGCATCCGTCTTGGGTGTATGCGCCGCACTTTGCCTCCTTCAATCGTTTATGCCACTTTGGCTGGAACTTCAAATATTCGACTTTTGACCTAACTCCCTCGATCATGATACAGTTCGAAAACGACTTCGCAGGCTGTGACTCGACTGAGTTAATGTCATGGAACGAGGAGGACCTTTACTTCTTGGATGATCATTCAATGGCCTTGCCATTTGCTGTGCACTGTGTAACCTTGCAAACCTTTGCCATTGTGGATGACTTTATTCGTATGGGATGTTGGATATCTCGCACGTCGAGTGGAAGGCCGCGGATAGATGATGACTTTCACAACAATTTTGCCAAAAACAGGGTATTGGAGCGGTGGAACCCACCATTCCAAGGCTGGCCTCCGGTTTTGCCGGCAAGAAATGAACTGAGCTCCGATACTTGAAAACTCCAACATGCTGGGCCAGATTCAATTGTACGAGGAGTACTTACTCCGTTTCCGATTAAAATGACAGAGATATATGCCTTACATTTCAATACTTTGTGCCTGAGAAATTCCAGTTGGAAATGTTTGACGTAAATATGGGGGGAATAATTGCTCACAACTCTGTCAGGACCATCTTCAACTTCAGCAATCCTGGGATCAATTTCTCTTACAATGTCAAGCACATGTTTAACTTGTGAAAAATAGACAATGCGTCATCAGTACATACAATTCATGTTGCTTGAAGAATATACAGTGACACTGTGAAACCTTAGATCGTGGATTTCAGGGTGAAAAGGCCCAAAATTCACATTTCATGTAGTTTTCAAGTGGTTGATAAAGTTGTGCGCTTTAGGGGAGAATCAGATTTTAACGGCAGTGTGTATCTACACAGACACTACATAACTAAAGTCGTAGTCGAAAGAAATGTAGGGGGTCATACGGGGGCATACAAGGACATTACTTCATGATGATGCGAGGGGTATGCCCGAACAGCAACAACACAGATTCACGAGTCGGCCGTATTCTTTGAGAACTTGGAAAAGAACCCTTTGTTCAAGGGGTACGACGCCCGGGTCGCTCCAGACAATCGGTCTCTGCGACGGCCAAAGCAAACAGTGAATCCTGCCAAGAGGAGAAGGATCAAGGTGATGAAAGTGAGCCAGAAACCTACGAATGTTTGGGTGCATTCAGTCGACAAAAAAAAAGATACCCGAAGATGATGACTCACCAGGTCCAGTGATGGTTTTCGGTTCGACCCCCTGCAGATTCCCCATCTCATGGTGTACGAACGCGTATAGCGCGATATCGATGGCGAATGCGACAAGTGTTATCAGAGCGGCCACGAACGACACCAGAGATGCAGCAAGCGTCAGAGTACCGTGCCTGGATAATGCCAGGAGGAACGCAATGAAGGTGACGGCGGTCGCTGATACCAAGGATTGGGATTTTTTGCAAAGGTGACTGGAAACGTGAATAGGCACTTACCTACTGGATGGACTACGAGTCCCCGGGTCCAAGAGGCTCCAACGGTAACAGTGGCATGGTTAACGGCATTTGTAATACGCGTCGCGTAGCCATGACCCGCTTTGCAAGCAAATCAAAACCGATGTGACCCCTGGAAGACGATAAAACACGTACTTGCTGCGGTGCATATCCTATCATCATTGGTGTTAAACTCGCAGCGAGACCTGTGTATCCCTCGTAATCAGCAGATCCTTCAAATCGCCATTCAGAACTACATACCAGACGCCAAACTGAAAGAATAGGGGGAATTTCAGCATGCCTATTCATGGGGAAGGAGTGGAGGTCATCGACAATCAGTTGAACATACCCGAATTTGTGTCAAGTCAGGCGAGCTCGTTGCAACGCGAGTACCAAAGTGCACACGGGTGATATCAAGTCCTACCAGGAAGGGTAGCGAGACGGAAGTAAAGAAACTGAGTGCGAATGCGCAGAAGAGGCACACGATTCCCGTAATCCAGAACGCGCGAGTCATTTTGTGGATTCAGCGGCAGCGGGAGAGTCAAAGAAGGGCTTTCCGCTGCTTCCCAGTTGCTGTTCAGTTTCAATTTATACTAGAGTTCACGTGAGCTCACGTGCTTGGTATGGATTCCGATCACAATTTGAAAATACAGCAAACTCAATATAGAAAATAATCAACAAATATAACAAATCCCGTGCTATTACAATCCTGTGAGTTCCTAAGAAACAAAAGTCAGAATCCAAGCTCGCGCTTTACAATCCCATGTGTTCCTGAGCAGGATTGGTATCAACGAAGACGTCTTGTGCCACTCCTGCGGTAGGCGGTGCATACCACCAGAGTGTGGTCACTCCAACTGGGAAAGTGTAAGTTGCCTGTGTGCGATAGGTAAGTCAGGTTCCAGGTCATAGACTTCGCATCACATATACCTGCATGCCTTGGAACTCAATGGTGGTCCTAACGGGCGTGGGACTCCAGACACCGTTGTTGTTATCATACCCTAAAAGTACCATGAATCAGATCAACATACCTGTAAAGTTAAAGTGCACAACTCACAATTCAACACCACGATTGAGTACCGCAGCCAGCCAGTTGGATCGACACGGCCGGTAACGAACGCTCCAACCACTAACGCCCAGTTAAGGGAACCACCAACACTAACCCCAATGCGCTGGCCCCATGGACCCTTGACGTCTTTGGGGATGATGGCCTTGGAAACTTGTGCCATGGAATAAACTTTCAAGGAGCGTCAGCTTAGATGCAATACACACAAAACTCGGTAGCAACAACATACAGTCTTGGTTGAGACTGTAGCTGCCATCACTGTTAACTTGAACAAGTGCACGGCACCCTCCACCGCAGCTATTCGTGCCCGGTAATTTGGGGTTTCCGTTGCCGTCCAGCGCAATGTTCCACATCAAGCCAGCGTGAGCGTTATGATTGATAGCACCAATCCAACTGAAAGAAAGAAAAAAACGGTCAGTTTTCAAACACCGTCAATTTAATATGTCGTGTATCTCACAGGTTACTCATGTACCACTAGAAACGAGTGCACGTAGAAACGATCAAATCGACAATGATAAAAATAATCAAGAATCGTACCTTGATATCACTCCACCAGTCTGAACCAATCGTTGATGCACATTCCGTGAAGTAAATCTCCTTGTCGGGATAAGCCGCATGGAAGATGTCTTGGTTCCCTACCTGCCCCGCATAACAATGAAACGCCACTCCAGCGAATGCACTTCCGGCCTGTTGCATCTGGAAAAACGCATCAGGTATGGTTAAAGAAAACAGGACCGCGGCCAATCACCAATGTTATAGGGTAGGAACCAGCATTGTCCCAATTGTGCTCGTAACCTATCAGCTTTGTGCTCGCAAAACCGTTGTTGTCCATCAACGACCTCAGTGCTAAGCCGACTTGTGCTTCGACTGGAGCTGGGATGAGACAAGTCGGATAGGTAGGATTACTGTTCTGAGGCTCGTTCTAATAGGGAATGATCGTGGTTACCCACATGCGAAAGCTAAACACAACCTTTGACGAACTGACCTGGATCGATATAGCATATGGCGTGATGCCATGGGTTTTAAACCCTTGCAAGGACTTCAAGAGATAATTGGCGACTGGCAAAAACAAACTGTGTTAGAAATATACTCAAACAAAAGGAACACGAATCAGGGGAAAAACGAACAGCTGGAAATATAGGCAGTGTTCAGGGAGCCACCTTTCATCGTCCCGCTATCTTTCATCCAGCCGGGCTGTATACACAGGAATCGTATGAGCATCTCAACAAATTCAATTCCGCATAGTCCCAAGAAAAAAGAACCCCCAATGTGATGTGAAACGTACCGGCGACCACGGACAAACGTGTACTTTGAGGATGTGATTGATAGATGTGATATCCTTGAGGACGGAGAATATATAAGACGGCGTGACGTTGAAGTTGAAGTTATTTAACGCCACGTCTCCTTTGGTATCATCAAAGCTATACACTGCAAAGTAGGGATCAAACACCGGTGAATGAATAGGTACAACAAAAAAACGCGGTCAGGCTCACCTTTGGCGGAAAAGTCAGATGCACCGAGAGCGACTCGTATGTATGACAGGCCCGCCGCGTTGGCACCATCAGTAGCTGTCAGAAGAGGGAGCATCATTTGCGGTAAGATAACTCATTAAATAAATAAAAAAGAAACCTACGGTCAAAGAGATAGTGCAGGAGTTTCCAGTAATTCCCAGAATCCGTAGACTAATACAAGGATTTGGAAATTAATAGAACCCATAACGGGGACAAAATGATATGTTTCCCCCCACCTTCATATTGCTTAAAATAAGGGCAGAAGAGTCCGCTTGAATAGGTATGAATCATTGGTTACTCCCGTTTCCCAGAAAACCAAGATTACACTTACTCAACGAACCCCCGAAACCCCACACCGATTGATGAACTGCCTTGTCATTGATGACAATGTCCGCATCGCCAATGGGACCAGGCTGAACAAACTGAAGGGGACTCGACGGTGAGATATTTGAGAACAAGCTTTTTGAAGGAAGGTGGTATTTATCGGCGTGAACGCGCAGTAGGCGTGATGTGATCGCTCACGTATTCCTATTCCAAGTGGTAGACCACTTAATAGCAAGGGCGAACAAACAGCGTTTGTATCGTGGGATTTCAGCGTCGCGAGGCAAAGGGAGGGGGGGTTGCTTACAATGTCCCATATCAACTGAGCGGCGACGGATTGCACAAGAAAGAGGTAGAGAGCAACACGAAGAGATCGCATGTTTGATGTGTGTGCTGACTGGGAGTAGTGCCTTTGTTTTGAACATCGGCTATTCTATATATTGGTGCTGATGCCGCAGGTAGCCATTTCCGTATGACAGGGCATTGGCGCCTCGTTTCCGAACAATTTGGGTCCATTTAAGTCAGCGCCAAGCAGCCATTTTTGTACAATTAAATAGCCCAGGGTCTCGGTCAGGTCAGCCCTGGTGGGAGCCAAGTGAGTAAAGTGGAGCACGCATCACGTCAATCTACACACATCTGACAGACACGCCGGCTTCCTCCCTTGCAATGTTACGTGAGAGCGCGAGGCAGCTTGACAACCTCAATGAGGCAGTATTTACGAAAGTATTTACGAAAGAACACCGAAGGGACTCGAAGGGCACGAAGGGCTTGGCAAAGTCACACAGCACGTGCAGTTAATTATGCAGCACCGATCGACCCGGCTATACAATTTGGGTTCTATACCTACATATCTAAAACAGTCCCAAAAGGTCCTCCTCAGGTTTCTGAGGCTGATGCACGGCTGACCCAAATGCTACCTGAGGTGTACTGGCAGTCACAGGAGTGCTAGCCTGTGGTGGAAGCGGCGACAACAACGACGATCCAAAACCACCAACACCTGCACCACCTGCACCCGCACCAAACGAAAAGCCACCCAGGGAATTCTGCCGAGTATCAGCAGACGGACCTCCACCAAAGATCGAGACCAGATCGTCAAGCGGGTTAGTCGAGGTGCCGGAAAGCAAATTCGCAGCGGCAGGCGTCCGGGTAAGCACTTCAGTCGCGGCCAAGCCTGTTGGCTGACCGTTCGTTGCGGGTTCGTCATCAAAGTCGAGCAGATTCTCTGCCTGCTGGCCGGCTGCGACAGTTTGCAGGGCTTTCTGGGTTGAGAATCGATCGTCTCCACGCCTACGCAAAGAGAGAGAGAGTCAGCGGTATGGGGAAACTAATCCACGGTTGCGTGCTCACTCTGTTCCCTTTCGTTGCAGTGAATCTGCACCTACTTTGCCCCGTCCAATGAACGTTTCCTCCGGTTTGTGATAGACGCTGGCTAAACTTGAAATTTCTCCGAGCAGCTCTTCCAGCAAAGCAGATGACACTGTCGTCCGAGGGATAGAAATGGGTGGTCTGTGAGCTAGAACCACGGCCTGATGGTTTATTCTCAGACGCTATAAGCAAGGGAGATTACAAAAAACCTGAATCTTACTTTGGCTGCGCCTGGATCGGTTGACAATAGGCGCCAATAGATATAAGCACGATCGCGTACGTCAGGCGAATCACAATCTTTCGTTGCCGTATTGAGAACTCGCTGCACGACACCTTGCGAGGAGTCAGGTTTCTTCAAGAATAGCTTTACAACGGCCGTCAGCGTTTGCAGTTGCACCTACGAGGCTGGTTTCAGCGCTGCCAATTCAGAGAATAGAGAGGAAGTGCGTATATATACAGGATACGATTCTTCTGTAAAGGAATCAACA
This sequence comes from Hygrocybe coccinea, assembly GCA_963555575.2. Classification (NCBI taxonomy): domain Eukaryota; kingdom Fungi; phylum Basidiomycota; class Agaricomycetes; order Agaricales; family Hygrophoraceae; genus Hygrocybe; species Hygrocybe coccinea. The sequence continues at coordinate 1,617,080 of OY741999.1, forward strand.
AATATCCCCAGCAATTCGTCCGCATTGTCAATCTTGTTGGCGTATTCGCCGATAATCCATATGAGAGAGGCTTTCGCCTCTGGCTCGTCCAACTCGTCAAGATTAGCGCATAATGTCGGGATGACACCTTCGTATGTCGAGGGATATTTCCGAAAAATGTCCTTGAGCCCCAAGTCAAGAGCAATTTCCAAATTTGCAAAAGACTGCAGCTTACCTTCATTACGACGACAGCTTCCTGGACAACGTAGCTGACCCGAGTTGCAATGAGGTCAAGTAACACATTGACGCATCGTTCGGCGGCATCATCAATCTTTATTGCGGTTTGCCCAATGGCTTTGATACTTTTCCGCACAAAGTCAACGTCAACTTCTGATGCGTACCTAAGACAAACGTGAGTCACATATATAATAATAGCTGGCAGTTTCACGAACTCTTTCAATTCACTCAAAAGTGCATCTACGTTGTTCTCGGCGGCCAAACGAACCATGACGTCGAGTTTTTCTATCTTGACATAAAGAGGATCGTTATACTTGCAGAAAAAGACACGCATCTCGTTGGAAAGAATATCGGGCCGCTTTTGCAGCAAGAGGTTGATGTTGCGCAGGGCTACCCATTGTACCTCGGGAGGGGAAGACAGTAAGGTGACGAGTGGAGGGGCCATTTTCCGGACCAGCTGCTTGATGAGGTCTTCCCGACGTACTCCACGCATATGAATCATGATGACCTGCAAACACCCGATTTATTGCATGTTACATGGAGAGGATTGGATCGAAAACGGACCTTGATAGCAGCCAGAACAACGCTTCCGTTGATATGCTGAAATTGTGGGACAACCCGTTCACAGATGTGTTCGCTCTCCTTCTCATCCTGCGCAGTGTACCGTGCCAAGGCGTTCAGAACTGCGACTCGACCCCATTCTGAACATTCGTTCAATGCAATGAGCAGCTTGTTAAGGATAGAAGGGGTGATGACGAAAAAAGCGGGATCAGACGACGAGGTAGATGCTTGCGATGTGGCCGCAATATGGATGTCCGTTAATGCTGCCACGGTATTGGCGACCACCTTGTGCGAATGTGAGGATTTGGTTTTCTCCTCCCCGAACTACCACCACTCACCATTGGATTGCTGTCCGAGATCATTTCCTGCAGCTGCTCAAGAAATCCATTGTCCATGACCAACTCTGGCTTGAGATCGTACAGCTTGGCGACACACAAGGCAGCGGTTTTGCGGACGTAAGGATTTTCGTCGCGGAGACACTTTTGGAGTGGGTCGCACAGATAGTCGATGATCTTTTCTGCGCGCAAGCAACCCATGGTACGGATCGCCAGTGCCCGAACGAGTGGGTTTGGGTCGTCGGTGTCCTTGACGAAGGTATTGACGGCGAGGATGACGAGCTCCGGCTGGGTCTTGGCATAGTTCATGAGATATAAGTAAACAAGCTTTTTTTGCTCGAGATCTTCGGTCTGCATGTTCTTGAGAACATCGGGAAAGAGGCCGCTGACATCTGCGAGGAGAGGGATTGTTCAGCTCATGAAAACGTACAGAGTAGGAGTGCAGTACCTTTTCCTACGGTCATGGACGCGATTGTGCGTTTAATGGCATCTTTGCGCTTGTCACGGTATTCGCTGTTGAGATCAACGCTGAGCTCATAGTTTTCGCCCTTTCGCGGTGCTCTGACACTCATGTCGAGGAACAGATGGCTTATGTAACCCGGGCCGAGTAGCTACTTGGAATAAATTCATGGTGTTGTTGCGATACTCGTTTAAATACCGTGACTTTATTCCCCTTTGCAACTCAATTACAGGCGAGTGGGGGGAGCATAAAGGCGAATACGTCCGAGTCCATTCTCATCCTCAACAGGGCTATATAACTTTTTGACAAACTATGGCTTTCCAGCCTTCCTCCGCATCAGCAATCGTCCCGTTATTGCACAATACGGACCCAGAAATCCTATGCCATATTCGCGTAGTTCCATGACGTTGTCCCGTATCTCGTTACGGTAATGGCAATTCTCGGTCTCTGCCATCGCTCCCTCTGCCAGCCGTGTGACTGCTCGGGCGTGGTTAGGGTATGGTTTTTGCGTCCTAGCGAGCTTCTTCCGCTTGTATTCGTGAATAACCCCATGATTGCGGTCAGGATGCTGAATGATTAGGTCTGAACGGCCAGTTCCGCCTCTACGCCCGACCTTGATATTCCATGTCGAACCTGCCAGGGCAGTGAAGAAGCCATATATGCATGCCTGATACACATACTCGTAACTGCCAAAAAGTTTCTTCGGCATTGACTGGAATATCAGCTTCCGAAATTGCTTGGCAAATGCCTTCATGGAACCGGACATCATATTGTTGAACAGAGTTGTACATGAAGGCACGACGTTGAGTGCCAATATGCGTTGGCGGAGTTGGATACTCAGCCAGCTTCGGAAAATTGAATGAATTTCGTAATTGGGGATCCGGACCTTGACGGTACGAGACATAGCTCTGCTATCGTCAGTAATAATAGGACCCTGTAGTTAGGCAGTAAGGTATGGGGTTAGTAAGGTTGGGTGGAAGTGTACATACGACTATAGTCAAGTAGCCTGCGTAGTAAACCAACGCCCATAGCTGCTCCGCTGACATGTTGGGAACCCTAATCAAGATGTTAGCAGTGAAACACCAAGGGACAGCATGCAACGAACGCGTGATATGACACCTCCTTTTCCATCTTAATTTCAGCACATTTATGTACGACAAGACGAGCGACTTGTTTGCGAAAAAGGGGACAGTTTTCGAGTACTTCGACGATACGTTTTTGAATAACAGCATCATAGCCTGGGAGATGAATGAGTGACGGCTTTCAGACAAAAAAAGAGAATTCGATACCCGACTCAATCCAGTAAGAGCGCAAACAGCCTGATACAAGAGCTAAGGCAGTTGACCAAGGATTGAGCAACTTGGCACCACCAAGCGTGCTGTAGCCGTTATACCATTCACATAGATTTTCAAGTGTGAAGGGCAGTTCCTGCAAATGGAATTGTCAAGGGGTTCCCTAATGTTATCGCATCCAACTACAACATGATCACATACCCTGTCAAGCTGATGTGCTTTCTATAGTTCTCGGGTCTCATTTTCTGTAAACATGCAGGCAGTTGAATACTCGACCGTCTCCCCTAATGGGAACACCTGCAAGGGCAACTGAGCCAGTAGATTGCACAGAGGAAACAAACTAACTCGGAGGTTATTTATTCCTGACAACCAACCTGCTTTGACGACTTTCAAAATCCCAACAAGGAGGGCACCTCGAAGATTGTCGTTATTCTAAAATTTTCAGTTCAAGATCTGCTTGACTGCACAGGATGACAGACACAAACCTCAAGCAATGGCGAAAACACCCGTCTGAAGAAGTTGTTTGCCTGAAAAAGGAGGTGAAAAGCTATATCTGCCTGAGAATGGGACGACCCACCTCCGGAAAGTAGCCATGCTGAACAGAATACGAGGTTGGCGTATCATACTCGTCGATCAATACAATCACTCGTTTCCCCGTTGATCGATGAATGATTTCTGTCAATCTGCCGAGGGCAATTGTCAATTCGGAATGGGATAGACAGTTTTTCAGAGTTTTGCGAAGGAACTTCCGATCAATTCTGTGAAGATGGCCACGGGTCTTGAAATAATCCAGCTGGTCAAGACATTCGGAAATTTGGAAAACGAGCTCCTGGAACGACTTCTGGAGTTCCTCCATATCAGTACCGAACACGTTCTTTGCGGTTTCCCCAGGTTAGACTCGTCAAAAGAACGCTTATTGTATGACTCACTGAAAAATCTATATACATCACCGGAAATTTCCCAAAATCCTTTTCGAACCCTTTGTCCTTCCTGATATCTAATTTTTCAAACAGCTTCTTGCGTTTTTCGACCTCAAGTGGACCTGCGAGTTCAAAGTAGGCTCTGTGTTAAGGAAAGACTGCGGTGAGATGAGTATCATGGAGCTGACATGACTTCTTCTCACCGGAACATGCGCAACAGGGTTGTTTTTCCTGAACGACGTGGACGAAGCAGTAGGTGGACCGGTGTCACGGTCCCTTGGCCAAGAAAATACTGAAGAGCAAGACTCTTGTCCACAAAACCACCTTCCTGCGCCAAGGTAGTAAAACTAGAGCAGGACGGGGAGGTAATCTTGTGAACCATCCTCAGCCACTCGTTTAAATACCGTGACTTCCTATTTTGGGTGCCAGCAAGATTGATGGAACCAAAATGTAGCAGAGACCTGGATGGGCTCCCCACCTCGAACCCACCTCAGAAACTCTCAGCACACAACAAATTCCGCATCTCCCTCGACCTACCCTCTTCCTTCATCCCTTCCGTCCTCTCTGCATCGATATCATCCCTCATCGTCATCCTCGCACTCAACCTCAACACTCTCGCCCAACCATCATCCAACTGGACCGTGGACGTGGACAACTGCACATGCGACTGTTGGGACAGGTCTTTCAAAGTATGACACTCTCGCACACTCCAGCCGCCATAACAATCACCTTGACGTTAGAAAAAAAATAAAAGGGTGGCTATGCTCACGGTGGTTACAAACATGTATACTTCCAGATGAACACCGCAAGTCTTCTCTTTTTATTACACCACAATCTCGAGCTTTAAATTCTTCTAGGGCACGTCGCTGTTATGGCTCTGGTCCGCAGCTCACTTTGTCATGCTGTTTAAATTCGTCGAATTGGCCACCGTCTGCGTTTTGGGTAGTCTCTTTGGTTTACGGCGGATGCCCAGAGTACGCTGGCTCGTTCTTTTCTTAAGCTGTCTCAATTTCTACGGTATGGTGAGTTTCCAAACCACCCCCCACCCTACCACAGCCCCAAACAATAATAACCCCCCCTCCCTCTCAGTTCTACAACTGGTGGATTACCTTGTACGCATCACCTCGTTTTCCTTCAAACCATTTATAATTCTTTCCTTGGGGAAATAAACAGCAACTACATAAACGATGCAGGCCTGCACCAATCATACCACATCCTCCTCCCCACTCAGCTCTTCTTCGACCTTACAGACGTCATCCCGGCCATCGCCCTCTACTTTCTCCTCCAAAAGCACAACGACCTCCCCTCCACCCGCCTCCTGCTCGCCTCCCTCATCGTCAGCGCAACCCACCTGATCCTCAGCATGTGGGACCAAGGGTTCATCCACCTGCTCACCCTCCAGGGCGCCGTGCTGCGTGACGTCATGTTCATCGTGAGCGATCTGGCCGGGCTGCTCGGAGTTGGATGGTTCATGCGGGGCAAATTGAGGAAACACGGAACTGTCCTTGGGGTTGGAACCGCTGTCTTGCTGTTATCCTATTTGCTCTTGAAGAACATCGTTGGATATCGTTGACTTATGTATTTTTTGCCTGTTACAGTTGCATGTCTTTGCCATCTCAGGAGTCACGCATAGTACGAGGGGATGGCTATATAATCAGTCTCTATACACGCACTAGTCATCCTTGTAGATTTCGGAAACACAATACCATCGGAATCAACTAATGACTGATTGGGCAACGGGAGTAGCAAGCACTATAGAATACATCTCGATCCCTTGCTCAACAAATCTTCCGCTGACTAGATACACGATATATGTAACTCTTTTCGAAGAACCACAGCGGTCGTCGTGAATTCCTGAAAAACTCTTATGCATATATTGGTAGCAGCGAACAGAAGTACAAGCGACAAAGGTTCACAACAACCACCAACTTCTATCCTTCAATCTTGAAACTCGTCACCTGAGGAAGATAAGCAGCAGCAGCCAAGTCTAGGATGTATACATCGTCATAGACGACATGCCCGTTGAACCCGCCAAAAACGAATAACCTGCTGTCGGCAACTATAGCTGCATGGTAGCCGCGCGGGGATGGCGGTTTGCCGATGATATGACGGGCTTCGAATTGAAGGGAAACTGCTGGCAGAATAATAGGGAAATGGGTTAGCGATGTTCAGGGAAGAAAAAAACAAAGAAAGGAATGAACCCAAGTTGAACAGCAGGACTCCAGAGCTGTACTCGCTTCCATCGTGACCACCCATGATGAAAAGGTACGAGCCGACCTGAGTTGCGCTATGCGATAACCGCCGGTGGGACTGCTGTAGTTTGACTTGACTCCATATGAAAGTGTCTGCGATTCCGCCATGGATAAGTTGTTGGCGGGCGCAATGAATATTCAAGACCACACACACCGAGGTTCAGACACCATATGTCGGAGAAACACTCCTTCCCATCACTCCCACCTACAACGATCATCACGTTCCCAACCAAATTCGCCGTATGGTACCCTCTCGCGTTCGGCTTCCTCCCCCTCGTCTCCACCTCCTCCCACTTCATCTTGTCAATAGGCACCCCGACGTCGAGCGTCCACAAGTCGTTCAGCGCTTGCATGCCGTTCCCGCCGCCAAACACCCAGATCTTGTTGCGGTACAAAACGGCCGTGTGCGCACGCCGTGAAGCGGGGACGTTCGTGTCGAATTTGGGGTGTGTCCAGCGCCGGGTGACGGTGTCTAGCACGAAGACGCTGTTGTAGTACGTCGGACCTTGGCCACCGCCAAATACGACTATTTTTCGGTCGACGAGCGTGGCGGTGTGGGCACGGCAGGGCGGAGGGATATCGCCATTCGTATCCGGGTGGGACCATTGCATGGTTTCTTTACGAAGAGACATGTATGAGCGTTGAGGAACGGTGTTTTTTTTTGTTCTTACCAGTGTCGAAACAATATACATCCTTCCAGCAGTCCTTGTCATCGCATCCACCAAACAACCACGCCATGTTGTCCACGAGCGTGACGCTGTGTGCGCGCATGCCGCGCATGGGGATAGCGCCGTACACGGGTGCCCGGCTCCAGTACATAATCGTCGCCGGGGCAGGCTCGACGTCCAGGTCGTGAGGCAAGCGTGGGGTACTGCGAATCTTCTGGAACGGTACTCCTGCAGGGGCCGTGTGGCTCTGCGGGGGAGCAACGTTCGTCTTGGACGCTTTTGTCTCCTTTGTGGTTGCTGCTGCCGCTGCCGTCGTTGCGGAGCTGAATGCATTGAGACTGGAACTTGATGCATGCCGTTTAGTGGTTCTCAAGTCGCCTGTACCGACTTCGATAGACGAGCGGGAGGGCCGCTCGCCGAGGGTACGTAAACTGGATGGCTTTCTGACTGTGGTCACGGTTCCTGGGAGTGTTGCGGCACGAATGGGATTTGGGGGCAAATTCTGGGTAGGAGTGGACGGGGAGGTGTGGATGTTGGCGATACTGTGAAGGGAGTGAGGACTGGTGGGCGAGCTTTCCTCTGGGACACCGCTGAGGCCTGCACGCGAAGGGCCCATTATGGATGGTCCTTATCAGGTTTGCACCGCACAGCGTGTCACTGAGCCACCACAGGATTTCCCATATTCCCGCCTCTTCCATCATCCTTGTGCTGCCCCCATGTTCTCTGGCTCTTTCTTTAATGTTCATGGTACAATTGGACTACAAAAAGACTAGTACTCCAATACCAGACGTAACGTCGCTTGTACTTCAAGAATTCTCGGTCGACAATTTCCATAAGAGGTCGTTGATGTGACCCACATAAAACACAAGGCTATTAGTATCAGAACAAGGGGAAGTTTCGAAGACACTCCAATTGTCTACTGGTTGGCAACTGCCGTGCGGCGTCGCGATGACAGGTGGACCATACCGTGTGCGTACGTATTGGGTCACCATGATTCCCTGATAAGAGTCCGATTCCGTGGGAAGGGCCTGTTCTGCTTTTCACCTCCCGCGATGCTGGTAATCACTGTAGTTCTGCTGTTTGCTTCCATTCTCACCACGCTAGGGCAACGGGCGACGCAAGGCCACCAAATAGGCGATACTTCAACTGGCTTCGACGTTATTCTACCAGTGTCGATCGCTCAATGCGACAACGTTCCCATTTACTACAACACCACGAACACGCAGGCTTTCCACTCCGATACCAACAACTTGGTGTGGTTGTTCTTTTACACACCCTGGGACGGTGATTTCTTCTTCGAAGTTCCCCTCAACTATGGTGTCACTGGCTACTTGGATTGGATTTGCAATATTCCTGCCGGTAACGCCTTCATCGTAAAATTGTCCTCGGGCGGCGGACCAGGGCAATACTACACCGTCCAACCGGGGTCGTCGTCTTGCCTGGGTCCCGTAACCATAGCCTATCCCTCCGCGTTCTACGAGTCCACCTTTCAATCCTACACCCAAAATTCATTCCCTTTGGCCTCTTACTATGCTGCAAACACGCTGTACCATCTGTGAGTGTCTGCCTAATGTCTACAGGTTGTCTGGAAACTCAACATTTAAACCACCATCGAGGCCCACCATCGCTTTTCCTACAAGTTCATATCCAACGATTACTGTCAAGTAACGAATTGTCCTTTTGGCAAGATGAAGCCAATGCTTATTGTTTTCTTTTCTTCCTTTTCTCATAGTCCAATGGTAGATATTCCATCGATAACAGCATCCACATCCCCGTCCTCCGCACTGCCCTCTACTCCATCCACATCTCCGTCCTCCGCACGGCCCTCTATTCCATCCACATCTCCATCCTCTGCGCTGCCTTCTATCCCATCTACATCTTCGTCCTCCGCATTGCCCTCTCCCCCAGTTTCTTCATCCCACAAAACAGACACGTCGGTCATTGTCGGTGGCGTTGTCGGCGGCATAATTGGCGGACTTGCTCTCGCCTTTCTCGCCTATACTCTGGTCGGCCTGCTACAGAGGCGTAGAAAACCCCACGTCGAGGAAGCACTACAACCTTCAGTCACACCATTTTTGGGTGCGTTTCAATGTAATCCTCACTTGTGCACAATGTCCTCATTCCAAGCCCAGCAGAATCAAAATCCAAGTTATACGCAGCCTCTTCAGAGAATGTAGGTCGCGGGAGTCAATCCATGTCTAACATTGGTCCTGCAGTCTCACAGCACAGTACGTCTTTTCCCGTCATCTCCCGTGATAAATATATAACAACAACAACAAAAATCATTTGCCCAGATTTAACACCCTACCCTTCTGAAACTGCAGGCAGAAATTCACCCTCGGCTCTGAGCACCAACGTCACTTCTGTGACGTCTGACCTAGACTCCGCTCAGGACTCCACCCGACTGTATCCCACCAAACGTCCCATACATATTTCCAACTCGAGCTCTTCTGGCAATCTGGCATCAGAGACCTCTCCACCGCCACCACCACCAACATCACAGGCCCGAACGTCAACGCATTCTCACTTGTCGACAAACGAGACCCAAGGTGGTTTAACGACTGTTCTCGATGTCGTATCGCGGGCGCAGTTGAGCTCGAGGGAGAGACACGCACTTGCTGCCAATTTGCTCATCCCGGATCAGTTGGGCGCTGGTAGCCCGACGACAGAGAATACGCCACCACCGTATTCAGGATAATTTATGGTTTTCGATCCGTCTCTTGCTTTGCACACGAAAGTTCATGATTGCCCCATGTTTTGTTTGTGCTAAAAAAAATTCCCATTGCAAGTTTTTGCACTGTCCAAGTTATGTAGGGAGGTGGACGACTCCTGGATGACCCATTATTATCATGATCAAACATATCTTTTGTATACTAGTCAATACATCAGGTTATTTAATGCGGAAAGTCGACCTCGACAACCCTGCCACGATCTACCATGCACAAAACGGCTCAAGTCAAGTCTGGTAGAGTTCTCTCCTATAACACATACATTGCTGGGTTTCCACAACGCAGTACGGTGAATGGGTGGGATCCAGAGTACCAATTCGGAATTTGAGCCAAGAATCCACCCATCTTCCTGGATCATTGAATCATCTTGAAAGCCACCATCGACAACTGATTTCCCAGCTGCATTGCAATCCCAGATTCGGATCGTTTTGTCATCCGATCCCGAGACGATGTATCTATCGTCCTGTGAGAACGAAACAGACGCGACTCCTTCACTGTGACCTCGAAATACAGCTACGATGTATCCTGTCTCTGCATCCCATATGCGGACCGTCTTGTCCCATGATCCCGAGACGACGCGTTTGCCGTCCTGCGAGAATGAGACTGATGTGACAGAATCAGTGTGCCCTTCGAATGGGCCAGCGACGATTCGTCCCGTATCTGCATCCCAGATCCGGATTGTGTTGTCCCATGATCCCGAGACAATGCGTTTGCCGTCCGGCGAAAATGAAACTGATCTGACATCACCAGTGTGCCCTTCGAATGGGCCAGCGACAATGTTACCGGCTTCTGCATCCCAGATTCGGACTGTCTCGTCCCATGATCCCGAGACAACGCGTTTGCCGTCCTGCGAGAATGAAACCGATGTAACTGAAGCAGTGTGCCCTTCAAACGGGCCAACAACAATTTGTCCCGTCTCTGCATCCCAGATCCTGACAGTGTTGTCCCATGATCCCGAAACAATACGTCTGCCATCTTGCGAGAATGAAACTGATGTGACGAAGCCAGTGTGCCCTTGGAATGGGCCAGCAACAATCTGTCCTGTCTGTGCATCCCAGACGCGGATCGTCTTGTCACATGATCCCGAGACAACACGTTGGCCGTCCTGCGAGAATGAAACTGATCTGACTTGATTAGTGTGCCCTTCGAATGGACCAGCAACAATTTTTCCCGTCTCTGTATCCCAGATCCGGACTGTCTTGTCCCATGCTCCCGAGACGATACGTCTGCCATCTTGCGAGAATGAAACTGATGTAACTGAACCAGTGTGTCCTTGAAATGAGCCAGCTTCGACATGTCCCGCCTCTGCATCCCAAATTCTGACCGTGGAGTCCCATGCTCCAGATACAACGTGTTTGCCGTCCACTGAAGCAGTTTGCCCTTCAAATGGGACTGCGACGATTTGTCCCGTCTCTGCATCCCAGATTCGGACTGTCTCGTCCCATGATCCCGAGACAACGCGTTGGCCATCCTGCGAGAATGAAACCGATGTAACTGACGCAGTGTGCCCTTCAAACGGGCCAGCAACAATTTGCCCCGTCTCTGCGTCCCAGATGCGGATTGTGTTGTCCCATGATCCCGAGACAATGCGTTCGCCGTCCTGCGAGAATGAAACCGATGTAACTGAACCAGTGTGCCCTTCAAACGGACCAGCAACAATCTGTCCCGTCTGTGCATCCCAAACCCTGACCGTCCTGTCATTTGATCCGGAGACGACACGGTTGCCATCGTGTGAGAAGGCAGCAGACGTGATTGAATCAGCGTGCCCTTGGAATGGACCAGTGATGGTCTGTGCTGTCTCTACATCCCAGATCCGGATTGTGTGGTCCTTCGATCCCGAGACGATACGTCTGCCGTCTCGCGAGAATGAAACTGATGCGACTGAATCAGTGTGCCCTTCAAATGGGCCAGCAACAGGTTGTCCCGTCTGTGCATCCCAAACCCTGATTGTCCTGTCAGTTGATCCCGAGACAACTTGTTTGCCATTGTGCAAGAATGAAACTGATGTAACTGAATTAGTGTGCCCATGGAACGGGCCAGCAATTGTTTGTCCCGTCTCTACATCCCAGATCCTGATTGTTTGGTCCGTCGATCCCGAGACGACACGTCTGCCATCTTGCGAGAATGAAACTGATGTGACTGAATGAGTGTGGCCTTCAAATGGGCCAATAACAATCTGTCCTGTGTCTGCATCCCAGATCCGGACTGTGCGGTCGTCTGATCCTGAGACTATGCGTTTGCCGTCCTGCGAGAACGAAACGGAGACGACCGACTCTTCGTGTCCTGTCAAGACATTCAAAATGGGTGGCCAGTGAGCTAACCTCCCGATCGAGACGGATAGTGTCTGCGGGAATTGCGGTAAGAACCGCAGAGATACCAGTGAATGTTTTGGAGCAAAAGGTAGCGCCGACAAGTAAAGGTGAGGAGCGCTTTGTGAAATGACGCCCGCAAACGCAGCGACAAATTTGCGTGCATCCAAAGCAAACGCTACAATGTCTTTGTCGCATGGCTGTGAAGATTACGGGTCAATGCCAGGTCTTATCATGTGTGACAGAGCAACTCACCCCACTCCATTCCCACATCATTCTCAGTGCCGGTGAGGCAACTTTCACCTCCTTTATAAGACTCAAAACCTCTAACCAGTGGAGAAACCGGGTTTGCAGAAAATGTTTGACTTCTTCGAGAACATCGACTTCAGCAGCGGTAGCGTGAAGGTGTTCCCCCCAACAAGTACAGGCGTAAGACAAATGAGTCGGGATGGCATCCTTAATACGTTGCGTCAAACCAAGGTCATCATTGCGGTAGTGTGATGTTTCAATTTTGCAGATATTGAATCGCAAACCCACTTTCATAATCTGAAAGCATGCCAACGTCATGATCCTACTATGGATGCAGTGATCGATAACAAACTCTTGAGGGCATCGTTTTGGATCGCATATAAACTCGGTAAACGATAGATGACTGACGTGAATTCGTCTGTCGGTGTTTCGGGTTGAGATCACGCTGGAGAGACGTTCGAGAATGACATCGATAGATTCGTCGTCTTCGTTTATTCCCAGGAAGTGAATGAGATCCGCGCGATAAAGAGGTGTTTTGGCTAGAACGATGGCACCAACAACTCTCTTGAAGGTGTGTAACATGGCAGCATTTGTGAACACAACCGAAAGGATCCTCTGGTAGAGTTGATCTATCACGTCTCCCTCCTCGCGGAACACCCCGTTTAGAATGAAATCAAGCTGCTTCCTCGGAAATCCCTGCTCCAGAAATCGGATGACAGTGTCTGCCCAGATGAACAAACCTGCCGCTCGAGCTGTCAGCTGCTCGATTATCGATTTCCCAGGCCATGACCGCAACGATGGATACCTGGATTCCATGTCGGCGAAATGTTGTTCAAAGAATCTTTTGATGTCAGCACCCGCCTCTTCGCTAACAAGGTCACCGGTATCGAGGGCTATGGAATAACAGACATTCCGAAGGGAGGGGTCTATGCGCTCATCTCGACTGGTGATAAATAGCTTGAATGACGGATGGAGGTGGGACCATTTTGTGAGAGTCTCCATGAAGATCCGTCGTTGAGTGGACTGAGAACTATCAGACCCACATTCATCCAAAGCATCCAGGACAACAACCGGGAATTTCATGGTTGACCTTGTCCGGACGTCATTCGGTCTACGTCTCTTGCAAGGCCTTTCTTCTTCTGTTCCTGTAACATCTCCTTGTGTCCCCATGCGTCTTTGCCAAGACTCCGATAAAGGATCCCTGATGAGGTACTTGAAATGCGACTCGATATCTGGCCTTGCAGGAATCACTCTCCTTGCCTTCAGATTCTCAACCAGTCTCTTCGCAAAGACGGAGTCAGTTTGGGCCAGATCAGAAGCAACAGTCCGCCAAAAAGCAGCGGGGTCACTGAGCGCGACATCGTCCCGTTTGCAGAAAAAACTTGAACCATGTCGGTTCATTTCACCCAATTTCGATACCACCGTTGAAGCGATCGTCGATTTACCAGCCCCTGGGCTTCCTGTAAGTAAAAGAATGTTGGGCGCTTTCTCATCGTCAAGCCAGCGGAAAATCTTGTCAACTATCCATTGACGAGTACCTCGCATGCAAGGGGGCACATAATAGCCTGAGCCATCAACAGGTTTCAGAGCACTAAGCCCGGTTTCCAGCCCAGCTGCATATGTGATGTTATACTGGTTTTGCCCTACGGAGTTGAACTGACTGTGACTGGCATTGACGTTGCCTCGTTCGAAGAAATTTGACATTCTAGAAGATGGCCGGTGATCGTATCATAGAGCACACTCAGCCCCGATGGCACTCAACGATGCAGTCAAGAATCTGCTTACCTTCTGAGTGACTCTCAGAGCTGCTCCGAGTCTGTAGAAGAAGCGTTAACCTATATAGGAAATATCATTTGTGCTCCGTTTTTCTATGGGTGTCGTTGAAATCATTTACGCACTCTCCACTCCCACCGGACGTTCCTCGGAGCTGTGACTTCTGCTTGCGGAAGCCCCTAAACTCATGCTGAGACGCCAAAAAAGCTTTCAAAAAATTTGGGTTCAGCCTCACAGAACGTCATGGTGCCTGATGTTTTGTTTTTGCTAAATCTTTTGGCAACGCTGTGTGTCAGTACATGTCAGTACTGAGTACTGAGTACTGAGTGTTGACCTCATTATTATTTAACGTGATCATGATCATACATCTTGATATATTTCGTGTACATACTAGCCAACACATTGTTTTACATCTACGATCCCGAAAGTCAACCTCGACAACTCTGCCAAGATCTACCATGTACAAAACGACTCAAGTCAAGTCTGGTAGAGTTCTCTCCTATAACACATACATTGCTGGGTCTCCACAACGCAGTCCGGTGAATGGGTGGGATCCAAAGTACCAGTTCGGAACTTGAGCCAAGAATCCACCCATCTTCCTGTATGATGGAATCGTCTTGAAAGCCACCATCGGGAACTGATTTCCCAGCTGCGCAATCCCAGATTCGGACCGTTTTGTCATCTGATCCCGAGACGATGTATTTGCCGTCCTGTGAGAATGAAGCAGACATGACTCCTTCAGTGTGACCCTGGAAAACAGCAATAATCTGTCCCGTCTCTGCATCCCAGATGCGGACTGTCTTGTCCAATGATCCCGAGACAACACGTCGGCCGTCCTGCGAGAATGAAACTGATCTGACTTCATCAGTGTGCCCTTGGAATGGGCCAGCAACAATTTGTCCCGTCTGTGCATCCCAGATCCGGATTGTCTTGTCCCATGATCCCGAGACAACACGTTTGCCGTCCTGCGAGAATGAAACTGATCTGACTTCATTAGTGTGTCCTTCGAACGGGCCAGCAACAATTTGTCCCGTCTGTGCATCCCAGATCCGGACTGTCTTGTCCCATGATCCCGAGACAACACATTTGCAGTCCTGTGAGAGTGAAACCGATGTGACGAAGTCAGTATGCCCTTGGAATGGGCCAGCAACAATTTGTCCCGTCTCTGCATCCCAAATCCGGACTGTCTTGTCCCATGATCCCGAGACAATTCGTTTGCTGTCGTGCGAGAATGCAACTGATGTGACGAAATCAGTGTGCCCCTCGAGTGGGCCAGCAACAATTCGTCCCGTCTCTGCATCCCAGATCCGGACTGCCTTGTCCCATGCTCCAGAGACAACACGTTTGCCGTCCTGCGAGAATGAAACCGATGTGACTGAATCAGTGTGCCCTTGGAATGGACCAGCAACGATTTGTCCCGTCTCTACACCCCAGATCCTGATTGTTTGGTCCTCTGATCCCGAGACGATGCGTTCGCCGTCCTGCGAGAATGAAACTGTTGTGACTGAATCAGTGTGCCCTTGAAATGGGCTAGCTACGACTTGTCCGGCCTCTGCATTCCATATCTGGACTGTCTTGTCCCATGATCCCGAGACAACGCGTTTGCCGTCCTGCGAGAATGAAACTGTTGTGACTGAATCAGTGTGCCCCTGGAATGGACCAGTAATGGTTTGCCCCGTCTCTACATCCCATATCCTAATTGTTTGGTCCCACGATCCCGAGACGACACGTCTGCCGTCTTGTGAAAATGAAACTGATGCGACTGAATCAGTGTGACCTTCAAATGGGCCAGCAACAATCTGTCCCGTCTCTGCGTCCCAAACCATGATTGTCTTGTCGTTTGATCCCGAGGCAACATGTTTGCCATCTTGCGAGAATGAAACTGATGTGACTGAATTAGTGTGCCCTTGGAATGGACCAATGGTTTGTCCCGTCTCTACATCCAAGATCCTGATTGTTTGGTCCCGCGATCCAGAGACGACACGTCTGCTATCTTGCGAGAATGAAACTGATGTGACTAAATCAGTGTGCCCTTCGAATGGGCCGGCAACAATTTGTCCCGTCTCCACATCCCAGATCCTGATTGTGTGGGCCCAAGAACCCGAGACCACAAGTCTGTCGTCTCGCGAGAATGAAAGTGACGCGACTGAACGAGTGTGTCCTCGGAATGGACCAGCAATGATTTGTCCCGTCTCTACATCCCAGATCCTGATTGTTTCGTCCCGAGATCCCGAGACGACACGTCTTCCGTCTTGCGAGAATGAAACTGACGCGAGTGAATTGGCGTGCCCTCTAAATGGGCCAGCAACAATTTGTCCTGTCTCTGCATCCCAGATCCGGACTGTGCGGTCGTCTGATCCTGAGACTATGCGTTTGCCGTCCTGCGAGAATGAAACGGACATGACCGGAGCCTCGTGTCCTGTCAAGACATTCAAAATAGGTGGCCAGTGAGCTAACCTGCCGATCGAGATGGATAGTGTCTGCGGGAATTGCGGTAAGAACCGCAGAGATACCAGTGAATGCTTTGGAGCAAAAGGTAGCGCTGACAAGTAAAGATGAGGAGCACTTTGTGAAATGACGCCCGCAAACGCAGCGACAAATTTGCGTGCATCCAAAGCAAACGCTACGATGTCTTGGTCGTGTGGCTGGGATGCTTAGAGTTAATGCCAGGCCTTATCACATGTGACAGAGCCACTCACTCCACTCCATTCACATACCACTGTCAATGCTGGCAAGGCGGCTTTAACCTTTTTTGTAAGACTCAAGACCTCCA
The DNA here is from genome assembly GCA_963555575.2 of Hygrocybe coccinea. Lineage (NCBI taxonomy): Eukaryota > Fungi > Basidiomycota > Agaricomycetes > Agaricales > Hygrophoraceae > Hygrocybe > Hygrocybe coccinea. Next base: position 1,633,617 of record OY741999.1, read on the forward strand.
GCCAGTAGAGAAACCGGGTTCCTACGAAATCTTTGACTTCTTGGAGAAGGTCGACTTCGGCAGCGGTAGCGTGAAGGTGCTCTCCCCAAAAGGCACAGGCATAAGACAAATGGGTCGGGATGGCATCCTTAATACGTTGCGTCAAGCCAAGGTCATCATTGCGGTAGTGTGATGTTTCAATTTTGCAGATATTGAATCGCAAACCCACTTTCATAATCTGAAAGCATGCCAATGTCATGATCCTACTATGGATGCCGTGATCAATAACAAACTCTTGTGGGCATCGTTTTGGATCGCATATAAACTCGGTAAACGATAGATGACTGACGTGAATTCGTCCATCGGTGTTTCGGGTTGAGATCACGCTCGAGAGACGCTCGAGAATGACATCGATGGATTCGTCGTCTTCGTTTATTCCCAGGAAGTGAATGAGATCCGCACGATAAAGCGGTGTTTTGGCCAGAACGATGGCACCAACAACTCTCTTGAAGGTGTGTAACATGGCAGCATTTGTGAACACAACCGAAAGGATCCTCTGGTAGAGTTTATCTATCACATCTCCTTCCTCGCGGAACACCCCGCTTAGAATGAGATCAAGCTGCTTCCTCGGAAATCCCTGCTCCAGAAATCGGATGACAGTGTCTGCCCAGATGAACAAACCGGCCGCTCGAGTTGTCAGCTGCTCGATTATCGATTTCCCAGGCCATGACCGCAACGATGGATACCTGGATTCCATGTCGGCGAAATGTTGTTCAAAGAACCTTTTGATGTCAGCATCCGCCTCTTCGCTAACAAGGTCACCGGTCTCGAGGGCTATGGAATAACAGACATTCCGAAGGGAGGGGTCTATGCGCTCGTTTCGACTGGTAATAAATAGCTTGAATGACGGATGGAGGTGGGACCATTTTGTGAGGGTCTCCATGAAGATCCGTCGTTGAGTGGACTGAGAACTATCAGACCCACATTCATCCAAAGCATCCAGGACAACGACAGGATATTTCATGGTTGGCCTGGACCGGCCGTCGTCCGGTATACGATTGTCACGCCTTGTAACATCTCCTTGTGTCCCCCTGCGTCTTTGCCAAGACTCCGATAAGGGATCTTCGATGAGATACTTGAAATGCGACTCGATATCTGGCCTTGCAGGAACCACTCTCCTTGCCTTCAGATTCTCAACCAGTCTCTCCGCAAAGACGGAGTCAGTTTGGGCCAGATCAGAAGCAACAGTCCGCCAAAAAGCAGCGGGGTCACTAAGCGCGACATCGTCTCTTTTGTAGAAAAAACTTGAGCCATGTCGGCTGATTTCACCCAATTTCGATACCACCGTTGAAGCGATCGTCGATTTACCAGCCCCTGGGCTTCCGGTAAGTAAAAGAATGTTGGGCGCCCTGTCATCGTCGAGCCAGCGGAAAATCTTGTCAACTATCCATTGACGAGTCCCTCGCATGCAAGGGGGCACGTAATAGCCTGAGCCATCAACAGGTTTCAGAGCACTAAGCCCGGTTTCCAGTCCAGCCGCATATGTGATGTTATACTGGTTTTGTCCTACGAAGTTGAACTGACTGTGACTGGCGTTGATATTGTGAGCTGGTTCGAAAAAATTCGACATTCTAGAATACAGCACACTCAGCCCCGATAGCACTCAACGACCCAGGCGAGAGTTTGCTTACCGAATACAGTGACTGTCACTGGCAGGCTCTCACGACGGCGTGCACTAACCCTATTTAGGAAATATTATTTGTGGAACCTGTTCCCAGTCCCTTTTTCTATACGTCTTTGTCGCTTTTGGGTGGTGTGGCACCGCATGAAATTCTTAGCATATCATGTCGAAGCCAGTGTGACGATGCGCCGTATTCTATCGCCACCGATATAGACCCGCCTGTAGACTCCAATATTAGCTGTCTTCCCGTTCATGCAATCGTCAGAGACCTTGATGCATTACCTACTGAATTGCTGCATGCAATATGTAATAGTGCAGTATTCTGACCCGCACAGTGCATTCGCTCAACCGCATCAGTCCCTTAAAGGTAAATCTTGCTTTGTGTGCCAACCGTTGCCACTGCATTTGGAAGAACTAGGGTAGCATCTCACTTCTCCGTCGATGAAATCTTACACGCACTTTCTCCTACTTGTCATATCTGCAGGATCCCTGAGGGTATCTGGTGCTGTTTCTCCTGTTTGCGGCAAGCCCTTGAATTCATGGTCATGGAAGCAGGAGACGCAAAAAGGCTTCGTTTGGCCTCAGAAAACATGGGCTAGCCAAAATCCCCATTACGGTCCCTGTACGAGGAACGTACACCCTTGTCGAAATTACGCACTGAAAAACAAACGGTCGGGAGAAGGTCTGGCCGCGCCAGTCGTAATCTTCACTCATATCAAGTACTGGATTGAGCCGGTTTGCGGTAGTGTGCCCGGAAATGACGAAATACAGGTGGCTAGTGCACAAGATTCGGCTGTAGGAAAACCACGGCAGCAATAAAAAGAAGAGGCGGTTCCAGTGGTTTGGATGGCACACAACAAATGAGTGATTCCGAGATCGCGAGACAAGAGTGGGTCTTCGGCAAATGGCAGTAATCCAACTCACACCTGCGAGACGATAGAATGGAAAACAAGTGTATTCGTCGAAAAGGCGAGAGCCTTATGCTCACCACAGGCACTGTAAACAAAGCCTTATCGGTGGCGTTCAATGTTCTATCCCTATGTGCAACATTTGGTCGTAGCGTCAGACCGTTCGACTCTGATATGTTGCGTCTCGGGCGAGAATTGAAGGGGAAATCGGCTTTCGACCGGGGCACGAGAGTAGCAACATATGCGCCTATCAGTAATTCAGGGCCGCTGCTTACTGCTGATGGTTCTGGTGCAAAGTCAACGATGGCAAGCCGCCGATGCAAAAAAACCGCTTACACTCAATGTGGGGTTAGGGTTACTTACATTCTAACAGCCCCCAATGTTCAAGAAGCCACTCAGCAATCTAAAGACTTCCGGTAAGAAGTTTCGCTCTAGATCGGCTCTCATCTGACAACCCGATACCTCCAGCTCCCCTCCGAAGTTCGGACAGACGAAAGCTCAAGCAAAGGATCGTGCAATCATTCAATCTCTCCCAAGAAGTGGGGGACCTCCTTGTGCCAGACGGACTCCTTTCCGTCAAATTCAGCACCCATTTGGACGAACCAGGCGTAAGAACGCCATCCTATTTGTTTATGTACTGATTGGATCTTTAGGTTGCCTATCTCGCACCTGACGGAGATCCTCTGTGGTTCACCGTTGGAAAGGGATCCGATAGTTTGATACCGACTGGTAAGGAACGCGTTTTGTCTCAGGAATTTTACCTCTAATCTGATACTCCTAGTGTATACGCTATGGAAACGACCTCGACTGCTACCGTTCCTCGCAACTCCACCCGCCGTCATTCCTGTTTTGGTAGGCGGCGCTGATCTCATGATCCCAGGAGGTCAGTGAACTCATGGTTTAGGGCGAAATCCCAAGTACGAGATTCATACCTGATCCATACTCCCAAGGTAGTTGTTCAGCATTCCCCTTCACTGCACCAGAATCAACTCGTGAGCATCATGCAATATGAAGGAACGAAACTCGGACCCTCGCTTGCAGTAGGTTTGATGGCTGTGGATAGCGATACGATGCGGCAGGATGGCAAGAAAGGGAAAGCGGTGCATGTGTTACATACGTGGAAGGATTTCTTGTTTGATCAGGGAAACAAGGTGGAACCCCCAGAAGCCGTGCTGGAGGATGAAGACCAGGGAACAGGACAAGCAGTGGAAGGACAATCCGAGGAACATGCCGGGGAAGAGGTCGAAGAACCGGTAAAGGAAGCGCCTTCGCCAGCTAGTGAAACTCTTTCCCCTGTTGGACTTACCAGGCCGACCTCATCTCCACAAGGTTAGTGGCGATTTACCCCACTCCAGTTGTTGGTCGAGGTTTATGATATCTCAGAGGTTTCGACACTGCTACGCGCGTCTCTTTTGCAAGCAATCAGCTCAACATTGTCCACATTACCCCCATCGGCGTTCCCAATATCGGCTACAAACTTCTACTCTTCATACATCCTCCCCTCTCGCCCGTCATATCTCTCTTCTCCAACATCCTCCCCGGTCGACATCAAACACTCTACGCACAAGTCCCTCACCGCTTTTCTCAAAGTGTGCGAGAAGGAAGGTCTCATCAAGCTGAAAGATATGAAATCGGAACTTGTCGTTATTGGAGTGTTTCCGCTGCACACTGATGTGGTCGCTCATCGACGTTATGAGACCTTGAAGGACCTCGATATCAAACGGGAGAAGAGGGAGGAAAAGGAGGAGGCGGAGAAGAATAAGGTCAAAGAGATGCAGATCACCGAAATGTGGAAACCCCATCAGCAGACTATCAAATTCTTCGAGGAGACAGGCAATAGGTGTGTTCCCCCGAAGTAGATTTTGATTTAATCTGACGGGAAAACTGTCACCAAGTACTTCGACGCTTTATTCCCTCCACGAGATTAAAACCATGGTCAACGATTACGTTGTTACAAACGGGCTTGTCAATGCCAGAGAAGCGCAATACGTCAATGTTGACGCCCTGCTAGTTTCGACTTTAACGTCTGCGAAGTCAAACGAAGATATCGAGTTTCTTAAGCGAAATGATCTGATCAAGAGGCTTGTAAACAAGATGCAATGCTGGTATGAGATCCAGGCCGACGGTCGAGATACAGTAGTAAAGTAAGTCTTGTTCAGATGGGGCTGTGAGACATGCTGAACATTTTTATATTGTTGTAGGAAGGGCCAGCTGAAGCCCATATCAGTTGTGGTAAAAGTTCGACAGGGACGCAAGGCCTCGACGCTCATCACCAATTTTGAGCCCTACTTTCTCACCGCAGATTTTCTCGCCGAAGAACTTCGCCGGATATGCGCGTCTGCGACTTCAGGTGTGTGACGTTGATTATCTTTTGTAGATTACCTGACTGTGTTGTGGGATTTGCAGTATCTCCTGTACCCGGCAAGAGCTCTGGATCGGAGGTGCTTGTCCAGGGGAAACAGATCAAGGCTGTTACGGAGCTCCTTGTCTCGAAAGGTATTCCAAAGAAGTGGGTCGAGGCGGCTGACCTCTCGAAGTGATATATTCAAAGATATAATATGTTCAATTTGACGATGACTTAGTAGTAATTTGTAAGGGGTGTTCGGGGACCTTTCGGGACATGGCGGGCCGGGGTTGTTGAACGGCAATGTGACCAATGAGGGGCGTGGGAACTGGTAAACTAGAGAGGACCCCAGATGCTGAAATTCCCATCAGCAAAAACGCAGGGACCTGCAGCCCACCAGCCAGCGCCCCCCTACAATTACCACTGCAGCCTGGTAGCCTATAGCTACGCCTATCTATCACCCAGTCAAATAATCGTTCCCTCGTCCTCGCCTCCACTTCGCTCAAGGTAAGTTGTTTACTATCACCATCAGGACTGTGATTAGACCATCGATAAGATGGCTGGCAGCGTCGTTGTCGTCGCCGTCGGTGGTGGTAGCAGTGAGCGCGTTGTTTATTTGGTCATCGGCGCGTCGCGTCCTGAGCCCTCCTCTTTCCGGGCACCCGTGCTCTGGGCTCTCTCATCATCGTTAGACGTGTCAATCGTGTTCCATGGGGTCTTCATCAATCTGTCGCTGTCGATGCTAACGATAACGTCCTCAGATGCCCAAAGATGCCGCCAAACCAAAGGTGCTTTCTGCTCTCTTCTTCGGACTCTTTCTCTATCTTCTTTTCTACATTTTCCTCGTCGTATTCCATCTTTCCTGTCGTCGTCGTCGTCGTTACTATACGTCGTCCAATGTCATTTTCTCACAATTTCTGATTTCAACTTCATCCGTTACCCTACGTCATACCTCCTTCTCTACTCTCTTGCGCTTGTCAATCCTTCGTCTGTTCCATCCCAGTCCTCGATGTATCGAGACCGACACCCGTCTCTCTGCCTATTCGCATCCTAGTCTCTACTCTCGCTCGCATATACTCATCCACTCTTGTTGCCTTGCAGCGCAAAGCCGCCGAAAAGGCTGAGAAAGCCCCCCGCAAGACAAAAAAGGACCCGAAAGCACCCAAGCGTGCACTGTCCGCATACATGTTCTTCAGCCAAGATTGGCGCGAGAGGATCAAGACCGAGAACCCTGATGCTGGCTTTGGTAAGTGCTTTTTTTGTTTTTGCGCTGTGGATCGTCACGGATGTATGCACAACACAATCGAGGATGCTAACTATTTTGTGTCGTGCCCCCAGGTGAAGTAGGGAAGCTACTCGGGGCAAAGTGGAAGGAACTTGACGATGAGGAGAAGAAGGTGATTTAGGCCTACTCGACCGCATTTGGTAGCTGACTCGACTGACTCGTGTGTAGCCCTACGTCGACCAAGCTGCAAAGGACAAAGCAAGAGCAGAAGAAGAAAAATCGGCGTACGAGGTATGTGTCTGTGGTCCATGCAATACCCAACTTGACCAATCCCTATTTAAAGGGTAAGAAAAGCGCCGGAAGTGGTGATGGCGAAGAGAATGACGATGACGATGAATAGTTTCTCTGCTACCTGCCCTGACTGTCCTGCCGCTGCTGTTGCTGATGTATGTGCTCGCGCCCGTAACATAATGACTTCATCCCCTACTTCCCTCCGACCTTTTTTTTGCCTCTTTTTATTATTGTTCCCTTTCCGCTGTTGATACATTCATTTCTTTTGGTACGTTTACATCCATGGCGAGGGCTGTTTTGTTCGTCCCTCCCTGTATTCTAGACGTTACCGTGCGCCATCTTGTGGGTACGTATGATACATTACATGCATTGACTAGGACTGTTTCATAGTATGAGCATTGCACATATGCCTCGTATTTAAATAAATAAAGCTTTATCAATGCCTCTCGTAGTGCCTCGAATCACTGATTTTCACTCAAACGGTACTGTTATTTTTGGCACTAGTCTTCGTGACCGTCCGTTCTGGCGAATCAAATCCGTGGAAGAGCTTGCCTTTAAGTACGAAGGGGTGGTTACGAGCTACTTCCTTGCTGGTTTGTAACTTCATTTTAAAATGTATATTCTGGACTCTGGACAAACACAATATGCAAAATAATATCAACCAAAGCGAGATCGGGCCACCAGTGGCTTCTAGTACCAGGTGGACGGTTGGCAAGTGAGTGCCAAGTATGCAGGGAGGACATAACCGAACTGCTCACCATCTCAAACACTGTCCCTCGGGTCACTCAATTTACGTGGCTCATGTTGCTTCGCGGTTCGCGAAGTGGTAGGGTACTTTTGATTGGTTCGCCTAGCATGGATGAGGATGTGGCAAGAGAGCAGGCTATGCATCACTCGTTGAAAACTGCAAGATATGGTGAAAAGGGGATCTTTCTTTATTAGTCTAGAAACATACGTGATGAGGAGATATTGAAATTCGTCCTGAATGACCCAATGTTAGTTTTCAGAAATCGGCCTGCAGACAGCAACTAACCGGACCGAAACTCAGAACAAAGATGTTAACAAGAGATATGGCTGCAGGGTATTAGTGAGAAGTTCATTCGATCCGTACTGTTCGACTCACAGAATAGACAGAGGAAAAACAGTATTCCGTCTCTGTAGATAACACTGATTAATCGATTTGTGGTGCCTCTGAAGTCCTTGTACACTCGGAATGCTGTCATACCCATAAAGACTGTTTGGATTCGATTCCTCATAAGAATGACTTGTGGTGCAGAAATGCAGCAGATCATACCAGTCTCCAACAGAATCACCATCACGAAATTTAAAAATATGATGGGATTGCTGCCGACATAATTGCAACCATTGAACGACGGATATGGAGGGGGAATGACTTCCAGAATTTGATCACAAATTCAGGCATTCTTCAATAAAATGTCTTACAAAATGCTTACCTGTAACTGAGCGTAGATAGATCCCTGTAATAGCCAGAGATGCAACAAAGAGAGTCTGCCAGAGGTTATTCAACGAACATGACGGGTGGCCGAAATGCATACCGTGAATAGAGGCAGCAATACATACAGGACCCTCAGGCTTTTGGCCCACATCGCAAAGGTACGTAATACCAAGATCACTGAAATGAACGTTGAGATCTGACAAGCGCTCGGAAGCAGGGACTTGCTGACGCTCTGCAACACCAATACCAACTGCGATAAACCCTGTATGTTTATACAATAATATATTAGTCAGCGGTACGGGTGGTCGTACAACAAGAATATTTACGAACAAGATGTGACTTGAACAGCAGGTAGACAGTACTAGACCAGATCGAGCACCGGAATTATTGCAATTGACCCAAATGACATGGACCAATACTTACACTCATTGGTACGTTAGGGGTGATGTCAACTGGCGCAAGTATTAAGTACGTTGGCTTATATGATTAAAGATTCGTATATCTACTCACCATACACCGCCAGAGCTACGTCGACGAATGTAAGGTACCGAGATAGAAAATACAGGATGTCCCCGAGGTTAACCTTTGCTTTCCAGAACAAATGGACCTTATTATGCAAGAGACCGTGTTAGATGAGGATGAGTTCTGGGATCGCATTTCCGAACCTCATCACCCAGCGTGAGGCAATAATCATAAATCTAACAAATTGCATCAGCAGATATATAGGACATGGAATAATAAAGCCCCCTACAATTAAGGTCATACTAGCAACTTGACGAATGCTATACTGTTAGAACCACGGTTGTGCGTCAGTGCATGCACGCAAAGCGCTCACCCATGACATGCTGCAACAGATGAGGACAAATGAAGTGCGTGTGCAGGTTGACCGTACTTACATGCACAGTCTGCAATCGCTCTGCGTGCGTGATATCCGCGCGTCCTGTCATTTCAAAAAGAGGCTTCGCTGGACGGCAATAGAAAGATGGGAAAGATGGTAAAGTAACGACTTGAACCACCTTTATTACGATCACGAATTTGTGAAGATGCGTTGCACATCAAAGATGTTCTTGTATCCATGGCATTTCGTGAGCGTCAAGATTGGTATCGAACCTTCGAGCTTGAAGCCCTTACGCTGTCGGTCAGAGTGGCCGATTCGGGCCTGAGAGTTGATTCAAAGCTTGATTCCAACCTCGATTATAAACAGCAAAATCAGGCCGATATCGTCCTCTTCGGTGCTGATGTGTTCTCGTCAATGTTGACAGGGTTGTGCACTTCGTTCGGGTTGGCTGCCCTCATTCCACACTGCGAAAGTCGTGAGGCGGGCGATCGACAACACCATTTCCCGGAGTTTTTAGGTCACGGCATGTACCGTGATGCTGATCGTAGACGTCAACACGACAACTTGAACGCGACAACACCGACGATGCTGATTGTTTTGACGAATAGCGGTAGGGAGCCCCGACAATGGCAACGGCTCAGCACCGACGGCAGCCAATGGTAAGGACGGGGCCTACGACACGACGCAAACAACGGCGATGAGGAAGCTGGGGAGGTCACGATGGGATAAGTCTTCCCAAACTCTCATCGCCCTATCCATCCAATGCGTACCAAACAAGCAAGATTCTCATGGAAGGTGACATAGAGATCTCATGCTATGCCAGTGATGTGAACCGTCCCCTGATATGATGTCCGTCGTGGGTAGGCTAGCTTCACCCGTGATAAAGGCTGATCCTCCTTATAGAAAGTCTATGAAGGTGCAGGCTGAAGTTCTTGTCAAGCGGGGGCAATATTTCGATATTGGGAATGTGTGATTACTGAATAGCAATCTTAATTCTTTGGGGGAAATCCGAAACCAAAGACCAGGCCTAAACCGTGACGGATGAGCTCTGCGGGAGGGATGGGCAAGCAGTAATTCGGGAGTGGTGGTTAGGTAGTGAACTTGAACGAGGCGTCAAATTAGCTGTATGAGAAACATGTCGTCGAATGGAGATGCCTACTGCTGGAGGAGTGGCAGGTGGGTGAAATTAGTATGGGTGTATGGGTGTTGGGTAGGTGGGAGTAGTTGCTCCAAGCCTGAGAGGAGCAGGGCAATATTTTAGAGAACGACGAGTGAAGGTGCCAGGGATGTGTCTCTCCGAGCAACCTGCGCCGACACCGTCACGTCCGTAGAAGGAATACCCTTTTCGACATCCTCACCCTACCCTGGAAGTTCCCCAACAGAGGGTGCTGGGCATCAACGCCACTGCGCCCGTCTGCACTCCTTCCGAGGTCGCACGAAGGAGTCCCAAGGTCTGCTTAGATAGGTCCTGGGAGGGTAGTAGGTAGGTTTAAAGTAGGTTACTACAGAGGGTTTCTCTCTTCCAATTGGCGGTTATCTTGCATGATATGATGGAATCACTTTCAGACATGATGGAAGCAAAAGTACATAGCTGTACTGTATCAAAGATTAACTGTATCGAAGGAATTATACCCAATCACCAGAAAATGTTCCATTGGGAATGCCTTGGACAAGTTCGATCAAACTCGGTCCTCCATTACCACAACAGACGAGAAAAGCGGTATGTTCTGTAACCTCGTGTTGAGTGGAAATGGAGTCTTCAGCTTCAGGTCTTCAACGTCATCCGGAAGAATAAAAACGAAGCGCCAATCTTCGCAAGCCGGAAGCCCAGTGCATTTCTCGAGAAAGGGGATCAATCCAACTTTGATCTTGTGCTTCTGAGCGCCGATAAACTGGAAAATGTAGAGTAACCCATTGGACACAATGAACGAGTCCAGTGCGACTTGGTTACTCTTTCCCGGTATATAGTAAACGTTGGAAACAATTGACATTTGTTTGAGATCGTCTGTTGTGTACTGACTGGTGTAGCGAGGGCATATGCTGAGATGCCATTTTTTGCGTAAGGCGCCACGACGTTTCTCCTCCAGCTTGTCATTCTGTAGGGTCCTGTGATTTGAATGCCATTGTGGCCTGTGACTTGCATCAGCCTCTCTCTCTCTGGATTCTTGCTGTTCCGCGTTGCTGTTACGTCTGGTAGTCGCACCATAGGAATGATTTCGAGACGAATCCTGTTCTGAAAACGAACTTGGCAATATGCTTGCCTGACATTCCTCTCGCACAAGGGAACGGAGCAAGGTGCTTATAGAGTTGAATCTGTTCTCGACGTTCGAAATTTCGGAGAGTGGCAACGAGTTGTCCTTCAATGAAGTTCGTGATGGGGAAAACGCGAACATCATCAGAAACCTCGTCCCGGGATGCACGTCTGATAAGACAAATCTTGCTAGAAAGTGAACTCGTAGACAATCTTCCACTCTCGAAGATGAGATCTTGAAGGCGAGTGGAGCTTACTTCACCAAAAGTGTCTTCAACTTGACGTTCATACCTTTGTAAACCGCCACGTTCACGTAGCTCGTCGAAACAAACACGAGGAATGGGTCCAAATTTGTCGTATATCCCGAGTATGTGATCAAGGTTAAGTTGACTCTGATGGAACCTCAACGGTGCACTTGGGAATTGTCGGCAGGTCGAACATATGAGTGACTCACGCATAACGAATCTCTGCCTTCGTCCACGGGTCCATCACGACGACCACTCGTCTCACAGCTTTGTCCATACGAGACCATCGTAACCTTGCTGGGGAAGTAACGTAGACGACGAAGAGGCGTGTTCCGTGAAAGACGAGATCGTCTGGGACCCAATCCTCGCTCGCATCTGAGTCGACGAAAAGTCCAAACGAAGGTCTTGAGGCAAAAATGGCTCTGAAACGTGGGAGCTAATTCATAGACGCCCTCGCGCACGAATAAGTAGCAGATTTTTTGGTGGTACCAAATGAACGGCTTTTGTTCGGCGAGTCGCCGACGTATGGCGTAATATATCCAAACGCTTTTACCTTTACAAAGTTAGCGTGCTGAAAAAAGCAAGGTGAGAACTCACCAATGCCTGGCTGTCCGGTAAGGACAGCGCCTACGTTCGTTTACGAGGTCAAGGTAATAGAATTCGAGATGGTCGTATATTCGTTTGTATTCGGCGCGGATCCAAATCCTTTTGATGTCGATGCCCTCGATGTCGATGTCGAGAACATAACAACCAAGAAAGATATCGTCGCTATCAGGATCATCCATCCCCTCATCGTTGCCATCGTCCGTATGATCATCTTCATCAGCGTGGAGTCCGAACTCACCTCTTATAGTGATAGGAAGGGGCTTCATTGGCAGTGAATCGGCAGGCTGCGTGTCGCGCCACTGCTTTTCCTCCTCAGCCATGCTGGTGCCCCAAAATTTATGGTGTAACTTGGTAAAAACGAGATCACTGGCATCGGGAACCTTCATCGCATTCCATGTTTCAATATTTTCTTCGCATTTAGCGATAATGTCGCTCAGCGATGATCCAGAATACTGTGGTGGAATACTCACGAGGGTTAGGAGGCGGCAAGCTGCGTACGTACGTAACACTACAAAATAAACGCTTGTCCGAATAACTTTCTTCCAATCTCGGATCAATTGCAAGGCCTTTCTTCTGGTTCTTGAGCTTAGCACTCTTCGAGGTCCCATGCTGCTCCAGCTATAAAACGGCGGCGCTGTACATCCGTCCCCAACTGAAAGCGCAGCATGTTTCTTTACCGAGCATTCCTCGTCTCCTTGTCGCTTCCCATTTCGGCCTTTGCACACAAGATTGTGCTCACGAATGATGACGGCTGGGCCGTAGCCAATATACGTGCCCAATACGATGCCCTGAGGGCGAATGGGTTCATGGTCGTGCTTTCGGCGCCTGCGGAGAACAAGTCTGGGACGGGCTCTTCGTCAGCAACTCCGGAGCCACTCACCCAGCCGTGCGAGTTCGATACCTGCCCTACTGGATCACCGGCCGAAGGATTCAACTCCAGCGACGGTTCGTACACCTCGATTGTATGGGTTACTGACGTGTATGGCTGACGAGTCTGATTAGTCCGATTGAACTATGTGAACTCATTCCCGTTCGTTTCCGTCTTGCGGTGCTTGTCCGTGTGTTCTAAAACCTAACGAGTCCACAGCGTTGATTCCGTCCGATATGGAATCAAGACTCTGGCACCTAAATCTTTTGGTGGCGCACCTGACTTTGTCGTCAGTGGGTTCAACGTCGGAAGTAATATATGCAATCCTTCCTGTTGTTTTATTGAATACTAATCAGACGTTCTCAAGATAACCTAGGTTCGATAGTGAACATCTCTGGGACAGTGTACGAGCGTCTCAACGTGTCATGTCACCTAAATTGATGTCATTGTTTTTGTAGTGGCGCTGCATGCGAGGCCGCACTAGAAGGTATTCCATCCGTGGCATTCTCCGCCGGAACGGGGGCACAGATCTCGTATACGACTTTAAGCACAAACGCGACTTCCCCGCTGTCAATGGCAGCCCATATCTACGCGAAACTCACGGTTACCTTCGTCAAGGCGCTGTTGGAGAATTCAGGCCCCATCCTCCCGTCTGGGATTAGCCTCAATGTCAACTATCCGCAGACGACCAATTGTTCGTCCCCCGCTGATTATCGCTTCGTCCTCACGAGGCTCCTCGAGGATTCGAGTGCGGTGGATGTGGAAACCTGCGAGAGTGATCATTTGCCTGATGAGAGCTCCGTTATCGATGGTGGTGGGTGCTACGTCACCGTCAGTGTGTTCAATGCCAGCACGAAAGCGGACGTGGATGCCTCGACGCAGAAGGTGGTATTACGGAAATTAGCAAAAATACTTAGCTGCTGGTCTTGCTAGCTCCCTCTATCACGATACTACGTCTTTTCCTGTACCATTGATGCACACATTATTTTGGGCCACCGCGTCAGGCCAGAATAACAGTAGACCATACATGCCGACTTTTGCCGCATTGGCATGATTTTATATATAAATCATTGCTTCGACCCCGACAAAGCTCGCCATATCGGAACAGGGCGCCAGCGGGTACGGCGAAAATTACAAATGTGATTTGAGATAAGTAGAAAGTAATCCTACTGGAAGTAATTTACTCAGTATACATAGTCTGGACGTTTTGCATCGATTGACTTTGAACCATCGGATTCGGTTGTATCCCAGCCCACATCCAGTGTCTCGTCAGACTCGCCGAGCACCATTCCCAGGTCATTCGAAGTTCGTCGTGAGGTTGACACATCCAAGACACTACTCAGTTCTGAGTCCTTCTCGCTGTGTCGTTCGAGAGGGTGCCTTCCTCTGCATCGATGTCCTCGTCACGCTTATACAGTGGTCCCACATTCACGATGAAGTCATTGAGAAACAGACTAAGACCTCGTATATCACCGCCGCCCACGGTCGGTGAGGTTGGTATATTTCCATAGCGCGCGATCATTTGTTGCCGAATGGCTCTAGAAGATCTTGCTCCAAACAGGCCGAATGGACTTAGGAGTTTGGAGCCTTTGGTCATGAAGGTTGCGTCACGCTATTGGTCAGATAAAGTAAAAAATCTGACGGATGGAGCCCCGTACCGAAAAGCCCCCACCAGAGGGGCCGTCCAAAAAATAGGACGTGAAGGCCTTGCAATGCAGCTAGCAACCCTCCGATGGAACTCAACGCAGCAACAAAAGTGTGTTGTCTGCGATCGACGATGACTCGGTATTGTAGTGGAAGACTGTCTTTCTTCTGAGTGTGACTGCGGTCCCATTGCAAAGTTGCTTGAGCGACAGAATTATTTCCCAGTGGTTCTTCATGTGTCTGCCCTGGAACAGTAGAACATGAATGTAGTTCTCGGAGTTACTGTAAGCAATGCTGACGTATGGATATCAAAGGGATTGAACGATAGCTCTGACGTCGAGGGTACGTTAGCCAGTAGAGAGGGACCAAAACCGTACACACGGGTGTAAAACCTATCATTTCCAAAAATGATGGTACAATCTCCCTGCGCTCAGCAACCTCAAGGCGACCAAAGATATTGCTTCCCGCGATTAATTTGGTAGGGTTAGTGTACTGTAACGTGGTGGAGATAGTGGAATCGATATCCTGCCAAGGGGGGAAAATCCCGTTGGCTAGACTTAACGACATTTCACCTGGTGCAGATGAGTATACGTTGGTGTTTGAGACCATTGCAACGTTAATCACTTGGGATACTGATAAAAAATGAAGAACGACGGCGGAACTAAGTGACATGTGGCCTTAGGAAAATGATTACGAACATCCTTGCGGTCTCGGGACTTCAAAGATCGATCCGTTCGAGGATCTTCGTAGGCCCATGAAGTTGGTCTGCCCATCATGCAAGATGTCAGACAAGGAAACTGAACTTCAATGTCAGTTGTGCATTTCGTATTTCAATTGTCTAGTGTTACCATTTAAATTCTCACTCATGTATATATTCCAAGGTTGATCGCCCTCCTGACGAAGTTCATAAGTTGGCCAGCGAGCACAATATAAAAGGGGAAATGATGCAGAGATATTGAACCCGAGTTGATCCCAAGTCTCCTCGATGCTGAACTTCTCGTAGATAACACCATAGAAGAGTCCAACTGACGTAGCGACAAGAATCAACACTAGCACCACAGCTGTGATATTTCGCCATATCGCAAATCCCAATGACTCGACTTCCCTATCAGAAAAGTTCAGGTGGTATAGGAGCCACAAAATTTGTTGAGCGTACACTGTCCTTCGCATTATTGCAAGTTTCAGTGTAGCAAGACCCTTTACAAACACGGAGCGAAGAGAAGCCCCGGTTGTCTTCCAAAGTTTTCCAATCTTGTCCTCTGGTGTGCGTCTCGACCCGAACAAAGACAGGCAGGAATGGAAAGAGTGAGCAGAGCCATTGGCTAGTTCTTTGACACCCAGCTTCCAGATCTGTTTAGGGTCCCGGTACCAAGATAACGCCATGCATATGGATGTGAGGAGAATGACTGTGCACGTAAGCGCACAAATAGAGAATGGTAGCATAAAACTATCATCGGACCAGACCAGGACCAATGCAACCGTAACGAAGACAATGACCAGTAAAGATATGATGGTCTGAAAAGTAACAGTAGAAATGATGCTGCCATGGAAGTATACGTCCCAGATTAATCTGCAATGCAAGTTATTGACGAGCCAGGTCGGGCAAAACGAACATACATCGCAAGGTCGTTCAGAAAGAAGATACCCAACAAACCAACGGAAACAGACATCCACGACAGGGGCCAACCCAGATATAGGTATACCCCGGGGTACGGGCTGGGCACCTTGATGAGATACAAATGAATATGAATAATGTTTGGGATTAGTAAGCCAAGGATTGAAATGAGTCGCAGCAAGTACAACCAAAATTGTGTCCATAATGACAATATTAATGACATTAGTGGTCGATATGGGTGAGTGGTGCATTTCGCAGTGTATTGCAGTACTTTTATAAGCAGTGGAATGATCAGGTTCCGCCGGGGATCCTTTTCGTACTTCTTCACTTCTTGCATATGTCGATTTGATCCTCACTGTGGGAAGCGGACACGCTGAAATTCCGATGAAAATACAATGAATGAGGTCAATTCAGTGGTTAATACACTGAATCCGGACCTACCGTGTTTTCAGTGTATCACGAAAATACAATGAAATTCCATCGCAGAAATTTTTGACATTGAATTTCAGTGGTAGGAATTTTTAGTACAATGAAATTCCGTTACTGAGATTTTCGACATTGAATTTCAGTAGTATAGATTTTTCTTACACACTGAAAACCATAAATTAAAACTGAACACACACCATACCCGTCGTTCACGGGTCCCTGTCAGTAATACCTCGTGAACGCCCGTCATGCGTCAATTGACGCTGCCGTGTGTGGTCGCGAGGTGTTGGGGCGGTGTTGAGAAATGCCTCGCGAACGACGTCCACGCGCCAATTGACGCGGCTCGTGTTCGCGAGGCGTCATGGCTTGGGGAGGGGGACTTTGTCCTTGTTCCGCTCTTGCCCCATCCATCCTCATTGTTGCCCTCGTTGTCGCCTGTCACTTGCCTCTGCTACACCGCTGATTTTTCTAAGTCCCATGACAAGGTTTCCCATGCAAGATCGCCAGATATGGATTTGATGTCAGGTGATAGCCACATAAGGCTGTCACGACCTCAAGACTCGAATCAATTGAGTCTTGGCAGATTCGATATTGAACCAACATTTTTTAGGACACCAAATTGAGGTCAAGTCAGTACAGTGAAAATATCTGCCTGGCTATTATTTAAATATTATTACTGGATTGCGGAGCTTGCCATGCAAATTGAGAAGAGAAAAAGCATATTATTATTTAATAGCATTAGAATACACATTAAACTAATGGTAGCAATGGCAGCAGTTGTCTGAGGCCTAAGTTACCTGCACCTGCACCCACGAAAACCTGTACCCATCGCCATGGTATGAGTTTTGTGGTGGGTGTGTGCAAATTGGGTGGTGGGTATCCAACCCACGGATCCTGTACCCTCATTAACCTCGTGGTGAGTGTGCCCCATCAGTTGACGAGGTGGCATCAGCCGTGAGGTGAGGTAGGGGAGGTCGTCGTCATCGTCGTCGTCATCAACGTTGAATGTCGTCATCATCATCGTCGTCGAACATCGTTGTCAGCGTTGAATGTCATTGTCATTGTCATTGTCGTTGTCGTCAGCTTCATGGGCACTGGTTTTCATTAGTATATGTAGTCAGTAATATCAATCCTGGTGTAATGGGGGTTGATGCACCACTCCTTGTGGCATTTTGTTCTCCGTCGTTGCCGCAAATGTGGTTGGTGTTGGTGATGCGGCTGGTGGCAGGTGGTTGGCGGGTACTGCGGGTGACCATTGCTGTTGCCGTGTGGTTGAAGGTGAAGAAATGAACTGCGCCAAACATAGACAAAGAAAGGACTTAAGAGAATTTCGATGGGCAAGCTTATTAAGCGCTTACCTGGTGGCGTGAAATTGGCATTTTCTGTGATATTCTGTAGGTATCTTGCTGGATCTCGGGGGGATAATTATTCAAGACTTTCAGTCCTGGCCCTTAGGAAAGATCAGGCCAGGCCTTTCAAAGCACTAAATTCTAAGCTCCGCCAATATCAACAAACAAATATCAAACTGGCATTTTCCTGAATTGGCGGTGTAGCTAGTTGGTTGGCATGGTGCTGATGTGATATGGGTGGTTGGCAGATGACCCGTGTGTTTCTTAGCTGCTGCAGTCTTCATTTGACCTCAGTGCGATAAATACCCAAGTCTTGTAAGTTTGGAGGAGGAGGAAGGTCTCGACGCTGTAAAACCCACGGTCGACAAAGTCGCCTGGGGGTGTGAGCATGTGGGGGGTCGAGTGAGGAGTGCAATTAAAGGAGGTTGGTGTAGTTAAGATGAGACTCTATACGCTACACACGAGGTCACATATGCTCACCCATGAAGAGATAATTCGTATCTGGGCAAAACCCACCCATCTTAAACAGTTCCATCAGATCGAAAAACTGACCATGTATGTCTCCGCATATCTGGTGTGCCCAGTGTGCAGTCACGTCAGGATTCAGATTCCCAGGCCCGAGGGAGAGGGGAGAGGGGAGAGGGGAGAGGGGAGAGGGGAGAGGGGATGGGAAACACGCATGGTAACAGGAGAATCGATGACCTGCACATTGGCTTCTTCGATGAGGATCTTGCGGGCTTTCAGGCAAAGCCGCTTCACTTGTTCCTTTGAGATGTACTTGCACCGAAGGAGCTGCTCAATCTGTCTATTCCCGGCCGTGCATTATCAAGGTCGTTTTGTTTTATGTGTGTGGTTTGGTGTTGTCGTTGTCATCATCCGAGTTGTCGTTGTCATTATTGTTTGTTGGACGCGTCCAAATCCAAGCAAGTCCCGGCGAAAGAGGAAAGGAGGGGGACATACCTAGGCCGGTAAAGCACACCACCCTCCCGGCCTTGTTCTCTGTCGTCAGAGTTGCTAAATGGGTGGTGGTTAATATGCAAGTGGTGGCAATGTGGCTGTCGTTGACTGTTTTTGTGTGTGTGTGGGTATATAATAATTATTGGCATTTCTGGGATTCGAACTCTCGAACTCTTGTCACATGTTTACTGCTGAGCTAATGTACTGCATTAGGAAGTGGTGGAGACAAGCTTATATTGGCAATTTCACACAGTATTTCTGCAAGCCTGCAACTAATAAAATACATTTTAGCATGATGACGACCACCGATGACGCCTAACTAGTGTTAACCGACATTTACTATTATGACTGCTTATATACTTCCACTAAGCAGTATAGCTATATATTTTTGATCATTTGAATGGTAAATACACTGAAATTCAGTTGAAAACCAGTTGAAAATCAAAGTTATAACCACTGAATTTCACTGGGAAAATGAGCCATTCAGTGTATTTTTTTCACTTGGAATTTCAATGTACAACTGTTTTACAAATTCTTGTCCACATGTGCATTTGAGGTTCAAATTTCGGAAAATTCGGAAAATTCAAAAAATTCTGAAACTCACCATACTGCTTCCCAATGTGCTGTTTGCTATTCCACCACACCATTGTTACGGATCGTCTAAGGGACGGCTCCGACGACAAACAAACTCAACTGACTTCGAGTGATGAGAGGGAGAAGAAAGATATTATTGATTCGGTGTGGTAAACCAGACTAAACGTAAGGTATAATGTACATACAATGATGATATATAAAGGAAAGAACTTGAGGGGAGGCGATATCCTATCGTACAATAGCATAACTCCCTCTTATCTCCAGCCAATGGCAATAAGCCCTCTTATCTTGGGTGAGTAAGTGCGATGTGATTGGACGATAGCCAGACATATGTTTGATCGTACATGTGGAGACGTCAAAGCGCGAGAACTTGGACCCGAAAGAATGGTAGCCAATAGGATCGTGGGACTTGGCACTTCGTCGTGGGAAAGTGGCTGTGGGAATTGAGCGATGAGTAAGCAGGGCAAAAGGGGGCGAAAAGGTAACAATACCCCCCCCACAAGGTTCGCGTCCACGCGAACAAGAACGAGGAAGACAGAAGGAAATTAAAGGGGACAATACAGGGTATATCAGGGACGGACCATGTGCCATACATGGTGGCCAGCAAGGCTGCTTGGGGCAGACTGTGTTGGGGGGTCGCAGATCTGGCGGATAACTTATATTGTAGCCAACAACAGAAAGGAGGTCTCCAAACCCCCAACTCTGTACATCATAGTTTAATGTTGTTGTGTGAATGAATGATTTCACCAAGGCTTGTGGAATTGACGTTTTTCAGACAGAGGCCTTGTTGTTCTGAGGCTAAACTAAATTTGTTAAAGTTATTGTCAAGGATCAACACACCTTTATACAAGTATTGATAGAATAACAATGAACAGGGAGCAAGCTGAAATGAACAGGGAGCAAGCTATAATGAACAGTGAGCAGGCTATAATGAACAGTGAGCAAGCAAGCAGTGAGCAGTGAGCAAGCAAGCAGTGATGAACAGTGAGCAAGCAAGTAGTGAGCAATGAGCAGTGAACAGTGAACAGATGAACAGTGAGGTCTCTCCTGATATAGGACTGTGACTTTAAGTGAGCAAGCACACAATAGACAGTGAGCAAGCAATCAAGGAGCAGTGAACAATGAGCAGTGAACAGTGAGGTCTCTCCTTAGATGGGACTGAGACTTTGAGTAAGCAAGCAAGCAATGGGCAAAGAGCAAGCAAGCAATGAGCAATGGGCAGTAAATGATAAGCAATCACTATAGATGAACTAGCAATGATGACAGACTAGCAATGATAATGGACTATACTAATGACTACTGACAGACTTGAATGAACTGGTAAGGAAGCTAAGCAACAAGAGTATCTTCTGGATATTGAATTATCTACTTAGTCCGAAGCTTCAAACGCACATTGGCTACTAGTTCAGGGATATACTTTAATATCTTTTCAATACTCTGTTGAATAGAAGTAACCTTAACCCTAATACTACTGAATATGGATGCTGACTAAGGCAGGCTAAGTGAATAGCTGACTAAGCAAAGCACAAAAATGGACTGGCAGACTAAGAATGCACCTATTGAGTGATCAAAGATAGATCCACAGACTCAACAAGCAAGAATGATAACTGATATGTACTTATTGAGTGATCAAAGATAGATCCACAGACTCAACAAGCAAGAATGATGATAGACAAATATGAACTACCAAATATGGGTGCTGACTAATCCTAGCTAACTGAATAGCTGACTAAGCACAGCAAACTGACAGACTGAATGCACCTATTGAGTGGTCAAAGATAGACCCACAGACTCAATAAGCAAGAATGATAAACTGATAGTGGACTGTTATAAGGATACTAGCTACTATAACTGAGTACTACTAGCACTAACTTAATAACACTAACTATAAGACTGAAGGGTGAACACTAAGGGGAAGGTATAAATTGGGGGGAGAGAAGTGTTACTGACTACTGGGCAATTTGGGGCTCTATATATACTGTTTTGGGAACAATGGGGGACTGAGAACAATGGGGACTAGACAACAATGGGGCTGAGTAAGGAGGAACAATGGAGGGAGTGCTCCAAGGCTGTGTTAACTCCATTAGGACAGATCAGCATCAGATCTGCTGCAATTTCAAATAACCCTGCTATGTTATCCCCATTTAGGATGTGGGTACAAAACAATTGATCCTTTACTCAAATTCCTTATCTTATCTTATCCCTCTCTATCTTATCTCTTCTCTCCTTATCTGTTTGGTCTGCTGAGTGGCAACAAGACTAACAACAATCAACAAAGTCCAACATGATTTGTCATCTTCCTTCCCACAATAATAATGCACAACATATCCTTGTTATGCCTGTTCCCTTGCACACAGATCATAGAAAAATAGGAAATAAATGTAAATGAGTGTGGATAGTGTCTATGCATGCTAGCAATAAGTGGTTAAGTCTGGGCCAAAGTAGGAACACTATAAAAAAATATCCAAAGCAAATGCTAGACTGTAAGGGTATACTTTACTATGCCTATTCACTTGCATACGTGTTATAGAAAAATATGGAATGAATACTAATGAATGTGGGGTGTGCTTATGTATACTAGGTATGAGTGGTTATCTCTGTGCTCTACTAGTGAAACCATGACATTACACCTAAAGTCATTTAGGGTCATGACAACGTCGTCGCGGACGAGCATCCAATCAGAAGATACGGAGGAAGGGGTTGACAGGATGGTCGGAGAGGCGACCATTGCTGAAGGCAAGGTTGCTGAGTCCTCCAGCGATATCACGGAGATGACCCTGAGTGGAAGGGGATCCCACAGATATGACATGAGTGATGGCGTTCACAGCGCCAAGCTCGAATAACCAGAGACGATGGACTGACGGGGGGAAGGCAAATGAACGGAAGTCATGGTTTTCCTGACGAGAAAGGAAAGAGGCGACGACCGTAGGCTCGACAGAGACGATAACATCGGTGACTGGAGAGCGCAGGGGTGGTGAATTGACAGGGCAAGGGATAATCGAGATATGCAGATTGGCCACGGTCGGCGCACGGGGGTGCAGCCGATGAAACTCGATGACGAGTTTCTTGCAGTTCTTTGTTTCGGAAGCGGGTATCCAGGAATCTTCTTCCCGGGGATAACCTAACCAATGTACTAAGTAAAACAAACGATTTCGACGCACGATGGAATCGATGATTTCTTCGATCTCGAACTCCTCTTGTCCGTCGACGATCTCAGCAGGTGGTTGCGGTAATATAGTTTCCTGCTGAGGGAAGGCTGGTGGGATGTATGGGGACAGAAGAACCTCATTGAAGATGGGATACTTCTTTGACCAAGAAGAGGGAAGTTTCAACTCGTACGATGACCGTCCAACCTTTTTTACGATGGGAAAAGGGCCATAACGTTTATCATCCAATTTCTTGGATGGGCGAAGAGAATCGATGTTCGTGGACTCTAGCCACACTTTGTCGCCGATATTATATTCTGGGGCAGGACGATGTTTTTTGTCATAGAATTTCTTCATCTTTTCTTGGGCAACGATCAAGGTGTTTGATGCTTGTTCCTGTATACGGTTCATCCGGTCTGCAAAAGTGGCGGCGGACTCGTTGATAATCTCTTCTTTGACTGGTTCCTTTCCTTTCCAAGGATGGAAACCCATTGTCGCATAAAATGGGGACATGCCGGTAGATGAAGATTCATGGTTGGCAAGGGCGAATTCCGCTAAGGCCAGCCATTCAGCCCAATCATCTTGTCGTTGGTTGATGAATAGACGGAGATATGTTTCGATTTCGGCATTAGTCCATTCAGTCTGTCCATCTGCTTGTGGGTGATATGCGGTTGTCGGGTGTCCAATGATGCCCAATAGACGATTCAGTTCTTTTGTGAAACCGGACACAAATTGTGTCCCGAGATCAGAAATGATGACGTGGGGTAATCCAAATCGTTTAAAGACATGGTCATGGTATAGATGTGCGGATCCTTCCGAGGTCAATGTAGTGGTAGTGGGGATGAGGACTGATTGTTTCTTCAATTTGTCCATCACTACCAGAATAGTGTTAAAACCTTGTGATTCCGGTAAGGGGCCAATCAAATCCATCGTGGCGGTATGCCATGGATATGGAGGTATTGCATGGGGGTGTAACAACCCCGGCTTCTTTCCTCGATGGATCTTTTTTTGTTCACAGGATAGACATGCTGCGACGTATTTATTGACGTCAGCACGGAGAGAAGGCCAAGTGAAATGTCGAGCGATAGTTCTGAATGTATTTTCTTGTCCAGGGTGTCCAGAAAATGGGGTATCGTGGTGTTCTTGTATGATTTCCCCTCGAAGATGATCATCTTTGGGGATGTACAGCAGATCATTATGATAGATCAAACCATCATCCATACATTTCCAAGAAGAGGTGGGGTCATCTAACCCTTCTTTTGCCTGATCGTCTAACTGGAGTCCAAGTTCGATGAATTGTTTTTGCCATTGGGGGTTCATCATAGTGGTGTCGAGTGAAGCCATGAATAAGGAATCAGGGAGTGCAACAACATTTTTGTTGTTGTCGAGACCTTGGTCATGGTCAACACGCCTAGAAAGCAAGTCCGCCTTATGGTTCAAATTTCCGGGTCGGTGATGAAGTTGGAAATTATAATCTTGGAGGAAGGAGATCCATCGGGCTTGTCATCGAGTCAAGTTTTGTGGCTGTCTGAAATAGGTGAGATTTTGATGATCGGTATAAACATCGATGATCTCCGGTGTACCAAGAAGGAAATGTCGCCATTGTTCAAAGCATCGGATTATCGCAAGCAATTCCTTATCGTGGACATCATAGTTTCTTTCTGCAGGGGACATGCTATATTTGATAGGAAGGCAACTGGGTGCCACGTACTGTCATCTTGTTGTTGTGACAGGATGGCACCAGTAGTGAAATCCGAGGCATCACATTCAATTTTGAATTTTCCATGGTTATTGGGAATCATGAGAACAGGATCTGTCGTAATGATCCATTTCAGTTCCTCGAATGCAACCTGTTGTTCTGTATTCCACTTCCAATCCTTCTTGCCGGTTAGGGAATTTAGAGGTAACGCGACCTGTGCGAAATTCCGAACGAATCGTTGATAGAATTTGAGAAATCCTAGGAATGACTGCAATTCTTTCTTGTTTTTTGGGACAGGCCAATCGGTTATTGCATCAGTTTTCATTGGATCCATTCATACTCTTCCGTGTTCGACGATGAGACCGAGGTATTCCACATGTTGTGCGTCGAAAGTACATTTTCTGATCTTCAGGAATAAGTTGTTGTCATGGAATTTCTGCAATACCTGACGTGTCCTCTCTTGATGTTCCTCCAAATTCTTAGAGAAGATGATGACGTTGTGATGCGTAGTTCAGGTCTAGCTCCGAAAGGGGATACTAGATAGAGGTCAGCGTAATAGTGACAAGGGCGTCGTCAGTATTGACTAGTCAAGGAGGATAGAAATCCGAGGATAAATAGAAATAAGGAGATAGTTTCTGGTGAATTCCGGGGTTATCCAACGTAATCCGACGTCGGGTTTCAACTCGGTGAAGGTAACGATGAGGAGATGAGGCGGAAATGACAGGAAACGATATAAGAGGATACTGATTTGTGATTGTGGAAGTGGGAAGTACAAGTCTAAGGGAAACTACGAGGGATCGATTCTAGGGTTCTGGGTATCTACTCATTACGAGTATGCGGGAGTCCTCTTTATACTACTGCGGGAGTGGTCGGGTTGTGGATCGGACTTGGAGGGTAGAGGGTTCCGAGGGCAGAGGGTTCTGACGTATATTGGTGCCATTGTGATCAGTAAGAGAGGGGCTCGGGATTTGGGTCCGGGTTTGAGTGCGGACTTGTCCGGAATTGACGTGTGATTGTTGTCGGTTTAGGATAGAGTGTGCCGGATTAGGATGGAGTGATGGATGGGTTGGTGGACGAGTAGTAAAGTGTGTCTTTTGGTGGGATTCCGTGGCCACAGAGGTTGTACCCTCTACAACGTCGTCCATATATATGTGTAACCATCCAGCTCGTATTTCATACCGGAAGATATGATTCATCATCCTTTGAAACGTAGGGGGTGAATTCCATAATCCGAAGAACATGACAGTTGGTTCGAAAAGGCCTCGCGGTGTCAGGAATGCAGCTTTATACTGATCTCCCTCTTTGATTCAAATATTATTGAAGCCCCAATGAACATCCAACTTCATAAAGTATTCTGCGCCATCGAGTTGATTTATAATGTCATCAATCAATGGCAATGGATAATTGTCCAGGATTGTATGTTCATTCAATTTCCGATAATCTTGTACGCCTCGTAGCTCAGTCGCGTCTTTCTTATGTACATAGAAGAATGGTGAGGTGTAAGGTGACTTGGATGGTCTGATTTTGCTGGCTTTGAGATTTTCATCAAGGAATTCATCGAGTTTCTCGCGTTCGGGGGGAGATAACGGATACAGTTTGCAATTCAAGTGATCTGGTGCATCTGGCTTCAGGTTAATTGTGTGATCCCAAGGTCAAGAGGGTGGCATTGAATCGGTGGCTTTGAGGTCAAAGACATCGGTGTAGTCTTTGTATACTTCCAGTAATTGATCGACAACAGGCTGTTCTGATTTCTTGTCCTCAGTGGCCATTTTGGCATGTGCCAATTCCATGGATTTTGTCTGGAATGCACGATACCAAGCAGGTTTATCGTAAATTGCAGTTTTGAACATTACGCCTTCAATTTTACCAGGGGAGTGACCGCAGACAGAAAGACATCACGTAAAATCAACCGTCTGGGTCAACCAATCGATCTCGGGATTGTGTTTCTTCAACCAATCGAAACCAAGGTATATGTTGATCTTTGCCAAGGGAATTACTGTGAGGTGTATTCGTTCCATGTGTTCTCCAAGTCATAGGTTCATCTCGACATATTCTGTGATTAACCCATCTTTGGACATTGTACCATTCCCGTTGTAACTGGGAAAGGGTTTCTCGTATTTTTGTGTCGTAAGATGGTATTGTTGTACGAAACCAGAGTTGATGGCAGAGACAGTACAACCAGAATCCAATAGACAAGTAACAGAAAATTTCTGTTGGTCGTCGATTGTAGTCAATTGGCCTTTGACGCTGATCGACATCATCATGGTACTATCATCCGATGATGCAACCAATTGTTCGATTCGCTGATTAACCTCTCTAAGTCTCCATTCCGCAGATCATTTGTCCGCCTTCGTGATGAGGGGTTCCATTTGACGCATCTTATGGATTTTGACTGCTGTAGGCTTTACGATTGGTTCTGTCATGGTTTCTGTGATCTCTCGATATGTCTGAGGAAGTGTAGTGACCAAATGTTCGACGGCTTTGTCGATAGGCATTCGTCATAACTTCACAACTAATCCTGGACTGATCTTCATGACATGTTGTCTGTGAATATCCCAGTCATTCAAGAGGTCGAGGGCGCCATACATATCGGTATTCATGATGGCGACCATCATTTCTTCAGCATTGAATTCGCTTTTGATAACTGGTTTGGATGACGCAACTGCAACAGGTACCGGTTCCCTTTCTACTGGCGTCACAGTATACTCGGATTGTACACTCAGTATCTGTTGTTCTTTGGACGGTAACCTTGTATTAGGCCACCGTTCTGTTTGTTTTTTCTTTATTTCATTTTGCATGTCTATTCTCATCGTCCAAATTTCTTGTAAAACACGATCAAATTCATTGAGCACCAGTGTTACAATTACAGGGGGAACGGTAAACGACGAGAGTTTGGTCAGAGAGTCCATGCCATTCTTCGACCGTTTCAAAAATCCTTCTTCATGAGGGCAAGTTCATCCTCAAGTTGCGCGCAACAGGTCTCAAGCATCTGAATGATGTCTTGACCGCTTGACGTGGGTTCGGTATTCATGGAGCGGACATGTTGCTCCTGTTCGGTGTTCAATACGCGTACACGTTGTATGCAGGACAGGCAGTTGCGCGAGAGATGTCCAGGCTGCTTGCAGTTAAAACAAAGTCTGGCCTTCATCGACTCCGCTTGTTCAGCAGACATCGGCTGCTTGAGTTTCTCAGCCACGACAGCGGCTCGGTCGACGTCCATGGTGTCGGGGTCTTTTGGTTTGGTTGCAGATGCTGCAGCAGGAGTGTAAGTCGTCTTTGACTTCTCACCCTTCTTCGTCGGGTTACTTCAACCCGTAAGTCGTTCGATCTCGTTGCGATGACACCATTGGCGGTGTGATGCGTAGTTCAGGTCTAGCTCCGAAAGGGATACTAGATAGAGGTCAGCGTAATAGTGACAAGGGCATCGTCAGTATTGACTAGTCAAAGAGGATAGAAATCCGAGGGTAAATAGAGATAAAGAGATAGTTTCCGGTGAAGTCTGGAGTTATCCGACGTAATCCGACGTCGGGTTTTAACTCGGTGAACGTAACGGTGAGGAGACGAAGCGGGAACGACGGGAAACGATATAAGAGGTTACGGCTTTGTGATTGTGGATATGGGAAGTACAAGTCTAAGGGAACTACGAGGGATCGATTCTGGGGTTCTAGGTATCTACTTATTACGGGTATGCGGGAGTCCTCTTTATACTACTGCGGGAGTGGTCGGGTTTTGGATCGGACTTAAAGGGTAGAGGGTTCCGAGGGCAGAGGGTTCTGACGTATATTGGTGCCATTGTGATCGGTAAGAGAGGGGCTCGGGATTTGGGTCCGGGTTTGAGTGCGGACTTGTCCGGAATTGACGTGTGATTGTTGTCGGTTTTAGGATAGAGTGCGCCGGATTAGGATGGAGTGATGGACGGGTTCGTGGACGAGTAGTAAAGTGTGTCTTTTGATGGGATTCCGTGGCCACAGAGGTTGTACCCTCTACATCTCCCCGGGAGTTCTAATAGAGACCATCCCTGGTCGACCGTCGGGTTTGAATCGTCTCATTGATCCACGTGCAAGCCGTGCGTAAGCGGGAGGGAATTCGTGCGAATCCGGAAGTCGTATGGCCGGTGCTGGGCTGGACTTGTCGAAAAACTCGAACCAAAGTCACGTGGGCGGATAAACAGAGGCAAATACGAAAATTTTTAAGGACTCCGCCGTGGCGCCTAGCAACATCGTTCTTCTTTCCACTCTACTGTCAACACCATCCCATCATGTCTTCTCCCTCGTCGTCGTCCACTGACTTCTTCGCTTTCCAAGACGGGCTCTGCGCTGACCTGCGAGAGGAACTCGTTGCGGCCGTGACTGACCTCCGGAGACTCGGCTTGGCGACCGTGGACCTGATTCGGGACGGCTATGAGGACGACACTGCGTCGTGGCTTATCCAATACCGACGCGCCGTGGTAAGTTTTTCTTGTTCGCATCATGTCGGCTTTCTAATCTGGCTGTGCCACATTACTTTTTTTTAGAGGAACCTACGTGCCGTCCTAACCGAGCTGAGGGAGGCCAGAGTCGATCCCGTGGTGCAGCCACCGATCCTTGGTACGGCCGTGGAGCAGATCGTTGAGGTGGAGAAGTGGTTGGCAAATAGGGCGGAGTTCAAGCGGCGAGAGGTGGAACAAGCGGCGCAGAGGAGGCTCGAGGAGGAGGAGAGACAGCGGGCGGAGGAAGTGAGGAGACAGCAGGAGGAGTCTGCGAGAAGGGAGGAAGAAGATCGGGTCCGGAGGTCACGGGAAGAGGAATCCGCGAGGAGGGAGGAGGAAGAGCGAGTCCGGAAGGCGAGGGAAGAAGAGGAGCGGGTCCAGAAGCTGAGGGAAGAGGAGAGGGCTTGGAAGATGATGGAAGAGGAGGTGCGAGTCCGGAAGGCGAGGGAACGTGAGGAGGCGCGCAAGGCGGGGCCATACTCGGGGCCGGCTTTCGATGGATTAGGTAGCAGGTTGCCGTCTCCGGCTAAGGGCGTAGAGATGGGTGGATGGGGTCCATCGGGTGCGGAGTACCGGCAGACAAGGACGAACTCGGCCATGGATTCCGACGAGGACGAGGACATACCCAAGGGGTTCCGAGCTGGTACCGAGGAGTTTGAGGTGCCGAAGGGGAAGTCGAGAGAAAAGGGGGAGGTGGTGGAGCACGAGATTCGGGTAAGTAAACGTCTTCGCATCCAAGACTTTTCGGATTAACCAGCGCAGCTAATGCGGCCGTTTCGGATTTTCCAGTGCGACTCTTGCGAGACCGCGGGTATCGCCTGCCGAGGAGTCAAGGGATACGCGTGCGACCGGTGTAAGGGTATGAAGAAAAGGTGTACGTTGTCGACGAAGACGGCCGCAAGTGCCGGGCGCAAGGTTGATCCCAAGGGGAAGAAATGCACGAGAAGTCCGACCAGACCAGCAAAGTGCAAACTCGCACCCAAGGTCACTACCAAGAAGCCCCGGCTTTCGCCTAGTCGGCCATCAACGAGTCAGCGGATGTTGTCGGACTACGAGGAGTCATCTGACGGGGAGCGTGGAAGCCTAATCGATGCAGGAGACCGGCCAGCTTTCGATGCGGGTTTGCCAGAGCAGATCGACTTCATCCGTGGTCAAGTTGGGTCCATGGATATGGACATATTTACGGTCGCGGAAAAGTTGGGGGAGTTCGGGGCGCAGGTAAACCACGAACATATTTGGTTCGTGCAGCAGCTGAACCGGATTCGGCACAATCAAGTCCACATCCTCTCCCGTCTCGACGTCATCTCCACGCGGCTCCTCGGGTCGAAATAAATTCCTTTTTGTACAGCGTGGACTTTTTGTTTTGTTTTGTTTTTATTTTTTTTGAATATATTTTTCTTTTGTGCTCTCGAAGATAGTGAGGATAAGATAAGATAAGAAAACGGATTCAATCAAAGAAAAGAAAAGAAAAGAAAACCGAAAGGAAAAGACTCGATCAGCTAAGTCCGAGCGGGCGGATTTCAGTGTAAGCCGTTGTCCGTTATCCGCTATGTCGGATTTGTTTGCATCATAAGAGTCATGTTTGAGTCTATATACGAATGTCTGTGGCTTTGATAAGATAAGATGCAGATAAAAAGTGATAAGATAAAAATAATAGAGGAAAGAGACGCATCTGTTTATTCTTCTTTCTCGGACTCGTCGCCGGATTCGTCGTTGTCACTGCTGTCCGTGTCTGAGGGGTCGGATTCTGTGGGTTCGGGTTGTTGGAGGAAGTCGTCAAGCGTGATCGAAATGCTATGGCGGGGATAGTAGGGTATTACGCGAAAGGCGGCATATCGGGTTTTGGAGATGGCTCCGTCGAGCTCGGCGAGGGTGTAGGAGTTCCCTTTTGATTTGGATACGACGACCATTGGTCCAAACCAACGCGGCTTTGCTTTGCGGTCTAGAGACATCTCGATGTGTGAGTTTCGGATTAGGACTAGATTACCGGGTTTGAAGTTGTACGTCTTGATCGTGTTGGCGAATTTTGTCTCGTAGTGCCGGATTGAGTCGAAGCGTGCTTTCATGACTCTTTGTTTAATAAGCTTTAGGTCTTCGGGTCGCTTTTGGAGTTGTCGGGCGCGGAGTGCAATGAGGTCAGCCGTGGACATTGCGTCTTGTGTGGGTACCATGTATGTGGCTTCGGAGAGGTCGAAAGGGAAGAGGGGCTCAACTCCGTGGGCGATGTAATATGAGGAATATCCGAGGGACTTGTGTGTAGTGACTCGTTCCGCCCAGAAGACCGATGCTACGACTGTGTGCCATTTCGTTTCGTCTCCCTCACAAGTTTTCATGATGGCCTCCCGGACATCTAGGTGTCTGCGTTCGACGGGACCGTTGGCTTGGGAGTTGTAGGGCGATATGCGGATATGTCGGATTCTGTATTTAGTGGCAAGGTAGTCAAGCGCATCGATGAACGGCTTTGAGTTGTCGGTGACGATTTCCTCGAGAGCGCCCCAGCGGCATAGGATTTCTTCAAAAATAAACGCGCCAATGGTTTGACCGGTTTCTCTCCGTAAAGTCCGAAACTCCGGATAAGACGATAGAGAACAGCGGGCTTGGATGATGTATCGGAATCCACCAGCATGTGGCATGAACATAGTGTCGATGTATGCTTTGCGGAATAGAGAGGCGGGTGTTGCAACAGTTGGGGGAATGTGATGATAGCGCATTTGTCGGACTTGGCACTGGTGACAGGACTGTATGTACCACTTGATGTCGTCGTCGAGGAAAGGCCACCAAAAGCGGTCGAGTAGGCGGATTCGTACCGAGAAGAGGCCCTTGTGGCCAAGAGCGTCGTGGGCTTCTTTGATGAGGCGGTAGCGGTTTGTCGGAGATATGACGATTTTGTGTTTTCCGTCTCGATGTTTGCGCCAGAGCTTGCTGTCCCTGACAAAGAACTCAGTGGCGTACCGGATAAACTGCCTATACTTGTCGTCAGTCATGTCCGTAGGTCGTTCCATGTCCTGCAAGAACTTCTGTACTGCGATGAGACATTTGTCGGCAAGGACGGCTTTCTCGGATCGGGGTATGTTGGTGTCGGATATTTTCTGGTTGTAGACCGCTGCGACCATCGTGTCCGGATTTGGTAGGTCGAGCTGTTGGCAGTTGGAGCAAGTGAGTAGTTGTCGGACTCCTTGTCTGGTGGTTCGTCCGTTTGCAACTTGCATGTAAAAGCCGTAGGACTGGTCGATCCAATCTTCGTAGTCGTCGGTTTTGAGGGGGTCTTGGTCTGATCGTTGGCGACGAGAAAGTCCGTCTGCAGCGGAATGGTTGGCGGCGGGTACGTGGACAAGCTTGAAGTTGAAGAGGAGGATGCCAGCTATCCATCTGTTGATTGTCGCGTTTGGCTGGATGTCGGGATTGTTGAGCATTCCTTTGATGTACTTGGCGTCGACTTCTACGGTGAGATTGCGGACTCCAATGATGAAAATCCGAAAGTAGCGGAGGGAGCGGAATAGACCGTATAGCTCTAACTTAGCTTGTGAGTATCGGGATTCGCGCTCTGACCAGGCTATGGATCCAAAACGGCTCGGATATCGTCGTCTGTCGTCGCGGATTTGCATTAAGACAAAGCCGACTCCGATGATGGATGAGTCGACAGCGAGGATGACTTCCCAATCGCTTTCGTAGTCTATTCCGCGTAAAGCCGAAGATGTGATGACCGCGTTTTTGAGGTAGTTGATGGCGGTTTGTACTGATGTCTCAAATTCGAAAGGGACTCCTTTCCGGGTTAGTTGGATGAGAGGCCTAGAGTGTTGTGCGAAGTTCTTAATGAAGATGCGCATGAGTCCGCATGTGCCGAGGAAGGCGCGGACATCGGTGGCGTTTTCGGGTATGGGCCAGTGGCGGATATTCTGGATTCTGGAGTCGTCAACAACGCGGCCTTCGTATGTGCACTTGTGTCCGACAATGATGACGGTGGGTCGGCAGAGTTCGGTTTTGGTGCCGTTGAATGTACCACCTATGTATCTGAAGTGCTGTAGGATGCGGTTGAGACCTTGGAAATATTCCCAGATGAAGCGTCGGATTCCCAGATTCTCGGGTATCGTCTCGTATCCTCCCCCAGGCAATTCATATCTCGAACGGGGGCCCTTGACTGCGATGTCGTCGACGAAGGGAATGGTGATGTGGGGAATCTCGTCGCGGAGTATGTAGGTGGTGTTGCCGTGTAGGATTTGGGGTGAGTTGGTGTAACCCATGGCGATGCGGGTGAGTCGGAGTGTGCCAAGAGGCGACTGGAATGTCATGAAGTCGCGGGAGTCGGGATGTACGAGGCGTTGGTCAAATGATACGAAGAGGTCGAGGGAACCATAACAAGAGTGACCGCCAAAGGATTCTGCGAGTTGGTCGGTCATAGGGAGTACGGCGGTGTCTCGGATTGTGACGGCATTGAGTGGCTGAAGGTCGTGGACGATGCGGAGACTGAGTCCGTCCTTCTTCAAGACACAAAACCAACGGGATCGGTAGGAGGAGTTGGAGGATTCGTAAGTACCGGCGGCTATTTTGTCTTTGATAATGCGAATGACTTCTGCCATGATGCCGGGTGGAACTGGGATGTTCCTGTGAGCCCAGGGTGTGTGGGGAACGGTCGGAATGTGAATGGGTGGGAAATACTCGGTGTTGAATTGGCCTTTCTTGGATTTGTTCCATGCGAAGGCGGCTTCTTGTGCTTTGACGACGAAATGGCCGAGTTTCACTTCTTCGGTTGTGAGGAATCCGTTGGGGTTGATCTTCATTTTATTGTGTCGCTCTTGCGTGTATCGGATTCCGGGTGTGAACTCGGGTGGATGTGTCAGTAATTTGGGTAAGTCGGCTAGCGGGTTACCAGTGATGTCGCGGGTGATCCGGAATTGATCGGGAAGGGTGGTGGAAACGGGTTTGACGCGGTCTGCTACTTTCTTGTACTTTTTCCTCGAGACTACTCCCTTCAGGTCGCGTTTCGGGGGATCTGCATTAACTTTAAAAGATTTAGCGGTAGCTGCTTTATCGAGAGAGGTGTAATAGGATTCAATGTGGGAAAGCATGGATATGGCCTTGGCTTTGGAAGCCGGAGGGTTGTCGGAGAAATCTAGCTCGACCTCGAAGTATAAGTCTTCTTCTAGGGAGAATTCGGAAAGCGGGGTATCAAGAGGAATGTCTGGGCATACTGTTACAGGACTCTTATCTCGTCGGATTGTGTCCGATTCCTCGATCACTAAAAACCCGGCCGTCTGGTGTCGGACCGTTCGCAACGTTCTCTCTCGCAATGTTCAACCGTGGGTACAATGACGGTTTTGCCGGAGTTTGGATTGGTGATTGTGAGGGTCTGGTTGCCGTTGGGGTAGTCCTGAGTGATGCAATTGGTGAGTTTCATGAAGGGGCGGCCGAGTAAGATTTCGTAGGCGGTGTCTTCCATCACTTGGACCTGCAAGTAGACGTCGATTTCGCCAATGGTGAAGCGTAGGTTTGCGAGGCAGCCGAGGGAGTCGTTGTTGGATGCGTTGGTGGAGGTGAGTCGCATTTTGCGGTTTTGAAGTCCGAGTCCGAGTTTGTTCCATACGGTGCGGTTCATCCCAACGATCATTGAACCCGCGTCGACTACGCATTCAAAGGAGTACTTGCCGTCGATGGTGGGATAGATTGCACGAAGTGGGACCGCGTTGTCTCCGACGATCAGGGGTATGTCCGTGTCGCAATGGTCGCAGGTCCGGGTTGGTAAGCCTTCCTGGTGAAAGGCTTCGATGATGCTGGTGTCCGTTGTGATCTTCTTCGGTGTGAGGGAATCCCTAGTGTGTTTTCATACGTCCGGAGATATTGCAAGTATGTCGTGGGTGGTCATGGCAAGTGTGGCGTCGAGGACTCATTTGGCTACGTCTTTCGCGATGTTGGGATCCTCAATAGGTGCCTGGTACCGGTATTGTGGGGCCGTCTGCGGAAGCGGGAAGGTTGTAGGAAGCGTACGGGGTAGAGAGGTGGTGAACGGATTGGGCTGTGTCGGTTTTGGCGGGGTGGACGGTTTAGGAGCGGGTTTCAGATTAGATGGTCCCGGCGTGTTCGGATTAGTGGAAGCCGGTCCCTTCCCCTTGTCTTTGTAAGAGGGACGCTGAGGTATCTCAACCCCATCGAAGCGGACCTTCTTATTTCGGATTCTGTTGATCTCCGCCTCAAAAGTCCGGATTCTCTCTTCCTCTTCGAGGCTGAGGCTGGCTACTGATGATTGGAGGGTCACATGGGAGGAGTCGGCTTCTTCGTCAGGTATTTCAACTACTTCGACGAGGTTGGATTTAATGTGTGGCGGAGCTTTGTGCCGGGTCTGCTCGGTGTTGGTGCGATGGCCGGGATTTTGTGCGTGCCAGATGTCAAAGCGTTCCCGAAGGGTACGGCCTATGATGTGTCGGGGAATATTGTAGCCGTTGGGTAGGACGACGCGGTTATACTGATCCCAGATGCATTTGCCGTCCTTCTCGTATTGTGAGACCTGCTGACAGTCCCTGATACGGTGGGCAGGGTCGTCGCAGAAACGGCAGGTCATAGGGCCGGATGGATTACCAGACGGGTTACCGGGATTGTATGGACCGGTGGCGTAGGTGCGAACGGGTGGTGGAGGAGCCTGTTGACTCTGTTGTTGGCTGACGGTTTGCGCAAGAGCCGACATCGATTGCATTAAGACCTTTAGTAGTTCGAGGACGGCGGGGTCGCTGGACTCGGTTTTGATGGTGACGGGCTCCGGAGTAGACCTAATAGGGGTGGCTAGACGAGGTGTGGCGGTGGCGAATGGTTCAGCGGCGGTCCCGGCAAGGAGAAAGTGAGCGCATTTGTGGAAAGCCTTGAAGTCGTAGGGGTCGTCGTGGAAGTGGTTGGGCTCGCTGTATTGCATGCAGGTTTTAACCCGTGTTCGGAGTTCAGGGTCGAACCCGGCCTCGTATGCGACGTTTAACTCGCGTGCTGATAGGCGGTTTTTCTCTTTGAGGAAGTCCGCAATCCGAAAGAACTCCCTATAATACTCTCCCAATTCCGCGCGCGATCGGATTCCGTAGTTGGCCTGAGTCGAGGTTAAGCGGGTTAAGTCCGAGATGGCGTACCGGCGGTCGTCCTCGGCTCCGGGATAGAGTTCAAGGACTTCCTTGCGAAAGGCGGAAAAGTCGGAGTGGGCAGCAGATGGGAGTCGGGTCCAGAGCTCGTAGTCGCTAATGCTAGCATACCGGAGACTGTGCTTTATTTTTCCTTTGTCGTCAACTTTGGCTTCCTCAGCCAGAAGGTCGACCTTGTCGAAGAACCGGTTGAGGTTGAGGGCGTTGCCATCGAAGGTAGGAGCTGTGGAGTGGCCACGAGCGGGCATTTGGCGTGAGGCGGTCATTTTAGTGAGCGGGGTGGTGGTGGTAATGTGTGGGAGTGGTGTGGTAACGGGCGGTGGCGGAGCGGTAACGGTTGACGGTATGATAAAAGAGGGATATAATGAAAAGCTTGTTGACGGAACAAGCTGTGCGGCTGCGAAGGATGAAGGCGGTAATTGAACGGTTGTTAAGACTGCTTGTGAGACTGCTGGGGGTGAGTCGCTGTTTACTGCAACGGACTCTGACGATTCGAGTGATGATGACGATATGTCTGTTATCGGAACAGATTGTGATTCGGTTTCTAATGCGAGTGTCGGATTATCGGTTATATGGTTCGGGTTATCGGATAAGGATGTCGGAGTAGGCGGTGGTGAGCTTAATTCGGATGATTCGTCGGATGAGATGTCGATGTTCGGGAGATCGATGAGATTGGTAAGAGCGCTGTCGGGACTGTTGGGTGGTGTGGAAAGCGGTGAGCTGGAGTCAGAAACTAAGGGTAGATTAGTCTGTATGGTTAGATGGGAAGGTGCCTCTTCGATGTTATCTTCGATGGTCGGGTCGTGAACCGTAAGAGATATTTCTTCTTGTAGGTTGCGGACGACACTGGACCGGAGGCGGGATGCGATTGGCGGACTAGGTGGTTTTGATACTGACTGACCCCTCGCGGTGGGCTCCAGTTGTGATGCGTAGTTCAGGTCTAGCTCCAAAAGGGATACTAGATAGAGGTCAGCGTAATAGTGACAAGGGCGTCGTCAGTATTGACTAGTCAAAGAGGATAGAAATCCGAGGGTAAATAGAGATAAAGAGATAGTTTCCGGTGAAGTCCGGAGTTATCCAACGTAATCCGACGTCGGGTTTTAACTCGGTGAACGTAACGGTGAGGAGACGAAGCGGGAACGACGGGAAACGATATAAGAGGTTACGGCTTTGTGATTGTGGATATGGGAAGTACAAGTCTAAGGGAACTACGAGGGATCGATTCTGGGGTTCTAGGTATCTACTTATTACGGGTATGCGGGAGTCCTCTTTATACTACTGCGGGAGTGGTCGGTGTATTTGTCAGTCCCCCGGATGTACACTTGGAGTCCACCCAAAGTCCACCAAAAGTCCACCCAAAGTCCGAAAAGTCTCTCTAAAGTCCACTTTCAGTCCACCAAAAGTCCATTCAAAAATTTTGTCCACTCCAGTCCAGTCCTCATGGAGTCCTCATGGAGTCCTCATGCAGGACTCAAGCTGGACTTATGGCAGATAGACTCAAAATGGACTCCACCTGGACTTTGCATGGACTTTATCAGGACTTTTCATGTACTGATGAAGATTATAAATAATAATATATACACATGGAGTCCACATGGAGTCCACATGGACTGGACCTGGACTGTGAACCAACACATTCACCAATACATTTCCAAAGACATTCACCAATACTTTCATCAATACATTTACTAATACATTTTCTAATACTTTCATCAATACATTTCCAAGTACTTTCACCAATACTTTCACCAATACATTTCCAAATACACTCACCAACACATTTCCAAGTACTTTCACCAATACATTTCCTAATACATTCACCAACACATTTCCAAGTACTTTCACCAATACTTTCACCAATGCATTTCTAAATACATTCCTTCTTACTAATACACAACAACAACAACAGCAACACAACAACAGCAACCTGGCTCATCAGTGTCTTTGGCATCATTGGTGTCTGTACCAATCTCAACCTTACTTTCATCACCTTTGCAGTATTTTACACTGAGGCCATGATTCTGATTGAAATGCTCAGACTCCAAGGAATCATTGAACTCCAATCCAAATGGCCTTTTTCATTAGTAGTCTTTGAAATGCTTATCAGTTTGGAACATTCCAATTGGAATACACATTTTTTCAGATTTGTAGTGTATGCTTTTCTGAAAAGCGTTGGCTATTTTTCAGTTTTTTGTGTTTTTCTCAATCAGTTTTGTATATAAAGTAAATCTAATTGTATATTTAGCATTGTGTACATAATGGGCATCATAATCACTTTAGGTAATATTTTCCCACGGTCCATATTTGGTAATTATTCGATCGGAGTCTGAGTGGAGTTTGAGTAAAGCTGTAAGATTTCATTATGATAATGTTTTTTTACTTCCACCTTTCTTAACCACATAAAGATGTCAAGCAAGTATCACTTTTAGTTAATCACTATGTTGTCAACAGTTCACATCAATATCTTGGTCACTTCATCTTCATGTCTTCATTTTCATCTTCAATTCCACCTTCACTTTCACTATTCATCTCTTCCATCATCATCTTCATCTCCATCTGCACTTTCACCTTTACCTTTCACCATTCATCTCTTCACCTTCATCTTCATCTGCACTTTCACTTTCACCTTCACCTTCACTTTCACTTTCACCTTCACTTTCACTTTCACCTTCACTTTCACTTTCACCTTCACTTTCACTTTCACCTTCACTTTCACTTTCACCTTCACTTTCACTTTCACCATTTATCTGTTCACTTTCATCTTCATCTTCATCTGCACCTTCACCTTCACCTTCACCTTCACCTTCACCTTCACCTTCACCATTTATCTCCATCCTTACTTTCACCTTCACCTTCATCTGCACCAAGCAAATATGCACTTATAGTTACTAACTATTTGTTCAGGAGTCCATATTAATCCCATAGTCATTTTCACTTCACCTTCACCTTCATCTCCACTTCCACCTTCACCTTCACCTTCATCTCCATCTCCACCTTCCATCTCATGTTCATCTCCCCATCATCCAGGATTGAATACATTTTCCATATTATTTATGTTAATGCTTTCCTTGACTTATATCAGAGGACATCCAGTTCCATTTATGAAACTGCTTTTATTTATACTGGACTTACAACACCAGTTCCAGTTCCAGTTCCAGTCAATCACACAACACATCCTCACATTGTTTTCCTTGTCTGAGGGAGAGCCCGGGTGTGCAGTAAAACATATTGTTCAACTGATGAGTAACAGAAGATGATTTGGGATCTGCATGGGTAACCCCCAGGTATTTCCCACATACCTGTGCCCAATTGATAAAACTTATACAGGTCTGGTACATGAAATCAATGGACTATTCAGAAGTGTATATGTCATACCAGCGATTATCTTGCCTACTCATTCTTAGCACTCCGTGTGTAGTGATAGATCATTCTGTTTCATTGCTAGGTGACATTTTTGGGATTTAAACTAGTGTAAAACAATGACATCACCCATTTGACTCCTATCACCATTGAGGACCATTGAGTCACTTTGTAAGGCCCTGTGAGCTCTGTAGCAAACATGTAAGGGGTTTGCTTTGTTTGTATTCTAATACAGTCTCAAACTGCATCCAAGAATAATTAGTGGACATGGTCAGAAATTCATGGATGTAACAAGATCAGTTTAATCCCAATGTAACAAATTGTTAATACTGGGTTAATTCAAGATATTGTTTGGGCTTGTATTCATCAGACACAAATATCTAAATCCAACTAAATCTTCAGACTGTTCATGAGGGTGCTTAAGTATCACTAAAATCAGATGAACTCAAAAACTGTCTTCATTAAAATGTATTTACATGTAATAACTGGATTAATACAAAGGGTTAAGGGGAGGGGAAAGGAGTGAAAATGGAAGGATTAGGAAGGGGAAAGTGGAAGGGAGAGTGGTGGAGCCAACAGGGGGAAGAGGGAGGAGGGAGAGAGGGGAAAGAATGGGTAAGGGGGAGGCAGGGAGGGGGGAAAGAGGGGGAAAGAGGGGGAAAGAGGGGGAAAGAGGGGGAAAGAGGGGAAAGAATGGGGGAAGGGTTGGGGGGAAATAAGGGGAGAAAGGGGGAAAAAGAGGAGGAAGGGGAGGGGGAAAGAGAGGAGGAAGAGGAGGGGGAATGGAAGGAGAAGGGGAAGGAGAAGGGAGGATGGGGATGGGGATGGGAATGAGAGGGGGAATGGGAATGGGAGGGGGAATGGGAATTGGAGGGGGAAGGGGAGGGGGAAGGGGAAGGGGAAGGGGAAGGGGAAGGGGAAGGGGAAGGGGAAGGGGAAGGGGAAGGGGAAGGGGAAGGGGAAGGGGACAGGGAAGGGGAAGGGGAAGGGGACAGGGAAGGGGAAGGGGAAGGGGAAGGGGAAGGGGACAGGGAAGGGGAAGGGGAAGGGGAAGGGGAAGGGAATGGAAGAGGAAGGGAGGGAGAGAGTGGAAACTCACCGCGGCCGCTGCTGTTGCTGCTGCTGCCGTGCCGCTGCCGCCGTTGTAGTTGCTGCGGTTGCTGCTGGGGCCGTGGGGCTGCCGCCGCGTCCACGCTCGCGGGCGTCATGGAGCTGGGGGTGTCTGTCAGTATCAGTAATAGCCACAAAAATCAAAAAAAAAACACTTATCTTAGCAGCAGGGGTGGGTGCACCACCCCCCGCTGTGTCCTTTTCTTGCTACCGTCCCTTGTTCCCGCTGAAGGCGTTGGCATTGGCATTCGCGCGGGTGGGCGTGGGCGTGGGGTGGGTGCGGGCGTTGGTGGTGTTGGTGGGCATTGGTGGGCGTCGGTGGACGTTGGCGGCTGTTGGCGTTGGCCGGGGCGTGGGCGTGGGCTGACCGGGTGTGGGTGCTGCTTCGTCGTTCGTGCAACTGGTGGGCGTCGTGTTGGGGTTGCTCCGCGTGTTTGGCGTTGGGTTTCGCGTTTGTTGATTGTCACATGATGTGATTTTTGTTGACGCGCCATAAATGGTCCGTGCGCCAAACAAATGTATATAAACAGGCACAACTCACGTATCTATTTTGGGGCATGCCGCCCCAAATTAAATACTATTATTACATTACATAATAAATCTAGCAGAAGTCCGGTTGGAGTCCTGCTGGACTCCACATGGACTCCACATATATGAAAGTCCGGATTGTCCACCAAAATTCCATCAGGAGTCCTCTAGTGGACTGGACTGAATATGGACTCTAGGTGGACTTTAGAAGGACTAAAATTGATTGATTTGGCTGAGAAGTCCAGTTCAAGTCCACCAAAAGTCCTGCAAAAGTCCACCTAAAGTCCTGCAAAAGTCTGCCAAAAGTCCATGTGGACTTTAGGAGTACATCCGGCTTAGTGACAAGTGCTCAGTGGTCGGGTTTTGGATCGGACTTGGAGGGTAGAGGGTTCCGAGGGCAGAGGGTTCCGATGTATATTGGTGCCATTGTGATCGGTAAGAGAGGGGCTCGGGATTCGGGTCCGGGTTTGAGTGCGGACTTGTCCGGAATTGACGTGTGATTTTTGTCGGTTTTAGGATAGAGTGCGCCAGATTAGGATGGAGTGATGGACGGGTTCGTGGACGAGTAGTAAAGTGCGTCTTTTGATGGGATTCCGTGGCCACAGAGGTTGTACCCTCTACAGCGGTCCAACAAGATTGTCTTTGCCTTCCAATCTGCTATAGTGGTTGGCATCGTCTCCAAACCGAAGATTCGGTCGACAAGAGGTTTGTTCAAGTGGTTTTCAAGGAGCGGGATAAGTTGCTCCTGTTGGGTGATCGGATGCCACCTGGGGCATTTGTATAGAATTTCAAATTGCAGCCAGAAGTCATCGGCTGTCAGCTTGCCTTGGCGAAGGGCGTTGAGTTTGATCGTGGCATCTCACTTGTCGTCTGGTTTGTCGAATTGCGCGTACATTGACGCCACAAAGGCAACCCATGTACCCCAGTCCATCTGTGGTAGATCTCCCGTGGTGTGGGCAGCTCTTTGCGTGGTGCAATCATCTGCGACGGTGTCGCAGAAATCGTTGGCCCATTCAGCCGCAATACCCTTATCCATTAATGACAGAACAAGGAAGATCTTTCTTTCGTGTCGGGTTTCGACAGGAACGGGATCGTCGGTGGTCCCGAAGTCATCGAAGTACTTTGAATTTGCAGTGACATAGATAGTGACGGCGCGGATGAAAGAACGAAATTCTTCTTTGTCGCCATTGTATTTCTGGGGGAGGGGGAGGAGTGATTTTGCGGATGCCATTGGTTATTGTCTGGATGACCGTTTTTTGCATCGGATGTAGTGGTCGTAGGTGGGGCTAGTGGTCCAAGCAGAGATATGCTTTCTTTTACGTGTGCCTAAAATCTTAAGCAGTCGACATAGTCCGACGTTGTTCTTCAATTGTCTGTCGATACAATGACGTGTGACGAGACGTTTGAGACGAGTTATGGGTTTGAGGAATTGATGGATCTGATCACCGTAATCAGGCCGTAAGACAAAGGGGAAGTGTGACGGGGGAATGGGAAGATGTTCTCGGTAATCTTCGTGTTTTTGTTTAAGACCAGAGTGTACAGGAGTTTCCCAATCCGAGGGGAAATTGTCACCGAAAGGTTCGTACCACTTGGTCCAGATGACCGCGCGATAGAATGGGTAGACGAGAGGTGGATCGATTACCAGGTAGGATTTTCCTGGAATGCCATTTCTGACAAAGAATCCTCCTTCCTCAAGATATTGGGCTGCACGCCACCTGTTATAGATGATACAGTTTCGGAAGGGGGCATTACACGGGTGGGAAATATCTTGGACAGTCGGGTGGTAATCCAGCGTTCAACTGGTTTCAGGGAGAACTTGGTGTGGTGTCGAATGAAACCGGCGAACTTTCAGGATCTCGTATGGACTACATGAGTATCGTTGGGGGTGATGGGGACATTTCGGGTCTGTTGTGCAGGGACAACAGGAAGTTTGCCTCTTCAACGTTGCCACTCAGAATCTTCTTTCAGGCCGGTGAAGATATCAACTGGATCTCTTCCCAGCACTAGCTCAGCACCAATGATAGAATCGAAAAATTCTTCACGGAGGTCGGGTGGATTCGTTGAACGATAAAATGGCCAAACTTTGGGTCGATCGGGTGTTATGACACGGACAGGTTCGATGATTGTCTCAATGGGTACGGTCTCGATCAATTCTTCGGACCGTACGAAAGGTGTTGGTGTGGGTGTAGGCAGAGTAGAAGGGTCGGGAAAGTATTGTGAGAAGGAGAGATAGGGAGGATAGGAATTGTCGGGTAAGTGATATTCGGAATTCTTGTAACCGTCCTTGAAGTAAAAGTACTCTGCCATGATGGGCTACTGGGTTCGGGTTCGGGGACTTGTGTAAGCTTTGTCTTGGATAAACCGATGACAAACGCAGGGATTACAGACAAGTTTCTTCGTGACATGAGTCGGTTTGTCGGGGGAGAGTGGAACGTTTAGTCTTTTGTTACGAATCGTCTAAGGGATGGCTCCGACAACAAACAAACTCAACTGACTTTGAGCGATGAGAGGGAGAAGGAAGATATTATTGATCCGGTGTGGTAAACCAGACTAAACGTAAGGTATAATGTACATACAATGATGATATATAAAGGAAAGAACTTGAGGGGAGGCGATATCCTATCGTCCAATAGCATAACTCCCTCTTATCTCCAGCCAATGGCAATAAGCCCTCTTATCTTGGGTGAGTAAGCACGATGTGATTGGACGATAGCCAGACATATGTTTGATCATACATGTGGAGACGTCAAAGCGTGAGAACTTGGACCCGAAAGAATGGTAGCCAATAGGATCGTGGGACTTGGCACTTTGTCGTGGGAAAGTGGCCGTGGGAATTGAGCGATGAGTAAGCAGGGCGAAAGGGGGCAAAAAGGTAACAACCATGGTGTACCACCCCATTAGCAGGGATATAAAAGAAAGGGCCCTATACTTGCTCCAAGACAGATGGGATATGGAAGAAGTGGTGACAACACTTGGGGTCTCTGACCGCAGTATTGAGTGTTGGCTCAACAATTATGAACAGGAAGGCCGAGTAGACCCACCTAGAGTCTTGCGTGGATGGCGGTGTCTCCTCGGCACAGCTGCAATTGATGATCCATGCAATCTTGTCGCTGAGTCACCCTCCCTCTATCTTGACAAGATTCAAGAGTGGCTTGCCATTCACCACGATTTGCCCATTTCCATTTCTACTCTCCACAATGCCCTCCGTGACTTAGATCTAACCTACAAGGTACTCAAACAGACTGCAGCACAACGGAACGAGAGGTCTCGAGCTGATTGGTGGCAAATGGTTGCCATGCATCTGACACCAGAGCAATGTGTATTCACGGATGAGTCTTGTGAGAATGGCAGATCACTTTCTCGTCGTCGTGGTCGTGTGCCAGCTGGACAACGAGCAGTGGAAGTTCAACCCTACGACTGTGGCGAACACTGGAGTATATTGCCTGCAATCAGCATCAATGGCTACATTGCTCTTCGTATTGTTTGTGGGTCGGTTGATGGTGCAGAATTCTACGACTTTGTTATCAATGATATTGTATGTGTCCGTCTCGTGGTTTTCCTCCTGCTAA
This sequence comes from Hygrocybe coccinea, assembly GCA_963555575.2. Lineage (NCBI taxonomy): Eukaryota > Fungi > Basidiomycota > Agaricomycetes > Agaricales > Hygrophoraceae > Hygrocybe > Hygrocybe coccinea. The sequence goes on from OY741999.1 coordinate 1,677,886, forward strand.
ATGTCCAACAGCTTCCAGTTATGAGGCCATATCCACAATCACGGAGCATTTTGATCCTCAACAATTCCTCAACACATAAGACAACAGCATTACAAGAGGCAGTTGATGCATCAGGTATGAGTCAGCTTTGGGAAGTTGCATGTCTCACATATCCCATAGGGAGTCGACTTTTGTTTTTGCCATCTTTTTCTCCTGATCTGAATCCCATTGAGGAAAGTTTTAACATTGGTAAGTTTATAGTTGCAGATAGTTTCCTGGACTGCCAGCTTATTGCAGTTCTAGTGAAGTCGTGGCTTCGTCGATATGGACATCAGTTGGAGGAAAGTGATACCCCAGAGTTTGACTTGTGGAAGTTATGTATGAGGGTTGTGACACCAGACATAGTGAAGGCCTTTTCACAGATTGTGGTTATGTATAATGCAATTGTGGTTACGTAGGATTGACTTGACTATTTACTATAAGATAATGAAATCAAATGGATGGTGGAATGAGTGAAACGTGTACTGAAATATTTAAAAGTGTCCAGTCTTGAGCAGTTTACGGGCCTTTGATTTTCTGTGAAGCCGACGGTCAGCATCAACTACCTGGTTCCAGTCACAAACCAGAAATCCAGCCTCTTGCCATTGTGCCTCTTGAATAACATCCAACTTGTCCCCACTACGAAAACCAAGCTTCTTCAATAGAGCCATCTCATGGTCCCCCAGGCCTGCCTCCTCACAATAGGCCTCAAGGCCACAAGGAGAAAGAGGTGGTGAGGACAATGGGGCATCTAAGTGGTATCCTCGGGATGGACCAGCATCAAAGTGATGATAAGGTAGAGAAGGAGTTGGCTGATGATATCCAGGTGGCTACCAAGGATGGGGGGCAGCAAAATTCAACAGATGTGAAGAATACAAGGGATACTGCATATGGGGGTTAGCTGGCATGCTCCGTTGCACAGGAGTAGTTTCGATGTCAGGTTGTGCGGCCACAATTGGCTGGGTATGATTTTTGGCCAATCCAATCGCATTAGTTTTATTGAAAAAAATTGACCCAAGTGGAATAGATTCGAAATCTGTCTCATTTCGAAGCTAAAACCATAGTGAGGTGTCAGTTGCATGCAAATAATGATAGATCACTCACAATAGCATTTGCCCATACATTCAAACAATTCTTGTCCAGCTTGAAATGCCAGTCATTCGGTGTATGATGAAAGCAACGTAGATCAGGATGAGGTTTGCAAAGGCCAACTGGATATTTCTCTAAAAGTTTCTCGACTACAGGTGCTAACTTCTTATCAAGCAAGGCCTTTTTCCCCATCATTGATTGGATATCTGCATCTCGTACCAGGTCCTCGGCTTCCTTTTGCTTACGGGCAGCCTTCGTGGCAAGAGCCCATGGCTATACAGAGGAATTGAGTCCATGTATGATTAAAAAAACGGAATATGGGCACCAACTGGAAGATCAGCCTTAGGCTCTTGGGACAGTCCATAGACACGAACAACATGCCTGAAGCGCCAACCTTGGACACTTGGATGTGATCAAGCATAGTATGGTAACCAGCTTCCGTAGAGAGGGGAAGGGAGCAATTTTTGGCAGAGCGAGTCTTGGTCCAACGCCAAGAAAGTGACGCAAGGACAATGTTGTCCACAGACCCAGCGTGAGAAGCATTGGCAAGAAGTACAAGAAAGTTCTCCCAGGTTGTTAAGAGTGGAAGGGTGAATGGGCCAAGCACAAACGGCTCCTGTTCTTGGTATTTGTTGCCACCTCTCTTGCCCTGTACGAGCTTCGGCTCCTGCTTGACCTCGATATAGATGGCAACAGCTGTCAGTTTGGGTTCAACAGCCTTCCAAGGTCAGCCACATTGTTTAGGAGGGGGAACAGGCTCTTCATCGGAGGAGGACTCATCCTTGAAATTCCAATCAGTTTTGGCACTAAATTGGATGATTCAAAGAACTCACAGTCAGAGACTGAGACAAAGAGCATTTTCTCTTGTGCTGATGTGTCTTCTGCAATGAAGATAATCCAGGAATCTTGATTTTTAGCTGGTCAGAAGCTTTGCTGACAATTTTATCTGGCAGTTGAAAAGTTGATCAGTAAGAGTACATCAAATGACCTAATAGTCTGCACCTCGACTCACTTGCAGCTCCTCGCTAAGCTCCAACGAGGTCTCTGATCCACCAGGAGGGCTCAGTGGATCATCTCCAGTGCTTGACAGTGCAGGGATTTCCCCGTCCGACAAGAGTCCCACTTTCGGCTCCTCAGGTGGTTTGGGTAATGTTTCGTCCACCTTCTGACGCTTAGACTTCTTCTTCCAAGCCATAAAGTAGAGATTTAGTATAGATTAGGTGGTAAAGAGCGTTGTGTAGAGTGCAAAAGAATTTTCTGACTTTCTTGAATTTTTAGAATTTTAGAATTTTAATTGTACACATGGACAAGAATTTATAAAACGGTTGTAATTCCTCTGAAAATCCAAAGAAAAGCCATCTAATCACACAGGCTACTTAGGACGACGGTTGAATAGGAAGCGTGGCCGGCCCTGAGACAGCAACACAGCCTGAACAATAGTGATTTTGGTAGTTTTACAATAATGAACGCTAACGAGAAAGAGGGTGGGCAAGAGGCAGGTCACGAAAAAGCAACTAAAATGACACTAGGCTGGGAGCCAAGTAAATAAGGAGAGTGAGTGGAAAGGCGAAAAATGTACCTCGGAAACGAGAACAAGGGGCTTTAATTGCCCTTGGTGTGTTTCCGAGGTTTAAGAAAGGCAAGGCTGATGTATGAGCCGAGTGCCATGATGAAATTGACGTCAGCTGGTGACAACAATGGATGTCAGCAGGTGACGATGAGGCGCGTCAGTTAGACGATGGGCCAAAGAACATGCTGGGTGTGAGGCGACGAAAGGTGTAGCCATGTGTGATTAGTCAAATATAAACAAGTTTAAAAAACAACTAATCACACAGGCTACTTAGGACGACAGTTGAATAGGAAGCGTGGCCAGCCCTGAGACAGCGACACGGCCCAAACAATAGTGATTTTGGTAGTTTTACAATAATGAACACTAAAAGGCTATGAAGAGGGAGAGGAGGGTGGGTGATAGGAAAGGAAGAATGGTGATGGAAAATTATGTAAAAAGAAAGAAAGCAGCAAAGAGTGAGTGCATCAGGAAAAACCTCCTTCACTAATAATATGATATTTGATCAAATAATCAAAAATTAAGATCTAACCGAATTATCTGTGATTTTCTGTCCCTGTTAGCATAAGATTAGCACAAGATTTCATAAGACATTATTAGAGGTTATTAGACATAAGTTTGCATAAGTTTTTGATATTGAATTGGTGTAATGGCTGCATTATACCCTTATTTCACACTGATATTACATGAAAAATTTAATATTATGATAATTAAAAAGGGTATCTATGATGTAGGATAGCAAAAACGAGGAACAAAAGATTGACTTCAGGGAAAGGGAAGATGACAAAAGGCAAAAGAAAGACGATATACATGCAAATGATGATAGTCCGAGTCCGAGGCGAGGAGGATATACACAGCGAGCGACACAGCAAGCAACATGGAGAAAAAGACAAGGTCCAACAGAAGAGAGCGCAACAATATCAAATCACAATGATCACTTGACAACTAGAAGCCCATCAATCAACATCAATGTCCATGACATCGAGAAGACTGGTAGCATCTGGCGTTCAAGATGTAGAAGGACGTGACGTATTCCTACCAAATGATCCATCAGGTGGCTTCATTGTGTGGATGGAGGACTTACGACACGGTTTTGAACAGCTTTGCCTTTAGAAGATGATACGCACGAGAGTTGTTTTGTTTAATGTGCTCAAGAAGTGTTATATGAGCTGCGTAGACACTTGCAAACGTATTTGCTGAGAAATCAATCTGTTGGCGTTGGCCATTCTGCCATTCGACGAGGGCTGCATGCACCTGTAACAGCGGGTGAGCAATCAAGAGACACAGAGTGATGCACCTACAGCTGTTGTGGCTGATGTGATCATAGCATCCAGGAGCTCGTAATCCGTATATTCATCCTCTGTTGGGGCAAACGAAGTTTGATGGGCACTCATGATCTCGGTGTGGTGGGTCATGTAAAACACCAAGACGACAGATGTAATGGAAGCATTTTGAAAAGGGCGGTGTGTCTCTACTTTCCCGTTCTACAGAAATGAGTGGTGTGCATTACACTTGTAAATCGTCTTACCTTCACATCACACGGATATATGTATCGTGTCTTGTTCATGTACCATTCCACATCCTTTTCGCAGCCAGGGTGTAAACCAAAATGCAAGACGGCAGCTTGCTCCGCATTGGATTTGAGGTTGTTCTGAAAAGTGGGGATGCGACCATCGAGCTATTTGCAATCAGTATGGCCTAAATAACAATTGTGCTGACGTACAAGTTTGCCTAGAATGGGGTAGTAGTCCTCATCTGCTCGCAAACGACCCTGGACTTCACCATAGCATGCAGCAGCAGGTTGATTTTTTCGAGCCATATTTCTCTTCAGTTTACTAGCCGCCGCTACCAGAACCTCTTTGTTCCATGCAGCTCGGGTGGTAGATGACGGATAGAATTCAATAAAACATAGTTTACCTATAAGAAGTGGCAAAGATGTGCGGACAACAGCCTTCACTTCGTGGGTCTGGGCTGTAAGGTTGTGATCACCTGAACGGCCACGAACTAGGTTTGTATAGCTCGGCCACACAACTTGAGGCTCTTCATCGTCTAAGGTCTTGGTGAGGGAACCCCAAATGTCGTTTACCATCTTTTGGGGATGATCAGTTGACAACCAGTTCACATCGTATGAGGACGCACCTGATTCTCCTGCTCACATCGTGCCGCAGTATGACGCTAAGGAATGGAAATAGTCAAATGATGTCTACATCTGGTGAGAGTGTAGACATGCCTGTGCCAACTTCACCTGATGCTGAGGCAACTTCTGATTGCCAATCGATTGAAGCTTTTCACGGGGGGCACCCTCACCTCTCGCACTTGACATCGAATGTTTTTTGCGAAGAACAGGAGCGATCGCAGGATCGGGTTCAAGGTCCGTACCACAGCCCTTCAAACTCTTGTCTACCTGAACCCACAATGGGCGTTACCGCACCAAAATACACATCAGAAAGCATCAGAAAGCATCCAATAATTCACAGAGACATTGGTACTTACTTCTGAGGCCAGTTTCTTTGATAACACTCGTCCATCCAGACTCGCCAGGAGTTCAGGATCGTCGACTTCAACTTCAAGTTCTTCATCATCACAGGAATCTGGCTCAAGCTCTGAAGCATGGCCATCCTCCCAGGCTTGGGCTTCCTCCAGTTGGAGACTATCACGGTCATCTGAGCATTCACACAGTCAGTAGCCTTAATGGCAACTGAAGTCACGGTGGCTCACTGGTTCCTTCAAGTTGGCCCATTGCTTCTGCTCGAGTCGCCACTTCACGGTCACTTTCACCCGCATCGGATGAGGCAAGTTTATCTGCATCGAGAATGGGCAGGCGAGTATCTGTAAGTTACGTGTTCATCAAAAGCTGCAGGGTTAAGTACCGGATCTTACCACTTGGTAGGGGTTTCTTCGGTTTTGCGGTGCCTGGGTAAAGTCGGGTATTAAATATGATAAGAACAAAGACGTGAGAAAGTCCCACCTTTACCAGGACCTTTTATCTTCGACTGCGAGGACTCGGAGGCGACTGACGAATCCCCAGTCTTCTTACGGGGCACCCTACCTGTGGGCGCCCCAACAGTCCGCCAGACTGGTGGAAAGGTGAGTAGGTGAAGTCTGAGTTGTCTGCAAGAGGGAAGACTCATGAGCGTTACTCAGTGCCTTTGCCTTTGCTGGGCGAGGACGTGTTTGAAGTGTTATTATAACCAAGCCTATTGCATTTCAAAAACAAGCTTCGGACTATAAGCATTCAGACTAAGGGTTTATAAGAAAAGCTTCTCGTGGACGTTGGGTTTGTCAATCTTAGAGTCACGAAGGACCTTTTTGAGGGGCTCAAGGGTGCTGTGGAAAGGATCTTGATAGAATTCTTCAGAGCAGGCATGAGCTATAGAGAAGTGTAAAGTAATCTGAAGCCTCACCCGGATGAAATGGTTAACGAGAAGATTATTGAAGTCTTCGGTGTTAAATATTGATAAATAACTAACTAAATACATTATTATATGTAATATAAACTGTTACTGTACTTCAAGCTTGGTTCGTAGACACTGGTTATAGCCATATAACTTAGTAAAAACTCTTTCTCATGCTTCAATTTTTTAAAACAGATGAGTAGCTTGGCAATAAGTGTCATAGAAATTACTAGTATTAATATCTATTTACAAAGTACACGGAGTCCTTGGTCAGCACGCATTACAAATTAAATTTTTAGGGCTGACCAGTCCCTGTTGCCATAAGTCCTGTTCTTCGCACCTGATATGTGGAATAATCTTCGGACTCCATTTTCTACAAGCTTGAAGTTAGGTCTTTCATGAAAGCTCATCGCGGTATGTCGGTGATCTAGAACAGAAGTCTATTAACAAGATAACTGGGATTTTGTTCGCAGTATCTCGGGCTTAAGGATTCTGTTCTGCTTACATTGTCACCATACATTTACAATAACATTAAAATTGACGTATAAAATGTACGTACTTGAATTCTGTGGTAAGGTTACGAGGTTTGGGTGGGCTTAATTGTCAGAATCGGCACAAGCTAATCGAACGCCTTCGGTTGGTTTGCTGGCCATGATTTTGTTTCGCAGCGGGCTAGGTACCCCAAACCCAAGCACTTCTGCATGGTCGGTAGGCCTTCCGGTGCCTGTTCTTTTTGCGGCCATTTAGCTTCCTGTAGTCGATCAGAGTACACGGTACTTGACGATTCGGCATGTGTCGCCCACGCTATGGTGCTTGTGACTCTGTTCTGGTCGACCATGGAGATTGTCATATTATCAAATGGATGTAGCTGGGTTATTCGAGAGCTGCTTCGGCGGAACGTGTGCGGGATTGGGGAGGGGTAGGAGAGTTCTAGGATGTTGCCGATCGGGCGTTGTTTCTCTATCAGTTCCTCGAGCAGAAGGTTGTCACCTTGGTTGAAGGTTTTAGAACTCTCCCCTTTTTTCTCGTTTGGACCCCAATCATCTGGACTCTCATGAGACCGGCGTAAAGATGGGGGCTTCCTTTGCTGCGCTGTTACAGACCTCTCCTTTTCGCCGTGAAGCTTTGGGGGGTTGAGTATGTGCTAGGGGTCATATTCCAGAGTCTGGACCAATGTAAATTTGTTGGAGTATGCGCCCCGTCATCTGTGTCGGCACTGTTGACGACGATGAATCGCTGCCACGGTAATGGACATTGTAATGACACAAGAAATTACGCACGGTGAAGCTGTCAGTAAACGTTAGCTAGTAAACCTCCACAAGCAAAGCTCATATTTGTTTATAATAATTTCTTCGACCATGCCCCGAGCCACTTCAGAACGATTTTCAAGAACTCATCGGTCCTCCGCCAAGTCCAATGCTGCTGCCGAATCGTCCTCAACACGCAATCCCATTTTCAACACTGAACGTTTTGGCCAACACATTCTCAAAAATCCATTGCTTGCCCAAGCGTAGGTCCACACATCTCGCCAACTTCAGTATGAAGCTCAACTATTCATTAGTATCGTGGACAAGGTGATCGTTTCTTCATTCTTTCAAGCGTTAAACAGGAAACAAAACTTGGTTCAGGGAAGCCTACGACCGACCGATAAAGTGCTCGAAGTTGGGCCTGGGACAGGTAACTTGACCATCCGAATACTCGAAAAGGCGAAACATGTCACTGCAGTCGAGATGGACCCTCGCATGGCTGCAGAACTTACAAAACGGGTTCAGGGAAAGTCGGTATTGTGTATTTTCTTCTGTGGACGAACATCTTCCTCAACTACAATAGACCCGAGCAACGCAAGCTCGAAATCATAATTGGAGACTTCGTGAAAGCTACTCTACCATATTTCGACGTCTGCATCTCAAACACGCCCTACCAAATATCGTCACCCCTTGTGTTCCGCCTTCTCTCCCATCGCCCGTTATTCCGGGTTGCCATCCTTATGTTCCAGCGAGAGTTCGCCTTGCGCCTAGTCGCCCGCCCCTCCTCATCGCTGTGGTCAAGATTGTCAGCAAACGTACAACTATACGCAAAAGTTGACTACGTCATGCACGTTAGCAAGAATAATTTTCGGCCAGCACCTCTCGTTGAATCATCGGTCGTTCGCCTAGTCCCCTTGGATCCTCCACCACCTGTGAAGTTTGAGGAGTTCGATGGTCTCAACAGAATCCTGTTCAGCCGGCGGAACAAGACTGTTCACGGGAACTTCATGGCGAAAGGCGTAATTGAAATGTTGGAGAAGAATTGGCGAACATGGTGTTCAGAGCAAAATCAGGTTCTGGATTTCTGTTCGTTGCCTCTATCAAACGTTTAATGATGACCACAGATCATAGAAGATGAAGTTAATATGAAGTCCAAAATAGAAAAGGTCCTGGAGGATACAGGGAATACGCAGAATCGACCATCCAAGATGGATGTAACTGACCTACTGAAGTGATCATTCTTGTCTGTCCTTGTATCTTGCTACATGCTCACGGATTGATTTTGCAGACTGCTATCCGCATTTCACGACGTAGGGGTGCATTTTGCATGAATTTTACTTGATTGACATATATCTCATTTACTGTGATTGCTATGAATTGAGATTTATACGACTACCCAACCTAGAAGGGAGTATTTCATTCCTTGCCAAGCGATAAGCGGATGATACTCAAATGTCATAAGTGAAACTAGAAACAATGCTTCGCTTATGATGCGTACATGCACTGCCACCTTGAATAATTTGAAGTCTTACTCTCAGACTTGGACTACTCGCACGCAGTAAAAGGTACAATAGTCTCCCAACTCGAATGTCTTGTTCAGCTTGACCAGTGTATGTAGCCCTTCGTGGAGCTTGTGACCCAATCTTGGTTGCATGAGATTCCGAGGTCACAGTTGGCGTTAACGAAAGTTGTGAGTTTGCACTCTCCTTACCGCCAATCACTCACTTATAGTCATAGCAGCCCACAAACTTGCTCGTCCATCGTCTTGTGGACTATGCCGTTCAGCCTCTCAGGTAAATCCAAAACAAATTGTCTTCTTCCTCTAGTCTCACGGTGCTGTCGTAAAGTGGATGACCTGAAGCAGAAAGCCAGCAAGGCCAAGGATGGCACCGTCACCACCTTTCAAAACACTTCAAACCGTTACAAAAGTGCGCCTGGTGCTACGGCCAAATGGGATTTACCGGGGCGACCGCCGCCACCATCGAGCAAGTCGAGATCCAATACTGGTACTCCCCCGCTCCCTCCGCCATCGAGAACATTGCAATCCAGCCAGAGTCAAAGTACCACCACACTTCCTCCTTCCACGCCGTCGAGAATGTCTAGACCTGCTCAAGGTAGCAATGATGCCGCCCCACTGCCCCCACCACCGTCGAGATCTTCGAGGCCCAGCCTTGTTCAAAATGATGCCGATCCTGTGCGACATGTTCGCAAAGGACCTGTGGGCCCCCCTTCCGCCGTTCCCCCTCGTCGAGTTGGAGAGCATAGCCAGAGCCCGGACGCTATTGGAGGCATCGATTGGGCAAACCTATCGCAGGAAGACAAAGACATTTTTTTCAGTTGGTTGGATGAATTCTTTTCCCGCTTCTTCAATGTTTCCATTTCTTCAAGAATTACGAGTCCTGCCATCAAACGAGTGACAAAACCGAGCCAGCCACAACCTGCAACATCCCCTCCCGCGCCTAATCGTGGGCCGCCGGTATGATCTATTCGGTAGCTACTTACCTGACGATGTTAACTTGGTTGTTATCCCATAGCCCAAGATTGCTAAGTGGTCAAAGCCTCAACTATCATCTGCATTGGCATCTATCGGTGTGCTAGTTTATGCTGCATTTCACTAGACATTAATCATGATGTTCTATAGACTCGGACGACTTTACCATGTCTTACCCGCCAGCTACAACGTGCGGCTCTGCGGCAGAAGACCTTGCTCAGTATTTTCGGCCATCTACACACTGGGACACTCCGTGGTACTCGTCCGACAATCGGATTCCCCTTCCTTTGCAGGGAAATTCACACATTACCTACTCCATGTCTTGTCGGTTCGTTGGGCCAAAAACCTCTCTCTATGTCGGTGTTGCCTTCGCTGATCTCAGCGTTTGCTGGTTCACTGTTGATTTTTCCACCACTCCTGCTGCGAATCCGAACGATAATTCTGTCGTCAAGCGCGGTGCCAAGTATCTTGGACGTCCTCAGCCCATGGATCGAGTTGTCCTACAGGAGGCACATGAAACCTATGGAGAGACTATCGCTGCATTTGCCGAAAGCTTTTTGGGGACTGGCGAATATTGTGCACGAGGAGAGTGTTGGGATCTAGCGAATGAAGCCCTCAAGTATTTTAATGACTTTGATTACGTGCCTAAACCTGTGCCCAGCTTGAGCCGAACTCACGGGCATCTTATTTTTGAGGGTAAGGCTTCCGGAAAGGGAAATTTGGTTGGCAAGTGGAGGGGCGGCGATGACAGGGTAAGAAGGGGTGATATTGTAGAATGGAGAAAGGTGAAGATTAATGTTGTTGATGCACCTCCCAACAGCTGGTCTACGCTCGGTGATCCGGATCATACTGCTATCATCGTCCGTGACTCCCAACCTCGTCGGGCACCAGTAGATGGACAATCTCTGAGTCCTGCGGATCTAGGAAGCCTGGAGGTTGTGGAGCAGAGTGTTGGCTCACCGCCGGATCGGAAGGTGTACGACTTGACCGCATTTGAGCAGGGGGAGATGTGGATATATAGACCGATCGGTATGCAAGTTTACCTTGGGACGTTGTTTGAGGCCCAGTGCCCTACTGGCGTGCGAGCAACAGAGCTTTGACTGAGTGTATATCCGCCTTTTGCCAGTTTTGTTACCTGCTGATCCGTCCTTCAGTGAACATCTGTGTACTATTTTACTGTATTAAATACTCTTTGTGGATGGCTTCGGCGTCAGTGACCATGAGAAGATGTTTTCTCGGTAGAACGGGCAAGGATGGTTGGACCTATTCAAAAATACCTTTTACCGCAACCTGAAAGGACTAAAAATGATCTTCTAGGTTCTAGGCTCTAGCTAAACCGTGGACTACATAAACAGGCTAGACTTCGACTTATCTCATTGGAACCCTGGTGCCTTGGTCGGTGACTCACGCATGCCGTAAGGTCATCTGAGAAATACCTTATCAGTTTGACGGGAAATGTCTGGCTTGCCGTAATGATGATTATTAATTTAGGGTTTCGGTGTTCTTCACCTTGTTCCAACCGCAGAATATTTTTTTGTTACATCACAGGGACGTATTGCAGCGGACGTGGTTGCGGCACAAAAAAACCATCGTGTGGAGTACAATAAATAACGAGGTCTAATATCACAAACGCGTGTAAATATGCGAGATAAAGATAAGTGTGACTTGCACATCCGATCCTTCCCCTTCTTATTGTTTGTTGCAGTCGGGATGTGGTGTCTGAAACATGTTTTGGATCCGGCGCACGTCCTTGATGACCTACACCAGGTTACGACGTTGAGTGATTTCCAACCAATGTTTGTCAAGCATCGTGATCCTACCGAGGGACAACCACAATTTGGTGCAGTCTTATGTTTATGTGCCGAGCTCGTCTTGCACGTTCGTGACCCACAGTCCGCTACCTCTCCGGTGTAATATCTACCATGGAAGTGCTATAGACCAGAGGATGTGAAATTGGCTACTGTGTAAATCGTGACTCCGAAAACTCACACCGCATCCTCTGTAATAATCTCCAATGCTAGTGTGGTTGCGTTGAACACGGGGCAGTTAACTCGATATCTCGACAAGAGATCGTACATTTCATGCTCGCACATCGTGAGGGTTGGCAACGGGGTGGGAATTCAGAAGGGGGGGAGCGGGGGGGTGGGGTGAGAAGGTTTTCTAGTTGTTGCCGTTATATGGCTCAGATTTTGTATCCAAATAATACGACTATCGAGGCGAATATATAATATTTTTTGTTGTTGACTGATCTAAGATATTCCCCTGCGTCATTTGGCGTCGTTGGGCAGTGCTGGTCACCAGATGCCAGGGGTTCTAAAAGGGAAACAAGAAAAGCTGGTTTGGCAAAATTGATTATTATATTATTTATGTCCAGTAAAATTCTAAATTGGCTACGTGGCAAAATATGCTGCATTGTAAACAGCGCAGAAAAATAGAGAGAAGGCAAGATGAGTGAAATTTCAGCTGAAGGAATTGGATAAAGATAACGAACGGGCGATGGTAGCCAACTGCGTATATATGGAAACCATGGAAATTCAAGTTTTTTCATTACATAATAAATTTTCCTATTGGTCACGTGGAACCTTTTAAGCTAAAAGAGCATCACTGTACAAAGAAGACAGCATTCGTATTTGCACAATTTCCTGGAAACGAGGGCAACAAGTAACTTACGGGGGTTGTTCATTGATAACCGAATACAATGGCACGTAACAAGCACTCCGAGCCTTGTGGCGATGGTGTAACAGCGATGGCTGATAGCAAGAGGTTGACAAAATCAGAACGACCTGGAGTTGGTGACATCGATCATCCTATACTGGAAATAGTCTTCTAGTTGGGGTTACTGAATCGAGGTACAGTGTTCCAAGCTATTTTGTGTCCTTGTTCCCGCCGAGCGAACCGGCGGCCCGGGGCAAAGAGCAGCTGAACTCTGCACTCGCTGGGTGTCAACAAGCTTTGGGCCAGAACCTTGTGCTGGTCAAAATCGTACCTCCTGGTCGTTTTACTAAGTCGAATTGATTTTCCATCTCTAACACTCGTCCTTGCAGCCCGGTTCGTTGTTGCAAGCAAATCCGATCAATTCTGCTCGCGGACTTGTCACTCATCTCGACGGGCTGTTTCATCCTGTGGTTGACCAGCCGACGATCTAGTGGAGAACCGACAATTTCAGTGATTGTGAGATACCGCAGTGCAGTGAGTATCTTGTTGTCTATGTTCCGTTCGCTTAGCTACATGAGAAATGAAATGCGCTCAAGTTATTAATAACAATGGTAGTTGCTTCGGTGATTGTCACACTTGCAAAAGTGTAGATATTCAAACATTCGACGGGAGATCAAGCCTACGGACAACAGTGGCGTCGAAAATCAGAAAACTGAAGGATCAATGCACAGTTCTGATGGGCTATGCATGATCGAGTCATCCCCCGCGACCACAACCGGAGACATGTTGCATCAAATAAGTGTCTTGCCCTTGGCTTGGAAAGGCAAGGAAAGTCAAGTAATATGATTTTCGTTTATTCGCTAAAACTACCACTAGATGCAGCCTCAAAGGTCCCTTAATCATGGCACAACTTTTGCCTTTGGACAATAATTCAGCCAAACCCGATGCTTCAAACCGCTGAACTGGTTATCGGGATTACGACATAGGACCCTGCAAGTGCAGGCTTTTTCAAATATATGCCATCAGGTGCAAGTTGACATGCCGTTTTTAGCGAGTTCATGATCAAGCGGACATTTGGAGCCCGAGCCGCCAGAAAACGCCGTTATCGTGATGTGCCCACCGTCGGTCGTTTGTATGATTACCGGAGCAGGCCTTGACCTGGTCTGGCTGAGTATTACATAGGAGGTAATGTGTTAAATTATTATCTTCTAGAGGCGGCAAAATGATTCGTGACTGACTACATTGGAATCATTCTCTAATGCGCATCTCATCCCAACCACGAGCCTCATAACTGCTTTATATTTTGGTTCAGGAACCGTGGATTGTTAGGTGGAATTTGATTTGGATTACAATCTCCTCAGCAACAAGTGCTGTGTACTTTTCTATTCAATGGTTGGTAGGTTTCTTGTTGTGCTCACCGTTCCTGTCACTTGTGGACCACATCTGACGTCCTGAGGGAGCCTAGGACCTGTCCGTTGTCGCAGTCTTGGCGAAACCAGATTCTTGGGCCCTATCTTTCTTTGTTGCTAACATACTTCTTTGCCACTCGACATTGATTGGCGACAACCAAGGCTAATAGGATCTTGTGACTTCCTTGTCGCCCCCCAACTCAAGTATAGTTCCCTGGGCAGTGCATCATCAGGCCGGAGCGCCTGATGGTCGTTCGCGTGGATTAGTGATGTGACATTTCTCACTTGGTCCTTACTCTTGCGATGCTGATTCTACCTGTCGCTCAAACATTATCTCGACGGGGAAATCTGGCAAAGTCCTTGAATGATATGCGGGAAAGGAATTTAGGATTTTGTTCGATGATCAGGCGTTATAATAGGCCCGGTGTGCCTGTTCAGAGACTCGCGACTATACTTGCCTTGAGTCTTTCCTTGACATCCCCTTGACTTTGTCTAGACTGATAAACTACGTCGACAGCCCCCGAGTCAAGGAGGCGCAGATTTAGACCAACTTTTTTTTTTGACATCTTGACTGGCACGGGAGAATCTAGACCCTAACAAACAGGAACAAACATCAACTCTTTGCGTCAATGTCACCAATGAGGCAACCTGAATCCCAAACAGTCCTTGTACCTTCGTCAACCAGTGAACCATCGGTATGTCGCTTCGTCATCCTGCGATATCACAGTTCACCGAGATTCACAGCCATTAGGGGCAGAATCTTTACGCCAACGCTTGCTCTTCCTTACGCACGACCTGCGCACATTCCAGAATCGCTTGGCTGTGGAAATACGCCTCCAATCGTCTATTTCACGGCATAATATCGGTCCTCCTTACCTGACTGTGGAAGAAGCGGCTGCAGCGCTGGACGAGCCCCTGCACCGGTTCCGATGTGCGCGTCGACGACATACATGTGACGATTCTTGTCCCGATCCTTAGGTACATTCCTGGACCGGGAGGTTGGCAAGATTGTTCGTCGTCGAAAGAAAAGCCAAGATGGCCGTGAAGTTGCCCCTGACTTTGTGATTTGCACATCACACGATCTGGCACCTATCCTGCAATCTGCGATTGGCCTTGACAGAGGATTCGAGACTTCCAAGGGGTTCAAAGCCGGCTATAAGAAATGGGAGAAAGAACTTGTGAAAATACCGTTTAAGAGAGATTCGGTTTAACATGATTCAAATTGATGCAACAGGCAGCGAGTCGAGGTGAAAATTTTGCAATGGCCTGTGTCGTGGGGCAGTGCTCCAAGATTTGAAACCGGAGCATGGATAATATTGCAACATTTCTTGTTCCCTGGGACGACGATGGCTCAAATTGCCTGCAGTACTTTCGGCGACTTTTCTACCCAGGACCACTCGCCATTATGATCTTTGCTTTCTTTCGGGTGCGTACATACGTGTTCCGAACTGTTCGTGCAGCATCGTTTATGCTTGTTCCACCCCGAATTCTCCATTTTTCACTCGGGGGGAAATAAAATCATATGTGGCGGGATCTCTTTCATCACAATCATGGTCCTCATCGGTGATAACTGCCACATCCATATGAAGCTGCTGCAGCAGAGGACGGGCATGGTGGAGGGTTGGCTGCAACAGTAAGTCAAACTGGTGTTACATCTCCTACTCTTTGGCAGAATACACACTGATGCGTGCGGCTAATCAGGGGAACGACGGCTTTATTGGGGCGGCGATAGTTACATTCATCCTCGTGCTGGCAGGTTGACATAGGGGAGGCGGTGTCTTGGCCGTGTAATAATGCCTTGAACGTGGACTCATGACGTGGACTCATGACATGAGAATGTATCAATAGGAGAAGAAAGCAAAAACAAGTGGCCATGAAGAAATCTCTGACTGGTCACAGATCTGACTCTGAGGGAGCAACTGCTACATAATCAAAGACCAGCAAGCGAGTAAAATACTCGCTCGCGAAGATCTAGTAGTAGGTAAGGACGAAAGGAAGAAATTTTGGGGGAGGAATTCATGTCTACTTGCCATCCCTTTGGCGCGCTGTCAGAAGCATTTTCTGTACAACCCACTTGACCTCTGGCGGGTTCTCGGAAACCCATGATCCCTTTAAAACAAAAGAAGTAGCCAAGTCAGCCATAGGAATGTCGAAAAAGCGGGGATAAAGGAAAAACCCATTTCACCTCCCACTTGATCCCGTTTACATCAAGACGTCGGAGAGACGGACAACAAATGATTTCGGCGACCTTTTGGGTTTTCAGGTCAAATTTACTACGTTTGATATTGCGTAATTCGAAGGACACGGTGTGCAGTTTCGTCATGGATACAATGAATCCTTTGAAGGCCCGCTTGTATTGAGATGAGTTTGTTGTGAGTGGTAGGTGTATTATTGAGATGACTCGTACCAGAGAATTTATTCCGAGGGCCATAGAAAGCTCCTCGAGATTGACACAAACGCCACAAAATAATTTAAGAGACTCCAGCCCGACAAAACAGTATGGCATATGCAGGAATCGTAACGTGCCAGAATGCTTCATGGCGAGGTGGTTTATCAAGCTATCGAAACTAATGTTCGCTCCGGTGTTCGAGTGATTGTCTGCGTCGTCGCAGATTAAGGAGAGGCGCTCAAGAGGAGAGGATGCCACGGCACGCCTTATCCACACACACAGCCTATTGACGCCTTCCCGTATCTGTACGCGCCGGAATTTGACAGTAAATGAACGCAGGTTACATAGCACCGGCATTCTCGCAGGAGACCTCAATTGCTGTTGAATGACAGCGAAACCAATTAGAATTGCATGACAACTGATGATGAGAGACGGACTAGATAATACTGTAACTGGACTGATTCAAGTTGAGGTAATTGTCCCAGGAAAGAAAAAACATCTTCGTCGGTGAGTGAGTAAGACAACCCCAGCGTCAATGAGCGAATTTGTTGGATGTGTGGGATAAAAGATCGCAGGACACCCGGAGTGATAGAGCCACAATTGTCCTGGGATGGCAGTCAATGAACATGGGTTCGTTATCGACAAAGCCGAGATGAGATGTACTTTGAGATGTAGCGCAACCAACGACGTTGAGAGCCTTTCGAGCCACTCCTGTAAAAGCTGCAATATGGCTCGGGTGGGATTTAAAATCCCTAATTCTCGAAGGCCATCGATCTTAACCAAGACAGGTGCTTTAGACTCATCGGTGCAGGATGTATTCACAGTAAGCCGCCGTAAAGACGAACAGTCTCTCAAAGCGTGGAGAACTTCGATAAACAAATCCGAATGGAATGTCTGCGGTGTCAAGGTGACGGAATGAAGATTGCAGTAAGATCGCACGGCTGCTGATAATTGCCTTGCCAGAGATTTCGATGGTGCTGGGCGAGGTGACAAATATCCTTGATACGAATATCAGAATCTCCTGCGGTAATAGCGACACCTCGAACTTGCCGCTGATTTCGATATCCAACACATAGAGGGCATATCGAGGTAGAGACGAGGAATCTAATAAACTGGTTTGCTAGCCGCACGGACAAAAGGTTTGTACAACGGATATGCCTTGGGAACGGAGACTTACTGAATTTTTGGCGTATGCTTTCAAATCTAGGATGCGCTGAAAGGCAGGAGAGATGACAACTCTGGTGTACAGGACCTTCGATGCGGCGCAATTCCATTCCCTGCTGACCAGGGCGCAGCTGTACAAGGTACCTTTATCCCCTTCAAAATTTCCAAAGATAAACGAGAGAACATCAGCACAGCAAAAATGTGAATGGGTCATCACTGTCTAGGTTTGATTGCCCGTCGAGCCAGCGTTCTTGTTTACAGCCATCCTCAGTCAAGGTAAATTTGAAACCAGACAGCTCAAATTCTAGTGCTACAGAACGAATAATGTCGCTTTAAGTTGGTAGAACATATATCGGAGTCCATGAATGTGAAATAAACACATAAATTAAAAAAGTATGCAATGACGATTGGGTAGTAGTTGTGTCCAGCAGCGGGAATGCGTAGAGTGGGATGTCGGTGAATTGAGTGGTAATAGTGAAATGGTTCGTTATTTGCGGAAAAGGGCCAGGTATATGATGAGGCCAATGAGGGCGAATAAGGCAAGCATTGTCAATGTAGCCCATAGGCACTTTTTCGCCCACTTCACTTCCTCGATCCGCAACTTGTTCAGCAGAACATCCTTCTCTTCTTGCGTCTTCCCTAACTCCCACTCAGGTGTGGAACGTAAAGGCGAGAAAAGTATGGCGATGCCCATCAGCCAGAACGGCGGGAAAACTATGGTAGAAGTGAGTGAAATGGAGAATAGTGAGGGGACGAATATACGTACAGAAACCGTAGATAAACATGTATCGTGCGAGCGTAGCTGGATCATCTTGGCCATAACCAGGGTATGAGGGGAGGCTCTCTGAGTCTCCATACGACGAGTATGGGGGAGGGCTGGCCTGGGAGTCTCGTGGTCGGGATCCCCCAGAACGCGCACCGAAGAAATTCATCATCATGACGTCCTGTGACTGGATCGAAGAGTAGTAGGCAGCAGGCGGGGGCGAAGGAGGTGAATCAGTTGCCGTCTCGATAGTCGCAACGACCTCGACTCTGCGCGAGTCCGGTGAGGGAGGGTTGGCTGGCTGTCCTGCGGTAGCATCAACCTTGGAGGCTGGGCACTCTCTCCAGTTGCGAATGACAGAAAGTAGGGCGTTGGGAGAGCGCATTGTCGACGAGGTTTGCGGGAGATATTAGTAGACGAGGAGTGGCAACGAGCGCGACGTGTTCGGGGATGCTAGCTGAATATTCCATGAATATCAGGGGTTTAAGTACACCGACGAATGGGTGGCTCCAATCATGAAGGGCGACCTTGACGACCACGACGATTCTGCCATTTTAGGAAGGTGTTTGGTTTGCTTTGTGCAACACCTGCTATACTTGGTAATTTATTTTATGATTGGCTTCATACACAACCAATTCGACCAGACATGGCAAATTTATTACCAGTGATTCCCTTGTCAGAAAGACGTGCCGTATATCGCTGTACTCCACTAAACTGTATTGATACATTCTGCATTATTTACTTGAGTAGCCATTCTAGCTTTATACTTGCCAAGGCACCACCTCCCACCATACCAACCTGCCAACACGAGAATGAATGTGCCAACTATCGCCGCCCCAATGAATCCGGAATTATCGTTCGCCTGATTAGCCGCACGCATGAGTGTGTATTCTGCCAAGGAGTAGGAGATGTAAAACAAGCTTTACTTACTGTTGCCCAACCTCGCCACCATTTCCCCGCCAGCCCTCCACCATGCCCATCCTCTGCTTCAGCAGCCTCGCGACATGAACGGCAGTTATGACCGATGAGGGCCATGATTGTGATCAAAGAGATCCTGGACCGCCACATGATTCAAATGATTGTTATTTTTCCCCGAGTGCGAAAAAAAATGGACAATTCGGGATGGAACAAGCATAAATGACGCTGCACGAACAATTCGGAACGCGCACGCACCCGAAAGCCACGAGGATACTCATGAGAGTCAATACGATGCTCAGCCCCGACATCATGTTTCGCTTTACACGCAGATCTCGCTCCATGTTCCTGTCTCCTGCCCTCTCCAGGCCGGTGGGTTGTTGGTGTTGGCTTGACACTAGGGGTGTTGCTGTTGCAGTTATCGTTGACTGTGACTTGGGATCACCGGTAGTTTCCACGATGGTAGTTGTGATCCCACCCATCGATTCTCCGTCCTGTCTTTCTTCGAGATCTAGAATACAGTCGACTGGCTGCTCGTCAATGCGGCCGCTGGTGTCCATGTCTGCAGTAGGCCCTTTCTCCAAAATGAACACCGCCCAACCCCGTTCCGGGAATCCTGAATAGGAATAAAGCATCAGGATGGAGTCGAGAGAGTCTATCAAGGTCATGCCGGCTGTGAAGAGAAACTATAGATACAGATACAGCTTTTGAGGTCATGCTTGTGGATGGCAGGGTTCGACAGATGTCACGTACAGGGAGAATAACAATATATCCGGCTGGAATTGCATTGCCATCGGCGTCCTTTTTGGCAATTGCTGATACTGCTAGGAGGGCTATCGAGGACGCTGTATCAAATCCTGTACACAGTGTAAATCTTTTTGCATTGGAAACGGGAAACGGTAGAGACGAGCTCTCACCAAGCCCAAAGAGAACGCCGACCGGAAACATCTATACATCCCAGCGTCAACGTACGTGTTGATTCCGGGAGGGAGATGTATGTAACGAGTGCGTGAGGGGCCAACAGTACACGCACTTTCCATGGACGGTCAACGACGGTCAGGATGGGGCCCAATATTCTCATCATCAGCATCTGGTTGTGATGACCAGAATCGCTGGATTCATCTGGGATAGGATGGTTTTCGCCAGCTGCCTGTTGATTGGACTAGGGGAAGCGAAGTATGAGCCAAGCGACAGAGATATAGTAGTGCCTTACCTGCCGGCGTTTCTTGATGATTCGCCACAATAGGATAGAATTCGCCAGACCAACGAGGAAGAGGAATGAACCGCTTACGGCCGCACCTACACATTTGCAAAAAAAATCCTTCAGAACAAGTCTGAGTGAAGGATGCTTTTGTAATATTGCTTGCCGACTATGGCTCCGACACTACCAACACGGTGAATTTTGTCATATATATCGCTGCTGATTGCGATCGCGACAACCTGCAGAAGGAATTCAACGGTTTGACTACCACTACAATCCATTGCCCCTCCACTTGTGGAAAGGACATACGACGACGATAACGATGGTGCTGTGGCCGAGAGAGAAAAATAGGCCACATGTCACTGGTAATTGCCCGAGGGCGATCAATCCTCTTGTGGCGTTGTCGATTGCGCTTTTTTTGGTAAGGAAAGCGCAATTTAAAATCAGCGTGAACTGTTGTTGGTACTTCTCAGTATACGGGTGTGGACAAGAAGGCGCATGCATACGAACGCACATGTCATAATAAGCTCGTCACCTTATGTGATCCGCGTCCAGGGCTTCAATAAAAACGCGTCTAGAATGTAGAAGTGGGCTTCGCGAGATCAGAAAGCGGATGTACCATGTCTCAATCCAATGGTCTACTTGGTGCCAAAATATATCAAACGAGGGTCTACGGATATGTGATCATGGGCGGGGATACGGACCCAAGACAGCAGTGCCAGACTGAGCAATGGCTGGGTTGCAGTCTTTCTTCCGAACAAAATACCAGCTACGATCCAGCAGATTGCGTTGACCAACAGCTCTGAGGTGAGAAGGAGCAACGACCGCCCAAACAGTGTTAGGGAAGTGAACATTCGTGGCTGGCTTATCAGAGGAATCGATGGCAAGTGCACGTGACTCGGAAGATCTTGCAAACGTGTGGTGCTATCAAATTTACCATATAGGACGAGGGTATATTTTTTACTTTCTCATTGGGACCTGCCCCAATAGAAAATACTGCCGCAGGAGAGGAGAGGAACCGTCAACCGACGAAATAAATGAATGGATAAAGATTAGGATTCATACGCCCACACCCACACCTACTCATCCACCTCCGTTGCTAAGCACCCCTCACTCACAAGCTCCACTGCACGCCTCGACCGCGGATATATCCGGCAACTGAACGGCTTCGCATGGCTATCCATGGCCACCCCAGTTAGCATCGCTTTCCATGTTCAAAACATGGCCCACGCACCTAACAAACCCACTGGTAAACTCTGCAGGAGGAATCGCTTCCCTCCCTAGCTCATCGCGTACCGTCTCCACCGCGAACGCAGCCACGATCCCAGCAGCCGCTACCCACACGCTACTTTCCCCGAATGATTTGCCTGGGCATGCTCTGCGGTGGGCGGCACGGCATGGTACGCATACGTATTTTATATATTTTGAATTGGAGTGATCAAACCTCGGGAGATGATTGGGTGTGGAGCTTACTTACCTGCGACCGAACCCAAAAACGAGGTTACGAGGGTCGGGAACGCCGCCATCATCCCTGTCTGATAAGCCCTCCCTTTCAAAACGCTCGGGGCGGAAGACATGTGGCTCTGGGTAGACCTCTGAGTCGTGTGCCATTGCCCTATTTTCCAATGCCAAATTCAGGTCACGGGGTGTCAAAAGGGGTTGGAGAAGGGTAGGGTAAGATAGGACTGACCATATATTGGGTATGATGATGGCATCTTTGGGGATGTGGTACCCACGATACATGTCATCTTCCATCACTTTGTGCGGGATAGCTGGTGATTTTTTTGGGGAGCGTGATTACGAGTGATTCAACCGAAGTAAGTCAGATAGGGATGAAGGGACAAACCTAGGGGAACCGCTACATTCCAGCTGCCAGATGACCGATTGAAAAAAAATGCGTCAACCTCTTTGCAGCATCAGGATTGGGGAAGGTACACCGCACCGGTACACCTCTTGGAGAACGCAGTCGAAGTACGGCAGCGCGGGTCGATCGTCAAGTGTGGGGAGTCTGTCTGTGCCGATGACTTGATCGAATTCCGCTTGGGCTTTGCAGTATATATCTGGGTGGAGGACCATGGCGAGGAGGAAGGTATCGAGGACTGCGACTGTCTATGGTCATAAGGACCGGGCAGTTAGCGGTTGTGTTAGGGATACGAGAAGGATTTACCGTATCCACGGAGCCTATGCGTTGTGAGTTGGCATTGTGAGTTAGCGGTGAGAGGGAGAGGAGGGCGGCGGATGATCCCACCACCATACAAGACACCCGCGGCACCCCTGATGTCTTGTTCATCCTGAGGATCGATCTTACCGTCTTCATCCGCGGTATGGACTTCCAAAAGGTGGGAAGTGAAAGAGGGTTTTGCGGTTCCGAGCCTCTGTTGGGGGTGTCAACAGTACGTGAAATCCTCAGAAGAAAAAGGGTGGACCATGTTGTTCTTAACCATTTCAAAAGGTGTTGTGAGCATCTTGTCGACGAGGGTGCGGACGTCGAGGGCGTTGCGCTTGAATGCAGTGCCGGGCAGCCAGGTTGGGAGGTATTTGACTTGTGGGGAGGCGCAATGTCAGTTCGGTGCAAGAATGTCATTTGGGGACTGACATGCGGGGAAAAAATCGACGAGCATTGAACCTGGACTGCCAGCCTCGACTGTCTTTGTCGCTGCCTCCTCTGCTGCGCGAATGTGAATGTCGTCAGGGGACTTTACCGTGTGCCCGTATACGAGTCTGAGGATGGTAGCAGCAGCGAAGCTAAATGTGTGTATTTGATTATGTTTTGGAAAGTACGAGAGAAGACGGAACGGACCGTCTGATATGGAGCATGAACAGGTCTGGGGATCTGAGGAGACCGTTGAGGAGGATGCGGGCCTCGTGGAGCTGCACGAGGTGGAAGTTCGGTATTGCGTTGCCGTTGAAGCCCTCTTGGATGAAACGGCGGTGCTTGCGGAAGCGGGGACCGTACGGGAAGTGGGTTACAACGGAGTCCCAGCCCATACTGGAGATGGGTGAATAAAAGAGAGGAGGAAGGAAATGAGAGACATACAGTTCTGCGATAAGAACAAAACGTGGGCGATCAGAGTAAATCGAGCTTCTCTTGTGGAGGAGATCGTTGGCGGCGAGGGCCGAGTTGAGGACGACGATAGATTTTCCGAGGATGGATATGTATACGACGTCGCCGTACGAAGATCTCCATTTCGCAAAAGTCTTTTCCTGGTATTTGACGGGAAGATCACGGATGTTGCCGAGTAGAAACTGGGGACGGGGGCCTGGGGGTAGATTTTTAGAGGTGAAGCAGAGGAGACGGACCACGGCAGTTATTGCGAACACCAGGAAAATGAGCACAGAGATAATGGGATCCATTAGCTTCACAACGATCAAATACTTTTATTTAAGGCGTTTTTGCATTTCGACGATCTACTCACTCTTTGCACGTCACGTCACCGGCAGCCATCATCTGTTGCTCCATCTTATTTTGCTCCATCTTATTTCAACGAGCTCACGTTCAATCGCGACCCCATCGCGACCCTGAACGAGAACGCGCATGTAGATAATCCCCATGAGGCCGTAGGGTGCTGTGAGTAGCTGTGAGTGAACAAGTCGACAATCAATTGTGACTGGCCAAATGTTATCGCACCTCAGCTCTCTGTTGGGCCGTGAATAAGATAGGTACGCCCGTCCTTGCGCACGAAAAATAATAATGATACTAGTCGATACATTGTAGTCCCGGTCTGATGACGCTGAAAAAGCGAGAATATATCCAATCAAGTTCCGGTGATTGGAAATTCGCATACACCCCTTGCCTTATATAGTGGTAGCTAAGTGAGATAGTTTCAATGAATCAGCTTTCACTCAAGTGTTCATTATAAAATTCTAGAGGAATCGCATTTAGTTGGCTTACACTTCTAGACCCTTATATAAAAATAGTACTCTGGTTCTATTGCATACTTGCTCAGAAATAATTATTGCTGTTTTCAAAATGCATGACATTTTTTGAAAACAGCAATAACTCATCCAGAATTTGTGCTTGTATTTATGCATCAACTGAACATATTTTGACAAGAATTGACTGCTGCACATCTTAGCCTCCATACCACAGAGACTTGATTTTTAAATTATTTTATCACCAGTACTTGAGTTAAAATTTGATTCATTGAAGACCTTATCACTATATAAGGCAAGGGGTGAGTTTGGGAGATTTGCAAAACTTTATTGGGTTGCAAAATTGTGTGAATTGTTCATAGCTCCTTCCACACAAATCAGATGGCCCTTTTAATTTTTCCCAAGGTATATATAGGCCTACTGAAAGTGCTTATCCAGTCACAATATTTAAATATGAAGTGACAGTAGAACACAAAAATGTGCACAACAAGCCAATGTGTGTAAACAATGTAAACTACAGATCTTGATGGCCATATCCATTCTGACCATGCTTTAAACTGCTGTAAGATCACAATTGTAACTATAGAATTCTTTCCTCAAACCCAACATCAGCAATACAGGTTTGCCATGCTAGTGATGACACTGATGGTAAGGTTCAGTTCAGGTTCAGGCCAGGCTGAACCTGAACTGAACCTGTGAAAATACAAGTACATACACTAGCTAATCAATTTTCTCAATCCAAAAATTTCCTTTATTTCCTACCCCTCTACATTGTTGTTGTGCTAATGGTTTGACTCTTTAATTACATGTACTGTGTCCATGTTCACTGTGAATGAATCAATAGAATCTTGTGTTAGATGTGTCTGAAGCACAGTAAGCATGAAATATCCTGGACAACTGTTCAGATGGTCATTGCAAATGTTTTGTGGTATTTTAACAGGAAGGAAAGACCTTGCAATCAGTATAACTGAATCAGACAACATGGCATCCTAGGCTGAATTTCAACTTTACATTTTAAAATATATTTAAGTTTGCAGATATTCCTGTTACAGAAGCACTAATTGCAACAGTATAAACTCTAACTAATCTAGATTCTGTTATTAATAGTGCTGAAATTTCAAGTCAGTAAATAGTTGGACCAAAACTAAGTCTCTACTCAGCAGAAATTAGACTAATATGTGAAAGATTAGATTCAGCATCAGTGAAATCTGGGGTCCTTTTTGGAACCCTTGGTGGCCTTGCACTTTTTCACAACCTCTTGGGCTCTTTTTCTAAGGTTTTTTGACACCTTTTTTCATGAGTTTTGCACCTTTAGCTACTTTGACAGGTTGACAAATTTTGTTGGTGGATGTGAATATTTTTTTCCTCTTTGTTCACTTCTTTGGCTTTTGGTTCTGTCTTATGGTATAGAGAGCAATGGAAGAGCAGGTGGAATTACTTTTAGTGCCTGATGTAATTAGAGTCTTTTCATACCCTTGGTGCTCTTGTGCCTCTTTTCAATCTTGTGAGCTTTTTTGTCAAGTTTTTTGGTTCATCTTTTTTAAGTCCTTGAAGAACTTGCACCTCTTCTGAACTTGTTGAGCTTTTTGGCCAAGGTTTTTGATCCACCTTTTTAAACCCTTGAAGAACTTGTGCCACTTCTGAACATTGTTGAGCTTTTTTGTCAAGTCTTTTGGACTTTTTTTTAAAACAACTTTCCTTACCTTTTGACACCTTTTTCTCAGTTTGTTAGATCTTTTTTAAAAGTTATTTAGTTTGGATTGCTAGCCAAGGGGGTGGCGGAACAGGAATTTCCGATATACACTCATATTTTATTTTAAGGGCCAGCTTGGGACCCCCCCCCCTTCCTTCCATATAGGGTATGTTTAGATCACGTGTATATATTTTCTGCGACAACCAATCTAGATATATCTCAAGATACTATATATATATGTAATATACCATGCTGTTAGTGGCGCCGCTTGGTACCATTTGGTTTGCAGCTCGCACACACCCAGTTTCGTGGAGCAAAATCATAGCTAAAGCATGCAAGATGAAACTGGTAAGAGTGTTAGTCCAGGGTAGGTCAAATTGGATACTGGAAGACTTACCCAAATTGTCTTGCAACCTGGAGCTTTGCAAGACAAAACCAAGACAGATTCCTTCTCCGCCTCTAAGACAACTTCACCACAGATGCACCCTTCAAGAATCACACGTCGCTTTGTTCGTACACGTCGCACTTGAGCATATTTGGTTTGTGCCTCTTGGTCTGATGTTGTATCACCAGTGACGGCCGTAGTTGTATCAGTGGGCTCTGTGGCCAGCATGCGCAACATTGGGGATGAAGCTCAGTGAGGTATGCTCTGCTCCAGTGTTTGATTTGTGCATTTTGTTCCACAGTTTTTGTCCTACATGTCTTTGAGGAGCGATGACTCTCTAGGTTCCTTTCCCCACCAGTACTGACATGAATCACCTGGCCACAGTTTGGACAGTCAAGGAAACTGTCAGTCGAGAATTCCTGTGTGGCCCTGCGACGGTCTTGGTATAATATAGAACTACAAGCTCAATTTTCTTACCTCTTCCTCTTTGCCATGCAACAACTGTGTGGATCGACGAATAATTTTTTTATTATGTATTGATCCATGGACAGCTGCTTCTCACATGGACAGCTCTTCTTCTCGTTGTGTGCTATATATGTCCATTTTAGGGCACATTTGAACCCAAGTCGGAAAAAAATTTAAGGCCCCCGGCTGGACCCCCCCCCCCCCCAACCCCGGTTCAGGATTCCCGTTCCGCCACCCCCTTGTTGCTAGCAGTATTGGTAATTTTTGGAATAAATGGTATAGTAATTTGGAGCCCACTACCGTTGTTGTTGTCACCGCCATTGCCACCACTGATGGTTTCATTGTCGCGGTTGTCATCATTTCGCCACCGCTGCCAGTGGGTGGTTGTGGTCATTGTTGCCCTGCCAGTTGGCAGTGGTGGTGGCTGGTGTAGTTGTCCTGCTGCTGTTGCCAGGTGGCTGTGGTGGTCGCCAACATCGTTCTGCTGCTGCTGGTGCCAGTGGGTGGTGATGGTTGCCATCACCGTTGTAGAGGTTCACATATGTGTGGACTCTGATTCTCATGATTTCTCTTATATTCCCCATTCTCCTACTCTCTCTATATTCCTCCTCCCTTTCCCTTCATATCCCTTCTCCTTACATTCCTTTCTTCTCATATTTCCCATTCTTCAGTACAGTCCCATTATAGATACTATACAGTAGCTATATAGTGTTCCCTGTACATAGTTACAAACAAGTGAGTTTTGGGTTCTGACCCCACAGACAAGGACTTGCACACCCCGATTCGCGCCTACAACGGCTGCAATCACTACAACTGGAGCCCACCGCGAGGCTTTTGTCACCTCACTTCACTTCCCCTGGGTTTTCTATACCCTTTTGCCATTTTTGGCACCTCACTTTCCTTTTTGGCAGCTATAGCGCCCATTTTCGGCAGCAAAAAGACTACCTGCGCCTTGTCGTCGACTCTCGTAGCTTCAGAGCTCCCCCATGATGTTATCCGCCCTCCTCTTGCCTTTTTATAGGTTTCTCGCGCCTTTCCGATGGCAGCCATTCCCTCTCGCGAGTCTCAGGGTCACTCAAACATCACATGCCGACGAATCCGACATTCTCTCATTATCACTTTTCCTCAGTCTCTGTCTCTCGTTTTCATATGTACTCATCTTCCACATCATCATCTACCTCTATTCCTTCCTTTTCCGACCGACTACCACCTTCGATGACCCCAAAAATGACCAAAACGCCCAACATGTCGTACAACCACCCGAAACGAGCCGGATTCGAGGACTAGAAGAGCAACACATCGGGTTAGCTGAGAAAGTGGTAGAATGCGAAGGATTTTGTGTCTGTGGACGAAAGTACGTACCAGTTTGTCGTTATAGAGGGTCCCGCGCGGGAAAGCACTTCCAAATCCGGCAAACCCGCCACCAACCCGCTCTGCTGCTACCAGACAGCGCCCGGGAAGGTACTCACGCCCCCATCCAACGCAACAGACCCACGCAGGGCCATTCGAGATATCAAACGCAGCCTCAACGGCCGTTTTCCGTGGTAGCGGACTCTCACGAGCACCAGGTACGCCAACAACGCCATCTCCAACCCGTAGCTCCCCCATTCGACATCCGGCGACCTCGTACCGCGTCCCAAGGCACCTCGTTGACCACCGTCGACCCAAACGAGCGAATCCCGTACGAGTTTAGACAACCCGGACGCGTGCCACGTCATCACCAACAAACCCGCGTAGCAAGCCCGCCCCACGCGTCACCACGCGTCGTACACCCACAGAGCGCGTCGTACGCGTCCCTATGGCCCCCAGTATCTCCCTGCACGACGTTGTCGCCGTGGTGGACCCAGCCCGTCGAGTCCCAGGTCCTACAGCCCCAAAACCGCATACCCGCCTTACCAGCCTCACCCAGCCGCTTTCCACGCCAACGGCCGTCCCCCACGCATTCGTATGCCCCCCCGTTCGCCTCTAGGGCTCCAAACGAGCCGTCCCCGCCCGTATTTGAGCACGCGACCGCCGTTTGTGTCACCCCGCCTCGTCCTCCTGCCAACTCAACGTCCCCGGCTCCTCACGCCCTTGTTGGACGCCCCACGCACTCGTACGGCCCCCCGTTTACCTCCTGCGTCCCCAACGAGCCGTTGCCGTGCGCTTATGGCAACGCGGCCGCCCACCACGTCGACCTGCCTCGCCACCCCGCCTATTCGACATCCCCGGCCCCTCACGCGTCCGTTGGACCCCCTACGCACTCGCGCAGGCCCCCGTTCACCTCTAGTGTTCCAAACGAACCAATCCCGTGCGTAAATGGCAACGCGGCCGCCCAACACGTCACCCTGCCCCATGCACCCCCCAGATTGACATACCCGGCCCCCCACGCGTCTATAGAACCACCCGCGGCCTCGTACGGCCTCCCAGCAGCCCCCAGCACCCCTCGCGAGTCCAGACGAGCTGCCCCCGCCGTTATCGACGCCCCAAACGCGTGCCACGTCGACCCGCCTCGTGTCCCTGCCAACTCGACGTCCCCAGTCCCTCACGCCTTCGTTAGCCCCTCCGCTGTCTCGTACCGCGTCCCACAGCCCCACAACGCCCTTCGTGTGCCCGTGCAAGCCGTCCCCGTTGCGTTCGAGCCCCCAACCGCGTGCCACGTCGACCCACCTGGTGCCCCCGCCTACTCAACGTCCCCGGCTCCTCACGCCCTCGTTGGACCACCCGCCGTCTCGTATGGCCTCCCAGCACCCCACAGGACCATTCCCGAGTCCATGCAAGCTGCACCTGCCGTTATCGAGTCCCCAACCGCGTCCCACGTCACCCGGCCTCGCGACCCCGGATATTCAACATCCCCGGCCCCTCACGCACTCGTTGGACCGCCCGCTGCCTCGTACTACCTCCCACCACCCCTACGCACGATGTCCCCGCCGTGGTGGACCAATCCCATTGAGTCCCAGGTCCTAATGCCCCAAAACTGGGTCCCCGCCTCGCCGGCCACACCCAGCGTCATACCACGCCACGAACCACCTCCTACGCACTCGTATAGCCCCCCGTTCGCCTCTAGGGCCCCAAGCGAGCCATTCCCGTCGATGTATGGCAATGCCGCCATGCGCCACGTCACCCCACCTGGTACCCCCGCCTACTTGACTTACCCGGCCCCTCGCACCCTCGTTGGATCCCCCGCCATCTCCTACCGCATCCCAGGGCCCCACATCGCCCCTCGCGAACCCGTACAAGCTGCCACCGCCATGTTCGAGCCTCCAACGTCGTACCACACCACCCCGCCTCATACCCCTGCATTCCACCATCCACGACCAACAACCACCACGTCCGCCAGCTCCTACACCTACACTCACGCCCCTGCACCTCAGTATGCCCCCTTCCTGTCTCAAACGAGCTCGTCCCCATCTTTTGTAGTCAATCCCCAGCCGCCATGGTCGTTCCCAACCCAGCCGTTCTATCCCCACGTTGCTGTTCCCCTATCATTGTTCCCAGCCCCGCAGGCCCATCCAGTAGTCAAACCATTGTCGCCATCGTTTTGTGCCTATGTGCCCCCATTCACCAGCCACCGACACCCATCGCCGCTGCCCAATACCTACATCTCTCCCCCACCTGAGATCCCTACAGCACCCCCTCACCCGACATCTTCCTCGCTACCTCCCCACTCCTCAATACCTGAAGAGCCGATATCTGTTGGTTATCACTGTGTCCGCCTGACTTCACCTCCACCTTCATCACCTCCGACCCCGATACCGACAATAGCAATGTTAGTAGAAGGGATTCTCCGACTAGAGCCTGGCCAGCGCCTTTTTGCCAATGAAGTACCCACAGAAACTTCCATCACTGCTGATCTCACTATATTCTCCATCAAGGCCACCAGGAAGTTGGAGCAGGAGTTATTGGAAAGGATAGAGAACTTGGAGAAAAGGTTTATGGTTTGAGAGCTTGTTTTTTTATTTTATTTGGAGTATTTTTTTTTTTCCACCCACTTTCATTCCCTCCCCTTTCATTCATTTCTTTATTATCTTTGTGTTTATGACTGAGGGCAGTCATTATTAGAGTACCCTGTGGATGTAGAGGTTCACATATGTGTGGACTCTGATTCTCATGATTTCTCTTATATTCCCCATTCTCCTACTCTCTCTATATTCCTCCTCCCTTTCCCTTCATATCCCTTCTCCTTACATTCCTTTCTTCTCATATTTCCCATTCTTCAGTACAGTCCCATTATAGATACTATACAGTAGCTATATAGTGTTCCCTGTACATAGTTACAAACAAGTGAGTTTTGGGTTCTGACCCCACAGACAAGGACTTGCACACCCCGATTCACGCCTACAACGGCTGCAATCACTACACCGTCATCCTGTTGCTGCTGCCAGTTGGCAGCAAATGTAGCCGTCACCGTCACCCTGCTTGCTGCTGCCAGTTGGCAGTGGTGGTAGCCATTGTCATCATCCTGCTTGCTGCTGCCAGCTGGCAGTGGTGGTGGCCATCATCGTTGCCATTGTCCTGTTGCTGCTGCCAGTTGGCAGTGGTGGTGGCCAACAACAACAATGACGTGCTGCTGCTTGCTGCGTGGTCTTGGTAGCCATCGTCATTGCCACCACCCTGTTGCTGCTGCCAGCTGGCGGTGGTGGTAGCTGTCACCGCCATCCTGCTTGCTGCTGCCAGTTGGCAGTGGTGGTGGTTGTGGTCGCCATCCCACTGCTGCCAGACAGTGCCAGTTGGTGGTTGTGGTCACCTCACTCTGCCGTCATTGACCTGGTTAGCAGGGGTTGGAGGTGTTGGGTGCTTACCTTAGCAGCCTGGTGTCCTTGCACCCCTTCTTGTTGTTGTGCTGGTCATTGTTGTGGTTGTGGTCGTTGCCATTGTGTGGTCAAAGGTCAGTGTCAAAAATACCAAGTCAAAACTTACCAAAAGTGGCAACTCAGATGATGTTTGGCACTGCATTTTGCCAAACATCGGCAGATGGTCCATGTGCAACCTCCAAACATATATAAGTTGTGCACATAAGTCATGTACAGTCATTTGGTAGCTTCTATCTGAGTATCGCTTCAATTCCTATACTGACTTATATACTTACAGAGCAACTGTAATAGTTTATTATGTAAATAAATGTATTGTAATTTTAATTAAATAATATTGTCCTTATATGGTTATACAATCAATGAAGATTTGAACACCCGAAGCAACTTATAAAACTATTTTTGTGACAGAAAAATGTTTTGCTGATAGATGAATTGCAGGAAGCTGAACTGATGGTTTTGCAAGTCCAGCACAGCCAACGTGAAAAACTGTGACAGATTTTGCTCCTATACAGGTAAACAAACCTGAGACAGTGTCACGGCCTCTTTTTTTTCTGCTTACACACCGTACGAACCCCTCTCCCAACCCCTCCGACCCCAAGTGAGTACAAACCCACCATCATGGTTCGAACCCTGCATCCGGCATATCACCGTCCATCAATGGGTTACAGCACGACTTGTACACCGGAACACACGAGTTGCACGCAACACCGCAAGGCTGAGGGCAGAGGAAGCGGAAGTGATAGATTTATTAACAGTGGAAGACCCCAAGGACATCGAGACCCCAACCCAGAGTCAAGAACACGCCGAAACAACGCCGATGCCAGACGATCACTACGTGAACCCGTGGCTATGCAATGACTGGCGGTTGCCACGTCGAAAGAAGAAGCCTACCCTCGAGTCGCTAACATATAAAGGTCGCAGATAGTCAGTATGTATCTTCTCCAGCTTAGTCTGGTTCATTCACCCCAGTCGTCTATGTTCTCCCTTGTACCATCGATTCCCTGAATACTATTTGGTTTCTAGTGTTGCCACGGCTATAGCCGATGTTTTTTTAAAATTTGCCTTTTAGGCTAGTAAAATTAGGCAAAATTATGAAAATATTTGAGGAGATGGGCAAAGCCAAAAGCTGGGGGGTCACTTAAGGGTGCTAAGAATTTGGTGCCCAATCTTCAGAGTTATTCAACCATAGCTGTTGAGCCTAGCCAGCTACCATCCAACAGCTATCCCTAAAGAACCCTGAGAATTGAGCCCCAAATCCTTAGCACCCTTAAGTGACCCCTCAGTTTTTGGCTTCACCCATCTCCTCAAATATTTTCATAATTTTGCCTAATTTTACTAGCCTAAAAAGGCAAATTTTTAAAAAACATCGGCTATAGCTGTGGCAACACTATGACAATGGTTTCCCTTTCTCCCTTCAGTATACTACGAAATCCTTTTGTTGTCTGAGTTGCTGGAGTCCGTCTGGAGACGTCCCATAACAGACAGGGCACTCAAAAACACTCTGAGGCTGTAACATCCTCACAAAAAAAAAAAAAAAATTGTAGCCATATGGTTTGGTGGTGTTGCACTGGTTGGTAAAAAAATAATGAAGGAATGTGGTGTGGTTAGAATATGATAGGTCCAATTGTGTAAAGTTTTGCAACTCCCCCCAACTGATGCATTGTAGAATGCTGTCAGGGTCCAACCAAGCATCCCACAGCACATTTTGCACCTAATAGTGTTCTGTGATATGACAATTGATTCACTACAAATTGATAAATGAAAAATTCCCCCAAGAATTGAGTTCTGATGATGTGGATGGGATACAATCTATGGAAATATTGATGGTTGGCTCCTGTTGCAAACATTCAAGTTCTCCTTCATGATTGCTCAGCCGCTGTCTCTGTCCTGCAAGAGAGCCGTGATCTCCGGATTATAGCCCTCCCTCGATGATAAGTTGAGTGGTGTCCTCCCACACCTGTCCTTCACGTCCGGCTGGGCTCCATGTTCTAACAGAACCCGTACGCATTGGATATTTTGAATTTGCACGGCCGAATGCAAAGGTGTTCGTCCTGCATCATTTTGAGAGTTGACATTGGCACCATGGCGGATTAAAATGGCAATGCATTCGGAACGTATATCTGCATCATTCTGTTCTGTGTAGCCAATGCTTGCTCGAGTCGCAATGTGTAGGGAAGTATCGCCATCATCCACAATGGAGCGTCCCCATGTTCTTACATCACGTTGTCGGAAATTGACATCAGCTCCGCATTGGCAGAGCATATTGACAACGGTCGGAACAGTGTCCCAAGTCAAAGATCGTATCTCATTTCCAGAGTGATATAATGCATAGCTCAGAATGCTATGGTTTTCTGGGTTGAGCCGTGTTATGTTTGCGCCAGCTTTGCAGAGAAGTTGAATTAATGATGATGTGCCAGGAGCGTAGACATAGTGAGACTTGGTAGGCTTGATGGCATGGAATAGAATAAGTCCGTCAGCGCCGAAGATATTGGCTCCTGCATCCAGTAATGCTTCTACGGTGAGCTTAGATCTCCTTGATGCTGCCTTCGTAAGCGGTGTCATGTTTTCCCAGATTTCCTCGAGATCGGCGCCTGCGTCGAGCAGCACTTTGATATATGACACACTGGATACACAATGCAAGGCTTGGCTGAGCGAGCCACCATATTTCAACAAGAGCTTCAGGGAGCTGACAGCCCATTCGTCAGCCGTATTCCTAATGACGAGATGCCGAAGAATATGAGCATCGTCAGATTTTTGGATGAAACCTAGTCCAGAATAATTTTTCTTGAGTGCAAAGTTGACGTCGGCGCCCTCCTCACAAAGTGCGCGTATAACACGTAGGACTTCAGCAGATTGCCGTTCCATTGCCATCATGCACACTGCTGTTTCCCCAGAGCTTTCCACTGTGTTGATATCGTAGCCAAGACGGACAAGGCGCCGGATGAGTGGGATGTCTCCTATATATGCTGCAATGTGGAAGACACTCCACCGCCCTGGACGGTCTACACAACAAAGATCGTACAAATCCCTATCAAGAGGCGGATTTGGTATGTGCATGCCGAGGTCAAGCTAAAGACAAGTTTGTCAATAATGTGTTGTCTGATTCTGTCGTTCTGAGATGCTTACGAGCGCAATAAGCCAAGGGTGAATCATAGGAATGCGCTGGCGATAACTGCAGACAGCCTTCGCCATTTCTCCCAAATCATTTGTGGAATACTGCTCTTGCATTTGAAGAACGAACGTGAAAGTGAGTGTGATACGTTGCAGTTCATAAGGCAATCTTGAGAATAAGTGGATAACGTCTATGACAGGCTGGGGTTCCATTCTTATACTGGAACGGATTGAAGACGCAAGTCCTAAGGTTTCGGCGTTGGTAGCGCCACTTGGTCACGGTAGCGCCACTTTGGGACCACACCCGGGCCATTTAGTATGCTACAGGCAAACAATCACATCGAGTCGTTGGACGACCACAGTGACATAGTCGACTGGATAAACCAGACTCTCCGCGAAAACACCCCCGATTTACAACGCACAGTTGATCTGACCGACCTTGACCAACGCGTCACACGGCTTGTCGCGACGCTCGACATTGCCTGCGAGGACACATCTTCACGGCTAGAGCGCATTATCGACGAAGCATCACGCGGCATTCCGCGTCTCACGTATGATCTGCACTTTATGAAGGACGGTGCCTTGTCGTTGCGGAACACTCTACTCAAAGTGCAGGATCTATCAACGCATGCCGTTCCCCGGGAGACAGTTCTGGCGCTTGACCAGTTGCATGCTCTGGATACCATGAAGCGTCACATGGAAGGCGCTAGGGAGGTGTTGAGAGAAGCAGAAAGCTGGAGTACCTTGGAACTGGAGGTGACGACGCTTCTTGGAGAACAAAGCTATACCAAGGCCGCTGAACGTTTATCGGAAGCTAGCAAGAGCATGGTCGTGTTTCAGAATACACCTGAATTTGAATCTAGGCGGACTCTCATGGTCAACCTTCAGAACCAGCTTGAGGCATCGCTCAGCTCAGCTCTCGTTGCGGCGATCAACTCACAAGACGTCGTGGTTTGCCGGAATTATTTTTCCATTTTTTCTGTTATTCAACGCGAGTCTGAGTTTCGAAACTACTACAACGGGTCTAGGAGAGCTTCTCTAGTTGCAATGTGGCAAAATGTCAGCCTACTCGATTGTGAACCTTCTCC
Source organism: Hygrocybe coccinea (assembly GCA_963555575.2). Classification (NCBI taxonomy): domain Eukaryota; kingdom Fungi; phylum Basidiomycota; class Agaricomycetes; order Agaricales; family Hygrophoraceae; genus Hygrocybe; species Hygrocybe coccinea. The sequence goes on from OY741999.1 coordinate 1,713,597, forward strand.
GTCTCCGTCCGCAAACACATCACCCCAGGCATTTTCCGACTTTCTCCCAAAATTCTACGCCTCATTTTTGTCACTCCTCGATTCTGAACGCGCGAGCATCCCTTCTATATTCCCGGATCCTCAGCTTACACTCTCTACCCTAATAACATCCGTACTTGCAGGCCTACAACCAACTTTTCCACAGAGGCTCTCCTCCCTCTTCAACCATTACGGCGCGTCCGCTCTGAAACAGATGATTGCGTGTTACAAATCGACAGAGGATTTTGCTGCTGCCGTGGACAGAGTAATGGAGAAAATCAAATACGCAGCAGTCGTGACGTCGCCTATTGAAGGCGGGAATGTGGACAGCTTGGCGGCGCAAAAGCATTCGCGTCGCCGATCGAATCGCATGTCAATGTCCTTACGGCCAGGTCCAAACCGCTCCTCAATGAGTGGTTCCAGCTCGCTCAAATCTCTCGTCGCTGGGATAGACTGGGATCAGGAGCTCTTCCAGCCATTTGTCGATTTTCAAGTGGATTACGAGACTCTCGAGCGTCGCCTTCTGGAGGATGCTCTCAATGAGATCATTAGCTCGGACCGGATATCGGAATCTGATCGGGCGAGAATGCTGCGGGAGCGCTCTGTGGACGTTTTCAGTGCTGCGGAAGAGAGTATGGGACGCTGCATATCGTTCACGCATGGCTACGGTGCGGTAGCACTCGTGCATGCATTAAATGGCTTTTTCCGTTCTTTCATCGAAATGTGGACTGCTGACATCTCGCTCACACGGCGTAGCGTGGCTTCGAGACCGGGGTTAGCCACAGCATCTGTGGGGGACCTGGAAGACCTGGACTATACGGACGAGGACTGGGCGGAGTTTCAGCTGGCGCTGCACTTGTTGGCGTCTGCGCGTGCCGTGTATGAGCGTATGGGTGTCTTTGAAGGGAAACTGCGTACGAATTTGGGACATGTTGCCATGAGCATAAGATTGGACCAGAGTGAAGCTTCAGGATTCTCGACGAGGAGCAGCGCACAGTTGTTAGCCCAGTCGACACTCAATTCTGCAGAGTTGCATAGTTTACTGAACAGCCTCGAGCCAGATCAATCCCGAGATGCGTACCCAGCGCCGTCATCACGTCATTTGTTCATGCATTCCAACACGCCGTCTCTTTTAACGAATGGACGCATTGCAGTATTTGAATTTTCGAAAGCCTGTCAAGCCTCATTGCAGATTACCATTCTCTCCCCGTTGCATAAACATCTTTCAACGTACGCGTCCTCGCCTATGTGGAGTACGCCAGGTGACCCAAGAACAACCCGCATCGCACACGACCTTCAAGTTCCAAGTTTTTCGCTCTCGCCAAGTGACACAGTCCAACGTATGGCAGAAGGCCTGCTCAATCTGCCGCGACTGTTTGAGGTGTATGCGGACGACGACGCACTGGCGTTTTCGCTACACTCCCTACCATACGTGGACAGCGAACTCTTGAAGGGGCTCTCGGAGTTGAACGAAGGGGCACCGGCACACTCGCATGTTCGTCGTGCTTCTCTTACGGCAAGACCGACGGTGCTCGCACCGGAGACGGTTACTTCTGCGTGGCTTTCATCTTTGGGGCAGTCTATTCTCGCGCATCTCACTGCGGATGTGCTGCCAGCCATACGGACGCTGACCGTTGCTGGTGCAGCGCAGCTGGCGTCGGATATGGGGTATCTGTCGAATATTGTGCGGGCGCTAAATGTGGAATGTGAAGAGCTGGAGAGGTGGAAGGAGTGCGTGAGTTTAGATGACGAGGTGGGGAAGACGAAGGCGAGTGAAAATTCAGGAGATGGTATCCTGCGGATGGTTTCGAGAATGAGGGGTTGGGAGACATGAAATAGGTTTGGCCTTTTTGGGAACCGGTTCGTTGTATTCTCAGCGAATACTGCTTTATTAATAATGTCACTAATAATGAATTGTCGTGTAGCTCCACTTTTCCAGGATATTCACACCGGCGTATCATCTTGGCTTACGACCGTATTCATCCACTCTACTGCGCGTTTACTGGATAAACAGGGTAGAGATGTGTTTTGAACTAGGCGTTGCGCCTATCATTCTGAATGGTGGGCGTACCATCTCGGACAAACTCGATTCTTCACCATGCTTAATCACGAAACTGAGAAAAGCTCTGGACTGGATCCCATAGTGTGGATGGTTGATTGAGTTCAAGATTTCTCCTTTACTGCGTGGTTGTCAAGTAAATTACATTAACGGGAGAGTTACTTTCGGTCTTTCACAGTGTGGGCACGTGCAGTAGCAGAATTTGGGATTCGTAACAAACGCTGTTAGCATTGCTGAGATCGATCATCCAAGACAAGCACTACCGCGATAATACAAGACGAGACACTACTACGACGCGACGATACAACCAAGAAAGGCTCGAAGTCTCTTGATTTTGGTATCTCGACTGAGATTCCCGGCTCGAGGGATGTTATATCGATCGAGATATGTGGTCAGCTCAAGGTCAGAAAGAGCCTGGATATCTTGGAGCGTCTTCAAAAGAGGTAAGTGATACTAAGCAAAGCAATCAGTGAAGGCATCAGAGGATCCAGGTAGACTAACGTACTGATTCGGGTAATTCTTCTTGGCCCTCTTCTGTGAAAAAAGGAATAACTTGGTAGTTTCTTTCGTCTCTGGATCCACATCCCGAGTTGAGGGCCTGAGTCCATGAGCATTGAGTGCCACACAAATGTACTACTACTGTACCTTGTATGCAACAGTAAGAAGCCTATCAAGTTTATCGTTAACTGTGGCTAGGGTCTGGTTGATTGTCAATGGTGCCAATGCCTCATTAACAATAGCACGAGTATCGTCACGAATGCCGTCAACGAGTCATGGCCATCGTGGATGTGTTCACAGACTTTGTGGAGAAAGACCTGCGCGTGAGCTGGATCGTTTTCACTAGCCTTTGGGGACCTCAGGCTGGAGCAAGTGCTACAAGATATAGATGAGTAAGGCTCAGACTGATACAGGTAGGACCAGCCAGACTCATGCATTCACTGCGGTCCAACTGCGACTAGGAGCTGATCTCTATGGCTCACAATGTAAACCGTTGGAGTGAATGTAAGTTCAATGAAGCTTGATTTTCTATTTTCGACAATCGGATCTTATTGTCCTTATAACTCTTATTGAACCTGTACAGGAACCATTGTCCGTTATCCATTCCCCTCTACTACGGCTGCCGCCTAGTACCCCGACACTGGTGTCTCTTCTTCCCCTGGAACGTACACTACAGCTTCCTCAAGCATTTCCATTCTCTTCAACACCTGTCTTTTTTTCTTCACTCCACATGTTTCCCAAGGCGCTTTGCGTTCTCATCACCTTATCTCTTTCCGCTTATGTCGTGCAGACTACGCCTACCTATCCCATATCATGCCCTGTGAGTTTCAACTCTCTTGAGATTCGGCCCATCTGAATACGTCCTTGTCAGCAGGCCAGCGTTAGCGTGAAAACAGTAACCGTCACCGCTACTGCAGGAATTGTCACTGCTACGGTCACGGTCAATAACGGTTCAAATTTGAACACAAACAACGGCAATTCCACGTCTTCCTCATCAGGCAACCAACAACGAAAGGACAAGGGCAAGGGAAAAAGCAAGGGCATGGGTAGGGAAGGTATTCATCGTCATTTGGAAACATTTATTCCGCGTAACTCAACTTTTATATGCCTAGGCCACAAGGGAGCTGCAGGATCCGGATCGTCCACGAGCCACGGAGCATCAACTACCACCTCTTCGGCCCCTGCCGCCGTGCGTCTCATTCTTATATTTGGTATTCTTATATTTGGTAAAGCACACTTACAAATATACTATTGGCAGGCATCGACGACCATTATTGCTGGCAACAACACCCTTGTCACTGGTGGCGGGGGCGGCGCTTCTAACAACACCACAGCCGATATCCAGAAATCTTTCAGTAAGCTCTCTATCTTTGCATCATCCATAATTTCTCACTGGTCCGCCTTCTTTTCCAGCGCTCGACCCATCAGTCATCGCGACCGGATTCCTCAACAACGGTCAAGCTGTGCAAACAGCCGGGCAAGTCCCCTCGCTCACTTCCGGGAACAACTTCATCAACTTCTGTGCCACTGTCCCTAATTTGCCCATCACCGAGGGCAAACAGATTACAACTGGCTCCTGCAACCCAGCCCCGATTGGTATCATTGTGTCCACAGAGAACATGCCCTCCTCGAAATTCACATTCCCCCAGAATTTTGGAACCATCAAGGCTAACACCGCGTTCACTATTTCTATGGCGATCACAAACATGGAGACAGGCCACTTCGTGAACGCACAGCAGAATTACTTTTCTGCTCCTCAGCAAGTTAACGCTCAGGGACAGATCCAAGGCCACTCCCACGTCGTTGTCGAAGCGATTGATTCGCTCACTCAGTCTACCCCAACCGACCCTCAGAAGTTCGCCTTCTTCAAGGGCCTGAACGCAGCCGCAGTTGGTGGCGTTCTCACGGCTGATGTCGCTGCTGGACTCCCCGCCGGTACTTACAGGCTGTTTTCGATCAACACCGCAGCCAATCATCAACCAGTCATTGTTCCCGTCGCACAGCATGGTTCGCTTGATGATGGCATATATGTGTGTACCTTTCTCTCATTTTAGTCCTACCCTGATTCACATATCTTTTCCGATCGCAGTTCACGGTTACCGCTGATGGTGCTACGGCTACCAACTCCTCATCCACTCAAGGCGGCGCTGCTGGTACGTCCTCTTCCGCTGCCGCCGCATCTGCCGTGGGGTCGGCGGCTACTTCCACAGCAGCAAATGGCAATGCCAAAGGAGGATCCAACACTTCTGCACCTGCGACCTCTGCTCCTGCCGTTGCTTCAGTGGCATCGAACGGAAACGCCAAGAGCAGTTCCGTTACTTCTGCTACACCCGTGACTGCCTCTACTTCAGCAGCAGTGAAAGGCAATGCCCAAGGAAGCTCTGCTGTTGCCACGACCTCACCCCCCACTGCTTCTTCATCCACGAGATCGAAAGGCAAGCGAGCCTCACGCTGGTAAAATCGTGCAGCAAGTTTGTATCATTCCGTATCCGATGTATCAAATATTGGGTTCATGTTGTTTTAGCATGTATTTCTTTTATACAGTTATTTGCAGTGTACTTATAATTATGGAGAGATGACTCTGGTCGGGAACGGTCCGCAACCTCAGGGTAGGTTTGTGTTTACAATTGCAACTAGTAATCAGAATCCAATAAATAAACCCGAAAGCAACCGAGCAAAGGAAACACGGGGAAAGGCATTTGCAGCGGAGGAAACGCTAGCTACAGTTGGCCACCCAAAGCTCCGAATCACACTTGCCTCTCGAGCTATCGGGTAGGGCGTAATTGTCCGAACAAACGGCATTGAAATCTACGTCTGGTAGGCATAGTTGTCCTAGCCCTAAATCATCCAAACGCGTCATCTTGAGCAGCATACACAACCCCATGTTCCCATGTCCCTTTCCCGGACTATTGAGCAAATCCCACGTATTATCGTCCATTTCATCAGCCATTCGACCCCACGTCGACTTTATAGCAGCGGGATAGTCATACAACGCGACGATGAAACAAACGGGCGAACCTAGGGTACGAAATTCAACAAATATTCAAGAAAAGAAAATGATGGAACGCACACAGCCCGCTGATTTGTTGTTCGCGTTCGAGTTGTGGAAGACGCTTGCTGGCTTCCCGTCCGCATTCATCATTGAGGTGATCTGGAAGAACATCACCTAGTCGATACAGCCGTTGGCAAGCCGGACATACTCGTCCGGTCGCGCGGCTTTTGTTATACCACAGGATCTGACACGAGAATCGGGTAAGGACGAGATCTTTCCGAGAATGGAGGACGAACCAGGGCAGTCTCTTCTGGTAGAACAGTATATAGCATTTGTAAGACCTCTTCCTGTGCAAATTCTGCACAGAGAGGCTCGTCGAGTGTAGGTGGTTGAGCGAAGTAAGAGTTTAAGAACGCGCGAGTGTTTCTGACCCGTGGCCCGTTACCGGGATCAAATATATATGGCGTCTGAAGTTCAATTCCACCATTTAAATCAGAGTCAAGTTTCTTCACAAGGGGAGGACTTGGACGTTCATTTAACAATGCGGCAGAAGGGCCATGGCTGGCCGAGTCGGACTCGGGAGTGGCTGAGGAAGCGGCATCAAAACTCTGGCTGCTAAGAGACTGCCTTCCTTTGGATCTCCTTTTTTCCTTCTTGGCCTGTGACTTTTGTTTCTTCTTCAAATTGCAAGGACCAGGCATCGGGAAAGGTGTAAAAATAATATACCTGAACAGGGGCACGTTATGTCACGCGTTCGTGACCAACCTTCCCACGGCATTTTTTCTCAATCTGATTCGACTCGATCGCCTATAGATTATCGTCAACTAGAAAATCCTCCACCATTGGGCGGTATCCCCCTAGATTTTGTAAATTACTTGCAGGACCCCGTCGTTCGTCGTCTAACATGGCAACCACCATGGAACTCGCTCAGGTGCTCCACATTACCCATTCACTCAACCGAGTATTCACTCACTGCGTTTATTGTGGATGAAGACCAGCAAACGGGATTACCTGATATCCTTAGAGAAAAAATACCAAGCACGCTGGGCGTCCGAACGTATCTTTGAAACTAACGCCCCGACCAAGGAGGAAGTTGCTGGTCTGTCGAAGACCACAATCAAGAAGAAGTTTCCAAAGTGGTTGGGAGTTTACCCATATCCATATATGAACGGATCTTTGCATCTGGGCCATGCTTTTACAATATCGAAGATCGAATTCGGTGCAGGCTACCAGCGGATGCTGGGGAAACGAGTTCTGTTCCCACACGGTTTTCACGTCACTGGTATGCCAATCAAGGTCTGTATTACCTCTTTCACTCTTTCGATATTCTCAAAAGAAAATCATTTAGGCCGCCTCAGACAAGATTGTCCGCGAGATGGAACTCTTTGGGGCTGATTTTGAACGATACAAACCGGAGTCGGAAGATAAGTCATCATCCACTATATCAGAAGACACTTCAACCGTACCCGCCGATAAAGGGAAGAAAATCAAATCACCCGCCAACCCAACTGGTCCTACTTATCAGTTCCAAATCATGGAGTCCATTGGCGTCCCTCGATCTGAGATCAAGAAATTCGCAGATTCGATTTACTGGACAAAATATTTTCCACCTATTGCAAAAGTCTTTATCCTTTTTTATTACATGTTCCGCTCGAATGTGACTCAACATGATTCAGATAGACAATAACGCGTTTGGCTCTCGGATAGACTGGCGGAGGTCCATGTTGACCACCGACATTAATCCGTACTATGATTCCTTCGTCCGATGGCAAGTCAACAAGCTGTACAAATTCGGCAAAATCAAGTTTGGGGAGCGCTACACTATTTACAGTCCAAAGGATCGTCAACCATGCATGGACCACGATCGGCAGGATGGCGAGGGTGTCGGGCCACAAGAATATACCGCTATCAAAATGGAAGTAGTGAATTGGAGTAAAGCTGCCAAACAAGAGATTGAAGCGAGTGTCGGTGGGAGAAAAGTCTTTCTCATTGCGGCGACGATGAGGCCTGAGACGATGTGCGCTTCTGTTATTTATAAATTTTTCTTTCTTTCTTTACTGACTACTTCTCGGTAGGTATGGGCAGACCAATTGTTTTGTCGGCACAGCCATCAACTATATAATATTTGCCGTCAATGAACAAGAAGCATATCTCTGTACCTCCCGTGCGGCTCGTAATATGGCATTCCAAGGTGTCACAGCGACCCAAGGCGAACTGAATCAAATCCTGGAGGTGAACGGTACTAAACTCATTGGAACAAAGGTCAAAGCGCCCTTCGGCATCCAGCCTGAGGTCTATGTCCTGCCGATGGAAAATGTTTTGGCCACCAAAGTATATTTTCACGTTCTGATTGAGACATGATCTAACCAAGGTCGTGCTTTCACTCTCAGGGAACGGGCGTCGTCACATCTGTGCCATCGGATTCACCAGATGACTTCCAAACGCTGACTGACTTGCGCAAAAAGCCTGAATTCTACCAAATTGATCCATCTTGGGTTTCAACCGACCCTATTCCGGTACTTTCTACGCCTGCTTACGGTAACCTTACTGCTCCGGCCATCGTACAACAGATGAAGATTCAATCGCAAAAAGATGTCAAGCAGCTGGCCGAAGCCAAGGAAATAGTGTACAAGGAAGGGTTCTTTAATGGGACGATGTTGGTCGGAGAATTTAAGGGAATGCCCGTCCAGGATGCAAAGACCAAGGTTAGAGCGGCGATGATTGAGGCTGGTTTGGCCTTTCCGTACGCTGAACCGGAGGGATTGGTCATTTCGAGGAGCCAAGATGAGTGCGTTGTCGCGCTAATGGATCAATGGTACCTGGATTACGGTGAAACCTCGTGGAGGGCAGAAACTGAGAGGTATCATCCAAAAGTCTTCCTATTTTTATCTGATTCCATCCTTACATGAATGAATCTAGGTTGCTGGCGAAAATGCAACTCTACACTACCGAGACACGGAATGCCTTTGAAGGTACTTTGGCTTGGTTGAATCAATGGGCATGTGCCAGGACATTTGGATTGGGCTCGAAGTTGCCATGGGACCCTCATTTTGTGGTAGAGTCTCTAAGTGACTCCACAGTTTATATGAGTTACTACACAGTCTCGCATTTGTTGCACTGTGCGTGTTTCCTCATAATACGCTAGTTCTTTTCACTAAATTCCTTGAAGCAACCATGGATGGAAGCGAGCCAGGACCACTGGGGATTACAGCCGACCAAATGACTGACGAAGTCTGGGAGTGGCTTCTCTGCGATGGATCATGGCCGTCCCCTTCCCCCTTGCCGCGTGAAAAAGCAGATGCACTGAAACACGAATATGAGTATTTCTACCCCTTCGACATCCGTTCGTCCGCCAAAGACCTGATCCCAAATCATCTGACGTTCTGCTTGTATTCTCATGCTGCTCTGTTCCCGGAGAGTAAATGGCCCCTGAGTATTAGGGCAAACGGCTATTTGATGTTGAATGGTAAGAAGATGTCGAAGAGTACGGGAAACTCTCTGACACTCAAAGAGGGCGTCGAGAAGTTTGGGGCTGATGCGATGAGGTTGACGCTAGCTGACGCAGGAGATGGCATCGAGGATGCTAATTTTGAAGAAAAGACAGCCAACGCAAACATTTTGCGTGTGCACACATTACTGGGCTGGTGTGAAGTTTGTTCAAAAAGTTACTCTTATCTTTCTACCCACTGATAAAAATTTCCCCTCTCTTCCAGGACATGGTCAAGGAGTCGACCACTTTACGACACGGACCTCTTAATTACCACGATCGTGTGTTTGAAGAAGAGATCAAGGATCTGATCAATATCACGCAACACCATTACGAAGCGTAAGTTCCTCGACCTTCTTTGTAAGTATGATGCCAATATCTCCTATGGCGGCTTAGCACCAACTACAAAGACGCGCTAAAATATGGGTTCTACGAATTCCAAACGGCACGCGACTGGTACCGCGAAGTCTCCTCCGAAGTCGGTCTGCATGCTGATCTCGTTCTGTACTGGATCCGCACGGCCGCTCTCCTCGCCACACCCATAGCACCACATTTTGCTGAACATATCTGGACATCCATCCTCAAGTCACCCACATCGATCCAGGTTGCATTGTGGGCTACCCCATCAGAACCCGTCGACCGCACCGTCGTCGATTCGGGTGTATATATGCGAGAGACGATCAAGGCCATTCGTGACGCGGAGGTAACATTGATGAAAAAGATCAACAAGAGCAAGGAGAAGGGGAAGGAAGCATCTTTCGATCCGAAGAAGCCAAAGAGCGTGCGGGTCTACGTCGCAACTTCGTTCCCTGCCTGGCAGAACCAGTGCGTGAAGGCTGTGAAGGAAGCCTACTCGGAGGCCACCGAAAAGGTCGATGACGTCAAGGTTCGGGAAGCGCTCACGCAAGCTGGATTGATCAAAGATAAACGTACGATGCCTTTTGTGCAAACTTTCAAGGTCATTCATTATCTATCCATCTTATCCGGACACGATTCCGTGGCTGACTTATTTCTCCCAACAGAAACGGATTACTCAATTTGGCGCTCAGACCGCTTTCCGTCGTACGCTTCCATTCGCGGAATCCACCGTTCTCTGCGAAATCCTGCCTTACCTGAAGAAATCCCTAAACCTCGTCGATGCGGAAGTGCTGACTGTCGAGGAGGCGAGGACCAAGGTGGGACAACCAGGTTACACGCTGAGTATCATTGACACGTCTGAGCCGGGCAACCCTGCATTCGAGTACCGTAACGTATAGAAATTGGGGGTGCCAATGGAGTGTGAGGGGCGGGTTTCAGTTTCATTTTACCATGTTCAAAAGACATGAATTCAGATATCCGACCTCCCATGATGGCATTGGGTGCCAGTCCGTAAGAATATAATCCACAAGCACTGCCACATTTTGTAAGACAAGTTTAATCAGCTCATAAAACTGCAAGCCCCACTAGCTTCAGGACCTGTTAGGTTCCGTGATAATCCTGTGGTTTCCACAGAAATAAAAATGCGTTGAAGTATATGATTGCATTCATATGGTGCACTACATAACAGAATTGGCAATTCTTGAGCTTTTCCGCAGGCATGGCGATTGGGAGTCTCCCTCCATTCAAGCTCTCTCCTTGCTCCAACGCTCGCTTTGCAGGGACCACAAATTTTTGTTCCACATCTCCTTGAAACCAGTGCAGGTCAAGTTCCTCAAGAGTCCTTCGCTAGATGAAGAGTGGCAAGTAGATGCATATTCAGGTCCGTAGCACCAGCGGTCTTCCGGGTCTCCCTTCGTCGAGCGAAATCGGATCGAAGAGTGAATAGTGAGTCAAGTTCCGGTACCATCTCGAAGACCTTTCGCAAGTGGAAGGCAAGGTAAGCTTCAAAGCCACTTTTGCGCTTGAGATATCACGACGCAGACATTTGATTCGATTAGACTACAAAACCTGAGGTTCCTGATTGGACCAGCCCTCTCCGTCAGTGGGCTTGAACTCCGTAAGGCTCGCACATATTTCAAGGGGACAGTGATACCCAGCCTGAAGTATGAGTGAGATCAGAGTTGCAGTGCTGCGATAATAAGGTGGGGTGAGAACTAGCCGCAAAGATGTTACGATGACTACCTTCCGTGTAACCAGCCCCATGCCCGGATGAGAAAATCCGTCCAGCGAGGTTCATTCCAGTCTCCCGGTATATAACGTTTGATATACGAGGCCTGAAAGTCAGGGTCCTCGAATGCGCCGGTATCGAATATGAGACTATAGGGTTCCGGCTTAAGGACAGGTGACGCCAACGCGTCTTGAAGGGCTGGAAGCTCGACGGCCGTTCCTGACAGCACGATACGCATTTGACAAGGCTCGAGCACTGTACTAAAGGATTGCCATACTGGTCGGATCGCTGCCCGGCGGATGTGGTTATCCTCTGACATGAAGTCGTGACGAAGAGCCTGCACCTCATCGACGACGAGGTAAAGAGGAGGTATTCCTTCCATATTGGTGTTAGGAAAACAAGCCGGACTTCTTCGTATTGCTCGACTATCCGATCCTTCAGATCGTGGATAGATATGTATTGGAGGACTCCAGCAAGGTCTGCGAAATTGTCGAGCATATCGAAAATCCCAGGTCGCACTTGCAAAAGCACCCACAACCGGTGGTGCTCCGTCTCTCGTAAACCACCTTCAACACTTTGAGCCTCTCGAATGAGGAGATTTAGCAGTAAGAAACGAGCCAATAGTAACTGTTTGAGACGCCGGTCCGCTGTCTCGTTCATGCTGGATAGCAGGATCATCTCCATCAGTTTCCATTATTTGTTTAGCTCTTCCATAACCGTGAGCTTTGTCAAAGTTGTTGATAGTCCAGTAAAGGTCGGATGATCCTGTACCAACGCAATCCGGTTTTGCAACAAAATAGAATCCCCACTGACGACATAAGCCTTCAAGGACCAGCCGAGTCTTTCCAGATCCACTGGTATTGATGAGTACTCTGGAATAACAAGGGCAGCAACATGAGATGTCAACAAGTTGCGCACGAGATGGATGAAAACAAGAAGATACTCGGACTACGGGCAACAAGTTGTCATCCCTTTCCTCTCCCAGATCGTGAAGAAGTAAGCTAGGAAGCCCGCCCTATGCATAGACTCGAGATGTGCTTGGCAAGATCCTCGTCAGTAGAGGGACTAGGAATCCATGACGGAGGCAGTGAGGGTACGTGCCCTGCTTCGGCGACAAGCTCCCGCAACGTAGGATGACATCGGTCAAGAAAAGCATTTATCGTATTGTCAAATTCTTCGCGAGGCTTGGGTGGAGTACGCTGGAAGGGCCCACCATCCCGCAAGGACTGAGGGGAGGTCTTGGTTAACATGGAATTACTGCACAACAGAATGTCGGTGGTGGTTGATTCAACACAGCACGGGTGAGCAAAATTTCAACGAAACCAGGAAGAACGATGAAAAATGCTTGTTCCACATAAGCTATGATTTCGTCCCTCTGGGTGGCGCGAAGAATTTCCTGGAACGATGGGTACGCACTCAAATTCCGGATGTCTTTGAAGGATTTATTCTTCCATGCCATGGCCACCTCCAAAATATCAGATGCTTTTGGAGTAGGACCTTTACGCGAGTTGGCTGCAAGTATCGCCCATCAAGGATTCCTTGCGACTGTTTAATAATCGCGCCGAGGAGGAACATAACTGAACCGAGATTGAGAGGTTCCCCGGCTAGTTCAAGCACCCTCTTTTCCATAATCCTCAGGTCGACAGCAAGAACGAAAGGCTCAGCAAGCGCTGTCTTGTTCAGGTAATCGCGAGGGGCATCGTTGGAACCACTACATCCATTTCTAGTCTATGTCGAGTAGCGCGGTGCTCGTCAACAGTATTGATTTGACTCATTTGAGAGCCTAGAGAGCTACAGAAGACTCCCTGAGACCGTCTGTCTGATTGTACATATGATACAGGAGCGATTTATTATTTGCATGAACCCAAAAATGCCGAATAGGCTTCAAGTCCATGGTATAACGAATGAAATCTACAGCTACAACCACCCTACAATCGGTTTCGAGAGAGAGAATTCTCCAATACCGGCGACGAAGTTCAAAAAATTCGATTCCCCCCATTCACTCGACATTAATGCGCCGCTTTACCTCCCGAGAGGGATGCCGGCCAGTTATTCAGGAAGACATACGCCTCCTCCGTCGGTGGATGCACCTTGTGTGCCCCGGCAAGGCTCTCGTCTATGACAAGAGCGCAAATTCGGTAAAACAACAGGATGAAACCAATACAAAAGGAAAGGGTAGAAAGTAAAGCTCACATGTACGGTCATCTGCCAGGTGAACAAAATGCTTCAACTGCCAGGTTTCCCCAGCAGCTGCCTCGTCTTTCCTCCTCTGCCTCTGCTCGTTCTGTCGGATATGGGGAGGACCACGGTCAGCCCTTACCACACCAGAACGAAATGGACTGGAAAAAAAAAAACTATATATTAAAATATACCCACCTCGATCTTGACCTTCTCCCTACTCGCAAGCTCAAAGTCTCCCGTCATGATCCCTTTCGACACAATGGCCCACAGTCGCCGGGTCTCGAACTCGCCCATCGCCCCACCGGGCTCCCCGCCCCGCGCATCCACCAGGGTTTTCTGTTCCCCACCTTCGTCCTTCCCAGGTACATGGTAGAACACAGGTCCCTTGACTTCGCCGTGCAGTGCCTTTTGTTTGGGCTTCAGGTGTGACGTTCCGTCCCAGGTGCCCTCGACGGTGTGCGGGTCATTGTGAGACGACGGTGGCGGGGTGAGGGTCGCCGTGAACGAGTGGGCCCTCCCGCTAAAGTAGCCCTTGCCCTCGTACTTCAGCTGGGGAAGGAGAGGGTCAAGTCAAAGACGGAGGAGACAAGATGCACAAGGAGGTTCACCACTGCGGCCCATCCAGTGCTCCCGAGGATATGGCTGGTCTCTGTAAGCTCGATGTAAGGACTGCCATACCACAGCCCCTCGATACGCAGTTTAGGGAAAGTGATGAGGTACTCCTCAGGCTCGCCCTGTGCAACGTCGACGGTGAGAGTTGCATGCCCTACCTGCTTGACGGAGATTGAAGTGCCTGAGGTGTGTGGTCAGTTACGTTCGGGTGAGGGCCTCGGCTGTGATGGAGGGATGGGATGGACGACGGGTTGCGCGCACCGTTGAACAGCGTCCTTTGCGCATTGTACCCGACCAATCGCAATCCCTTGCTCTTGTTCTCAATGACATATGCGGTAATGGGCGGGTGGTGGGAGACCTGTTCGACGAGGAGGTTGGTCTGTCCAAGGCCGTCGACGTCAGACCATTGGCCATAGAAAAGTCTGGTTTGTGGGTCGAATCAGCATGTACCGGGTAAAATTCGGCGAAATGAAAAGGCGAGACTGTGACTGTTCTTTATCGATGGAAAATTGGAAGGAAATTACGTACTCTCCGAGGACAGGATTAAGAGGTCTATTAGGAAAGGGTTTGTGTCAGTGGATGAGATTTTCTCGAGAGAAACTGGAGTGGGAAAAAGACACAAATAGAGGGTGAGACGAAGCCGTATTTCTCACACGGAAGAAAAGGTCCGAATGACGTCAGAAATCGGGATATTTTTGAAGGCAAGGCGAAAACAGAATAGTTTTTTTCATGAGATATGAAAAATGACTTACTTCTTCTCAGAGCCCGCAGTCTCATTACGGGAGGTGTATTGGCCCTTCAGGGTGCTCTGGGCAATTTCAGAATAATTATAGAGCACGAGACGTGAGTGGTCCAGAAACAGAGCTCACGATAAACCATTTCAACACGGCGAGAGCTCTATTTTCTGCGTTTGAAGCATCCGCGATAGCGGCGAACAGATCTGGATGTTCACACCAGTACGCTGAGAATGCAGTGAGTTGGCGACGCAGATCGATGTGTGACAGGCATACCGGGGTATTCGGTGAGCGAGACTGGCGAGAGAATGAACGGCGGGGCAGAAATGGTTGAAAGATCGCCGGACATTACGGCGATGCTAGTGAAATGGAATCAGCCAACAGATCACGATGAGCCGTAGCATTGGTGGGTACGAGATTTAAAATATTGATCCAGCACAACTGCGGCCGTAAGGACGTTCTGATCCACTCACGATTTGAGAAAGGACGTCCAGCTGCCGCGCTGAGCGGCAGGCACAGCCTACGAGGGTATATGAGTCAAGATGGACGACCCTCCGTGGTGAGGAATACTGACCTCTCCTGGGTGCTGGTCAGACATGGCAGTGGTTGGTTTGTCGTAAAGCTGTAACTCCAAACTGTGACACTCCTGTCGCATAGCCACGTGACATAAACGTGGCGACACTGACCTGCCCCGGCTCGCGTCCAACGACGCACGGAAGCGACGAAAAACCCTCCGAGTTATTGTGATTCACTCCGAAATCCGTCTTCGAGTCCTTCGCCGACGACTCGCTTGTCCGAGTCATTTTCCCATGTCCGAGTCAGTCCTGTGTTCGGTAAATGCCGATCGGAGTCCAATTGATCCATCACCGTTGCCATTTCCAGTCTTTCTCCTCTTCACCGTCTTCCTTCTCGCTCGTCGCCGTCCAGCATCCACCCCCTGGGTCAGCACCCCCCAGCCCCGACCGTGGCCCTGCCATTCTGTGAGCATTTGTGGTCTGTATTATCACAACTCTTCACCCCAAACCACGTCTTTGCGGAATAAGCCTCCCGGTCTGTGTCCATTCACACACAACAGAGTACCGATCGTTGCAATTACCCCCATTTCGATCCTTCTCGCAAATGTCGCCCTGCTTGCAAGCTCTCGTCTGTGCATTTATTAACCGGACGCGTTTCCGGTCTTCCTAGCCCTGGCCCTCCTCTGGGCATGGAACCCTACCTTGGGGTTATGTGGGTATATATAACTATTACACATGATGCCCCCCCACGAAAGACCTTTCCTCCCCCCCACCATCATGAGGGCTAATCACTACTCATCCCTCTCTCCCTCTCTTCCACTCATGATGCCCTCGTCACCGTCACCCCCTCCCCAGTACTCACAGTCGCCATCCCCTCCCCTTACCCCCCCACCTCTCAGGCTCGTTGGTTCGCCGTATTGGCGCTCGCCGCTACCACCAGTGGACGAACCTGACTACCACCACAACCACCACCAATACCAACCACAACCCCATCACCGCCCAACCGTGCCCATCTCATTACACCCACTCCTCAGATTCTCGTTCACCCCCAATATAGCATTCGATTTCCTGCGCCATCCATCTACCATCACTACTCTACCCGACCACCGTGCCATTTCTCCCCTCACTCTCGCCGAGCCCGCCACCAACCCCCCACTGCCCTCCCTCACCATCATCTCACCCCACCTTCCATGGCTGATCACCGTGTCGTCGCACAGACATAATAAATTTGTATCGGTGTCAGAGGTCTTCCTCGCCCTACACCGCACCCTCTCCCTCCCTGTCGCCTCCGACTACGACAAGCAGCCATCGCAGAGTGCATTGCTCCACGCAAACAACGAATATCAGCGCCGGATTCTAGCAATCCCCGACTGGCGCGCACGTGAAGAGGAACGATGGAGGGGCACGAAGCGAATCGACTTTCTATGTGGTCGCACACGGTTCCTCGGGCTTTCTAACATGGGAAGGGAACCCGGGGTATGGGTCCTCAGCACCTTCTGATACGTCACCCATGCCCCCCATACACCGCCCTACCCCAGACTACGGTATTCATGGAAAACCTCCCGTGTACCTTTTCCGCACATGTTGCGGGACGTGGATGATGATCGACAAAAATCCATCATTGTACCAAACATCTATCAGTCTTCTCAGAAATTGTCTTCCGTTGTAAACAAACATCTTTGTTTCCGGTGTTGTACTATAGCTATAGAGAGAGCTGATGTCTGCGATGATACCTGTTCCCAGCTCGCAAACCAAATAAATACGAAATACAATTTTGTGATAGTCATGTGACGCAATTCTGATCAGAATCAGCAGAAATTTGAACTAAAACAGGAGAGGTAATAAATCTTACCATGCGTTTACAACCTACAGTTTTGTTTGCAAGGCTAGTTACTCATAACTCCTCGTCACCTATTTGACATCGCAAAATCCTCTCCGGTAGGCCCCACCATCATAGTTGGCGTCCCAGAGTGTAAGTATTTCGACAAGGATCTACAACTAATTATATGTAGTAGATTTTATTTAGTGTCGTTCCCCCTTGCAGGTTTGCCTTGGTGGACAGGGCACACCACGACGGCTCTTTATCCGCATTTTTCTTTGCGGTTTATTGCTCGAGGAATTTTATGATGCTCTTTTTTTCTTCTTTTTCACCGAGCTTGCTTACACATTCTTATACGTCCTAGAATCAAGTCGGCAATGTGGCACCGCACCACACCTTTTCCCTGTCAGGGTTGCGTTTCAATGTTCGAAATCTTGAATTCGAATAACGGGACTTGGCGACCCAATGGCATATAGGATCTCTTCAGAAACCATAGCTGGATTCTTGCGAGCAACAGGTGGTGTTTTGCAGATGAATAATCTTTGAAAATCATAGGTCTGTTTTCAAATTTCCCCCCATTCCCCTTGATCGAAACCGTGAATGGCCATGTTGTCAGCCGGTGATCACTTTAAAATGTCTCATTCGTGGATCGTAGGGTGGATTTTTATGATTTCCTTGGGTCTTGGCTGCATGGACCCTTCCTGGAGACCCTGGTTTCATTTCAGGAGGAAGCCTACACCACCGGAAACTCCCCCAAACGGAGAGAACGTATGTACCAAGCATTACCATTAAAACAAGTTTCATTCCTATCCGATATCTGGTACTTCTTTCCCTCATCGGAAATCACCGACTGTATACATACCGGTCCTTCTTTATTGTCTCTTCTTGCGCAGGTAATGAATGACAATACATTTCGACACGGTTAGAAAAACAAGGTCCACTTTTTTCGAGTGCTTCATTGAGTCCCGTTGCACAAGTACTCCTTGAATGCTTGATCGAATTCCGTCGTACATAATAATATCGAATCGACACGTTGATCTCAAGTGTCAGAGCACCCCAAGTCATTCTACTCGTCGTCGCCGTCATCATTATCTTTGCTTGTTGAAGCGGCCTCTGCCTTCCTCCTCTCGTCTTTCCGCAGCCCTTTCCCAAGGCGCCACCGCTCGTTCGCTACCTCAACGCTATCCAGCCGGTTTCGCATGAGCAGTGGCACGTACTTCGTTATGCGGCGAAACGTACCGCCCCCTAGCGGGATGTTGACCGCGACGTGGTCGTCACCCATAGTTGCAGGGGTACGCCCAGTTTGTGCGAAGAGAGGAATGAGGGGAAGGGGTGGGTCAACGTAGTGCTTCGCTGCTGCTGCCAGGAAATGCGCATCAAGAGCAGTGCGAATAACGGAGCGTGCGTGGATTGAGTGTAGTTGGCGATAGATGTCCATGGCAGTGCCCCTCTGAGCAGGATCCCTCACTTCACCGTCATCACTGTCAGTGCGCCATTGGACATCAGAATCGGCATAACTACAGTCCCAGAGTACGAGAGGTAGCCCATCTGCCATTTGATACTCAGGTTTACGGTCGACCATCTGCGAGGTCGAGTCGCTCGGTTGAGGAAGATCTAGGTGCTCTGCGCCTACGTTGAGGAGTGATGATACGACTGAAGGATGCTCTAATCCGGCACCAATGAGAAACAAGACTGCCATGATGTGCCTCACTTGGTGATACAGGAATGCTGTTCCGACAAGATCTAGGACGTAAAGTGTGTCATTGGTAGCCGCCCCTGCGTTAGAGACGGGATTGATCTCAGCACGCAAGATTCGCCGTTTGAAATTTGTGATCTGCTTCGACGCATCGAGCTTACATAGATTGCGAAAATCGTGTGCTCCGACGAGTCGGCAGGCTCCGTCTCGCATGAGGGTGATGTCAAGACCGTGCGAGCTAAAAAAATACTTGTAGTGACGGTGCTTGCAAGCGAAGCGTGCAGAGAAAGTTGGAGCCACGGGGGACCAGGCGAGAACACGGATCGTAGGAGGTAGAACACGGTTGATGATGGAAACGTAGCGCAATTCGGCTGGCCGTGAGGGTTGTCCTTTGGATGAAGAATCATCCAACAGGTCATCCGTGAATGCAAAATCACCAACAAGTCCTGATGCGTCTGAGTCTGTAGGTTCCAAATTTGTGGAATCCTCCAACTGAGAAACCCCTGGAACACCGTCGTGATACTCCTCCACGCCATTCCCATTTTCGCGGTCTTTTTTCGGTTCAAGCGCGGTCCGAACCCACACTGATATCACCTGCCCTGCAGCGCTGACACCTCTATCTGTCCGACCGCACCGTTCCCATCCACAAGCCTCAAGCCCTCCCTCAGGATCTACCAACCACGTTTGTGCCATGGCGTTGAATAAGACCCCCTCGACTGTGGGAAGTGGAGTAGGTCCTTCTTGGAATGCAAGGCCATTGTACTCCCAGCCAGAATAACAGAATTTGAGTGCGATTTTACGCACGGGATATGTGCAGAAGTCTAGTGACTTTGTAGTTTGCGCGGCGTGTCTCAGGCTGCTTTGTGCACTCGCAGTATTACGATCTAGGGTCATCAGTCGGGCTAAGAGTTCCTCCTTCGTCCAGTCGTGGTATGAACGCGTAGACGAATGTGACACGATGCGTAGCAGACTCAGAAAGACCCTTTGACCGACTAGAAAGGGCATTGGCTGAGTCAGACCCTCGATGACCATGATGTCCTCGACGGCTTCCCTTCAGACCTTCGTGAATCGCCTGAGCCGGGCTGAACTGGAGTCTGTCGTATATTGCCTGGCAGAAAAGTATCCTTTCGATACAGACCTCATCGTTCAGTTACACCTTCCCTCCCACAAGCGTTTATACTCCATCCCGACAGTTAACGTGCCACAAGGTCATATCCGGTCAGAAAGAATGGGTATGTGGTTTCCTCCTCATTTCGTATTGTTGGATTTCGCTGAATCTTGTACCATGCAAGGCCTTTGGGCAAAGGTTCCTTGGGAAATCATGACCATGATCATCAATAGTGATAATTTACCCCTCTCAGACCTCCTTACTATCACAACCTCGGTACGAAAACGTCATTATGGTACACATCTGTTAACTTTTACTTCAGGTCTGCAAAGGCTGGAGGAGTCTGAAGAGCCAGACATCGTTGTGGGAGAACATCGACACGAACATCTCCAGCTACGCGAAAGGCCCACATTGGCTTTCATACGCAGGGCATGTCAAACTCCTAGGCAACTTCATTCCAGGTACGGTTTTCGTATCTCGAGTTATCTATTTTCGTCATCTTCGTGTTCCTGCAGCAAATTGCATCCGAAAGATTACATTGACCGGTGTGGATCCCTTCACTCCTGCTCAAATCATTTCCCTCTTTGTTCTTCTTGGGGAACGTTCTCACCCAATCCAATCCATCTCACTTAAGGGAACAAAGATGACCCACAGAGTACTGGACGGAATTGTGAAGTTGGGAACAATCAATTTAGGCATATTGCAATCTTTGACGGTAGAACACACTCATCAACGTTCCATCACTGCACAGCACCTTGTCCAGTTCCTGCAAAGCTGTCCTCGTATAACAAGGCTCGAGACCTGTAAGTATGATTTATTCTGGCATTAGTGTCAATCGGTGACCCAATACATAACAGCGGTCTGTTTTGACTTTACTGCTCTAACGGTCCTCAGTAAGGCCCTGGTGCATCACGATGGGGGTAATAACTATCTGTCTGTGTGGCTTCCTTATTTCTTTTCTATTTATCTTTGACAAAGAACAAAGAACCCACCTCTCTTTGGGAGAGACCTTTTCGGGAATTCTGACTGCAGATGATCTCCTTGGACTTGGCAGGCTGTTCCCTGAGCTTCAGCTCATTCATCTTCGTGCTTTGGGTACAAAAAGCTGGCCCAACCAGTCAACATTGTCAACCAGTGTACAGTTAAGCCGTTTGCATACGCTAAGAATAGATTCCATCAGTGACATTATTTCCCTTGTCCAAATTGTGTATCGACTGGCTAATGTCTCACTCGACAGAGCATGTTGGGTTCTGGGGCTTTGAAGATAAGGTAAATGTGAAAAAGAATGAAGCCTACCTTGCTAGGTCCTTGAATCTACTGCTATCACGCAATCCGTTACTTCGTCACATTACCCTAATTCGTGGCTCTGCATGTCTAAGCCGAAGGGACATAAACAATAGAGGAGAACCTCCTCTTCCATCTGCAACAGGAATTTTCCACAATGTGCATCTCCAAGAGCTTTACACATTAACTCTTGGATGGTTTGAAGTGGATTGGGCAGAATTGGCAGAATTGGCAGAGGGAAGTGATTGCTGTGTGTTGCAGAAACTACATCTACATGAGTGTGGAGGAGATGTAACTAGAGGTTTGCATAGCTGGATGGAAATGGCACAGAAGAGCTTTGGAAGTCATGTTCATTGTTGTGCTGATCTTAACTGCTCACATATTTCTTGACTGTAACACTTGTAATAATTCAATGTAATTATCACCCCATAAATTCAATAAAGAGTTGACTGAAAATTAGACTGCTATTGAGAATTCCAGGAAACAATTACAGCTGTTTTAGTAATTCATGGCAGTAACTGCATATTTTTTCTTCAATTGAGAAATTTGGACTTGGTAGAAATTCCCAGAGCTTCCAAACCAGCAAAAAAAAGTTCGCAAAATTATGCGAACCTAAATGCGAACCCGAAACGCGGACTTCCTCAACATGTGACCAGGTTCGCGTTTTGCTCGAGCAAGGTTCGCGTTTACTCTAGCAAGGTTCGCGTTTACTCTAGCATGGTTCGCGTTTATCCTCTGGGTCCACATCTATAGATCACATCGGAACACAAGGTGTCCGCTTTGTAGAGTGGCCCCGCAGTCGTTCATATATAACTAGTACTTGAATGTGAACTACAATACAATTGTGCGGACCCCCCATGTCCCAGACCTTTGATAACCTACCGTCGGCCTATCAGTTTTTACCCCCATGTGATCGGCGAGGCTGTATTGGGAGAGTTACTGTGCATCTATGTCGGGGAACAGCCCAGCTCAATAACAGAGGTCGATGGTATGAAGCGGTATGTTGTTATTAGCATAATTGTACCAGGCCTGACTAGCAGTTAGTGTGATGCTGAAAATACCCACTTCTTACGATGGCGGGATGATTTCGGTCGCGAAGAAAATCCTGCTCTTCTCACTGCCAATTCTTCTACCACTCCTGTGTCTTCGCCGTTGCGTGCAGCTTCAACTACCAATCCACAGCAGATTCAACCTACCGATGCTCCATCTAGCATTGGTGGTTGGTGCAATGGAAAACATTGCCGAAATCGCAAACAACCGCCAAGAGGATGCAGCACTTGCACCAACCTGATGTGCAAAAAGTGCTGCGTGGATCAACAAGCTGAAACCATTACAGCATGCAAAGAACCACGACATACCCAAGTTTCGACATCCCAACAACAGTCTGCAGAGAGCAGTTCCACTCAGGCTGACGTTTTCTATGACCCAACCAGGCCACTTACAAAAGACCACTACGAAGCACACCGACGTGCTGCTGATGACTGGAATAAAAAAACAAACGCATTGGCTGAGCGAAAAGAGCAGGAAGATCTGCTGAAGAAGCATATTGCAATTATCTTTTGGAAAGTATGTGCGTAAACGTTGAAATTGCATACCTTTTAACAATGATCTCTTAACAGCACTCAGGTCAAATATCAGAGGTTTTCCGTGTCCAATGCTCCAAGTACCCTTACTTTTCCCTTTCACACTGTTCAGAAGGGGTACGAAGAGACCTTGGCCTGCTCGAAAAGCCTATCATTGAGACATTTGATCCTGAGCTGAGGCGTTGGGTCTGTCATGAAATGGACACACTTACTGAGGTTTCAACAGTAGATACATTGCTATATCGTTTGCGTGGTGTCGCCGAAGGAACAGGAATGGATGATGAACAAGAGAAGCTTCTCAACCGTAACCAATCGCGGAAACGCCCTAGCAACATCCCAACTACACCTGACCGGTCAGTTCGAAGGCGTCTAATGTCACCTGTGGCCGGCAATGTTCCACTGACGCCTACTCGTATCCGATCCATCGACCAAGTGCTGTCTGTTGACACACATGCACCTCCACCAACTCCTACTCGTATCCGATCCATTGACCAAATGCTGTCCGTTGACACATCTGCACCTCCGCTGAGCCCTACTTGTATCCGATCTAAGGATGAAATGCTGTCCGTTGATATGCAAAGACCATTGACTCCAACACGTTCCATCAACCAAGTGTCAACTCAAATACGACCAATAGGAGATCTGAAAGATACTGCTCTCAACTACAGTGAGCAATCCAATCACGAAAACCAGCTACAAACTAGGCACTTACCTGCCACGAAGAAGGCAGATTGGCCTCTCAAATATGTCACAGCGATGGCCGAGGGATTTGACAGTATGGCAACAATGACTGGCACCTTGTCAAACCGATTTCAGGCGGCATTTCCAAGTGTGAAAGGAGGCTGGAAGAAAACTTGTTGGAATAAGCATTACGGAATTTGGAAGCGGGTGACAGAGGCTGACAAAGAGAATTTCGTCAATGCAGGTCTCACCCGTGCAGGAGAATGGCGCCAATTTGTCAAAACTGTCTGCAGCCAGGTGGAAACCTCCTTAGACGAGGCTATACGCCAACACAACCGGCATAAAGCCATTCTAACTGCAAACGACATCACTGCAAAGAAGAACTCGGAAGTGACACAGGAAGAAAACTGCCTTCCGGTGACTGTTGACGTGACAGCTCGTGCAAAGTGTCAAGACGGAGTGGATCATAGTACATTCATAGATCCTAGTGATCACGCTACCGAGGCCCTGCCAGAGTCCTCTATTACCTGCCATGAAGACCTTGCATTCAACGAGGACGAGGTTTTGATCGTTGACGGACCCAGTCACATTGATCTCACCACCGAGAAGATCACATCCACCAAAGAAGACATCATATTCGTGATTGATTCCGACACATCATTTGATTCATCCTTTGACGACCTTCCAGCCAATGAAACACAGGTCTGCGTATGCTCCTACTGCGAAGGAGTTTGGCCAACAATTCCTTCATCAGTGCTGCTATCGCTTCGAAAACAACTAGAATGGACATTGGGCCATCAAGGCTCTAAAAGATTGCCAAGCTGGAAGCGTATGTCAGCTCTTGCCGAACACTGTGAACAGCATACGATCAAGGCTATCTATGAAGCTCAACCCAAGGCTAGGAAATGGCCCTTGTACATCGATTTTAGCAAGCTAGGTCAGCGTGTCGAGGCTCTGAAAACACACCTTTCCCAAGTTTGGTCGGACCCGTGGGACAATTATTTTTACAAGGCGGTACTCCTTCAAATTGGGCATGTTGGGAAAGACAAAGCATTTGGTAGAGTAGGCGATTTAGAGGCCAGTGAAACGGCCACTGCCGGATAGTGAGTTGAATGATATTCCGGGACATGAATGGCGCTCACCTATGTTGGCCAGCTATGGGGAAAAGGGGTCAATCATCATCTTCTGGGTGTTGCAGGTTCTGTTCCCAGCCAAGGACCTTCACGAACTCTCGTTCATGAACTTCCTCCGACATGTTCTTATTCCGGAAACAGCAGTATGCTTGGCACAGGAAGACATGAAGATCGATCGACGAACAGCCATTGACATTTTGAGAACCAGTCGCCAGTACGGCCTTGTGATGCATCCAAGTGACAAATCAGCTGATGGACAAGATTATTGGCAGAGGCGCACACAGAAACAAAAGGGCAAGGGGACGCATGAGTTTTAAGGGAGCCGTTGATACGCAGCTGCATGCTCTGACCTCATAAATATTCTATTTGACCTATTCTAACTTCGAAACACTTCAGACACACTTCTATGCATCCTACCTATGCCCTACACTCGTCGCCGCACTGCGCTTCGCTGTACAACTTCGCGTTTCTCTCATTTTCATCGCCCGCACTTCGCACTGCTCCGATGAACATCGCACCGGTTTTCTACCTTTTTCAAATGTTTAACCGCTCAACTCGGCCCATCTCTGACATCACCCGAACCTGTGTAGACCCTTCGCACGGCTGCGCTTTAACCGGTTGTCAAATAACGGATTTATCGCACTGTTTCGCACTGCTAGGGGTATTTTTCCAAATACTCTATTTTTCAAATACTTTATATGCTACTCATCTCGCCTCACTTGTTGACCCTATTGCACCATTGCTTCGCCTTCATTTCACATGTAGCTAGCTTGTGTTTTCTTATTTTCATAATAGCTACACCATAGCAACCCCTATCATATAAATACCCCCTATAGTTTACACACTAGGGAGACGTCTTGTATACCCCCGATTCCAGTCTATCATATCACATCTTTACTGTGCTGTCCATGCGATAGCTCCGCACTGCTCTATTTAAACATTGCGTTCCTTCTACAAAGTGCTACGTTTACGCCGAAAACATCGCCGACTGTTTCGCACACGCCGCGCACATTGCACACATCGCGCACATCGGAAACATCATCGCAGCTATTCAGAGCACCTCTGTGTATTTTTACTAACCTTTTGGATTGAGATTGAACCCCTCAGAATTCGTACAGCACCGTGGTAGAGTTGGTGTATTATTCCCTTCGCATTACCGTGGTGCACCCTATCACCATAGTCTGTTAGACATTACAAGAGTGATCGATTATGCATTCACATTACTGAATATAAAAACAATCGTACTACGCGCATGCATCTGGTATGTGATATGGCCGTTTTCCGCTTGCTCGCAACTTCTCCACCAGTTTTTCGTTCCTCCGCTTAATCATCTCATCAAGGAAAAAATCATACCGATGTGGTAACATTTCCTGAACCATTGCAAGATAACCACCAAGCCAGACATTGGCCTGCTCTGCCGCTGAAGAGTTGAAGACCCACTTGTTGTTTTCATCGACAAGCTCCTTCCAAAGTGCTGGGTTGCAATGTCGTTGACAAAACTTATCAGTTTCCTTGTGCTTGCTCTTGAAATGGAAAACGTCCACAGCCAGGATGACCCGGCGAAAGAATGTGTCCTTCTCCTTCTGCAGATGTTCTTGAAGCCGACAATTGTTGTCGAAGAAGATCACGTCTGGTAAATTATCGGGGTTGTGGTTGTAAACCGACTTGAGAAAGTCCTATTGGTAGAGTGGTCAACAATGTGAACTTAGGCAAATGGATTGTAATACCTTTACGCCAGAAATCGCCTCTGCACCATACATTGTTGCACGAGCAGCAATAATTCCACAGCAGCAGACAACTAGTTGCTCGTTGTGCGTCCGGCGACATCCAAATCGAGCCTTTGGTTTACGGTTGCCCTCATCCGACTTCGGTGTATCTTCTGCCTCCTCCTCGAATTCCTCGTTATTTGCGTCTGCGTCATCACCGAAAGAGTTGACGATTTGATTGATATTGAATCGCTTGAGGTGCTGTTGTAATTTGAAGAATGCTTGGCCGCTCTCCTTCCGATATAATTCTAGTTCTCGGTGGGCTGGTAACGAGCAAGTGCAGAAACCGGTGTCGACGATGCTATGACAATCACTAATAACACACTTTTTAGATTCGGTTTCATCGTGTTTATGGCAGAAATGCTTTCGGTTGCTAATGAGAGGCCGGGTGCAGTTGTGAACCTTGCAGCATGGTCGACCAATTGTGAGACCGTCAACCACAACGCCTCGGAACGGCCCTAGAACAGACATGAGACTGGTAATGTATTCCTTATTTTCCACGTACGTAGCCCGTTATACCCAGTGCCAGGAATGAACTTCTCACATGTCACGCAGGCATGCATTTTCTCGCGTTGGCCTTGGCGAAGGATACGCAGGTTCCGATTCTCCAAGCTCCGTTGAAGACGGGCATCTTGATTGCCTGAATGAGGTAGGACTAATGGGATGTTTTGCTCGGCTGCATCACGGAGCAAAGCGTAGAGAAAAAATGCATGCCAGACTTGCTCGCAGTTCAGAGTGAGCGTTTGTGGCCAAAATTCTGGTGGACTATATGCTTGCAGACAGTGGTTATAGATGTTAGCGCAATTCTGTGCTGAAACCCTGTGGAAATCCTTCAAGTCAGGTCTTGATATGATGGTACGAAAGCCTACCATGCAAAAAGCATCTGCAGAGTGAAACGCTCACACAAACCTGCTTCTATAAATGCATGTTCTTCGAACTGGATGACTTTGGGTACGACAATCCCAGTAGGGCCACAATAATAGCAGCGTAGATTCTCTTGGACGTAGTAATTGTGGTGATAGCGGATCTTACACGCTGGAGGCTGTTAGAATGGGTACGAAATAGTGAGTGACACTTGCTTACTTTTACACAAGAGCGATGATGTATACGCTGTGCAGGCCCCTAATTTGTCAGAATAGAAGACAACGGGATACCTCGAGTGACCTGATAAACTGCCGTTGCACTGGTGGCACTCGTGGATTGGAGGGTAGAAGATGACTGGTGCTACAATACAGGGTTCAGCGTCAGCAGAGCTTCAGGAAAACCACTTGCCAATCATTTCGGTTGCATGTTCACCCTTTCTCATCCCGCATTCTTGGAACGCCGCCATTTCAGCTGGTGTTAAATCATTACCAACCATCCTGCCTTCCCATATGACAGATTTCAATGCCATCCAGCATTGAAGCGTCTCCAAATCGTCCAATGCCAGTATATCACGCAGAAACTCGTGTACATATTGTGGCAGTTGAAGGGGGGGGGTAGACACCTTGAATGGCTGATTGAGTTGGATTTCAGGCTTCAGATATCGAGCATAATGAATGAAATCATTGAGCTTTTGAAGCGGTACTGATAAATAGAGATCAGGGAATACGTGAAGCTGATCAACGATATCCTTGAGCGAGGCCATGCTACAGACAGGTGAAGTTAGTTGCGGGTCAGGAGCGAACAATGGGCCATAGGTATGAAAGGACTTATATAACACTCCAGCGATATGGTGTGTGGCGATTTCCTGAATAGTAGCTGCGCGCCAAAATGTCAAAAAATAAAAATAAATTTTGCATTGCACAAAGTTTGTTGATCACTGATTTGACCAAGTTCGCGTTTTGGGTTCGTGTTTTGAGTTCGCATTATTATGCGAACTTTTAATTTCTAACGTCGAAGCCCTCGAAATTCCAGTACTGAATATTGTATCTCATGAAATATTGCACAGATTGAGATAGTTATAGAGGGAAAGTTGTACTATTTCTTAAGGACTATCAGCTCTTGTAATTACATTTTGACAATATTTAGTGTATGGTGAGTTGTGGAGGAAATAGAAGATAAACCAGTGTTTTTCAATATCCAAAATGATATTGTCAAATTGTGGCATCAAATGAGCTCCTATGAACTAGATTGTAGGGGAAAATTGTTCAGTTTTTCAAGGACTATATGCTCATATACTGTATTTTTCTTCATTTTTATCCTTTGATCCCATAATTATGATTCATGTGATATTTCAAGTCCAATAGATACGAATATAATACGGAGTAATATTGACTCCAAGGACAAAATTGAAGAAAAATACGGTATATGAGCATATAGTCCTTGAAAAACTGAACAATTTTCTCCCTACAATCTAGTTCATAGGAGCTCATTTGATGCCACAATTTGGCAATATCATTTTGGATATTAAAAAACACTGGTTTATCTTCTATTTCCTCCACAACTCACCATACACTAAATATTGTCCAAATGTAATTACAAGAGCTGATAGTCCTTAAGAAATAGTACAACTTTCCCTCTATAACTATCTCAATCTGTGCAATATTTCATGAGATACAATATTCAGTACTGGAATTTCTACCAAGTCCAAATTTCTCAATTGAAGAAAAAATATGCAGTTACTGCCACGAATCACTAAAATGGCTGTAAAGTTAGCTGAAAACTGAATGGGAACTAACAGACTGAGTCATACTGAAACTGATACTAAAATTATACAAATAGATATTGTTTTCAATTCATCTGGAGTATCAGAGATGGTGGAGATATGTGACAAGCTCTTTGAAATAGATTCACTACTTTCTTAAGCCATAAGCTTGAGAGCAAATAGAAGAGAAGAGGGTGGCTCTGGTGGATTTGTTGATCGGTAATACGGCCAATGCTTGGGTGGATCGGGTGATGTAACATGGATGGGTTCAGTGATTGTTTCAATCGGAACAGTTTCAATCTGTTCTACGGACCATTTGGAAGGTGTTGTGAGAGGGGTGGAGAGATTGGGAGGGATGAAGCCTGGCTTGCTGTTGAAGAAGTAATTGGATAGGGTAGGGAAGTGAGGAGGGTAAGAGTTGTTGGGTAGGTAGTGAAGTGCAGGGGTTTACCCTCAATGTATAATGCATTTGATTTGGTATTTTTATTACATGATGAATTCTTGGAAAAGTGATGATGTTTTTACATAATGAGGTGAATATAATACATATCTACAAGTTTTATTATCCAGGGGTACAATGTAATCATATCTAATTCTGCTTTTAAAGCTCAGGGGTACAAAATACCCCTCAAACCTCAAATAGTCCGAGTTTTCAGGGGTATTTTGTACCCCTGGGCTTTAAAAGCAGAATTAGATATGATTACATTGAGAATTTTTGTACCCCTGGATAATAAAACTTGTAGATATGTATTATATTCACCTCATTATGTAAAAACATCATCACTTTTCCAAGAATTCATCATGTAATAAAAATACCAAATCAAATGCATTATACATTGAGGGTAAACCCCTGCACTTCACTAGATACCTACACTCCATGTGGTCCCTTCTAACTGCTCCTCAAATGTTTTGGCTGTCCGTCATCTGGAGGTAGAGATCTGGGATGTGGGGGGTGGAGAGACAGGATAGAAATTGTAAGGAAAAATAAGTAATTATAGGCCAGGTGGATGACTTTTGCGATCTCGAGGTGGTGAAAATAACCACTTTGGAATTTATCATCCATTTCGATGTCCCATAGACTAGGCAATTCTTGTGGTGGTCGGGGATGGATTGGAAGATTGGCCATATATGTGTCGAAGTCATCTTCTGGGATTGGATATTCAACACCTCAGATATTGAGAGAATTGTACTTCATTTCATTGTCCATATCAAGTTTGGATTCATTGTATATTGCTGTCAGGGTTGAGGGTAGGGAATTCAACCACATAAAGTAGTCTTTGTCCATGTCATTATCGTATATGAAAGAACGAGTTGTTGGTTTTGGGACATTGGGGATACCTGGTACACAGTTCATATATTTGTCAAGATCATCGGGGGTAGGGCATTTGATACCATAGACATCAAGTAGATCGTGTTTCTCAACCATCGATAATTGGGGTTCATTGTCTGTCATTGTCGATATTGAGGATGTGGACGATGCCGGGGATGACGGACAATACGTGTGTCTCGATGGTTTCGGGGAAATGGAGGAAGACGAGGAGCTGGGACATGTACAACAAGACGATGATATGGAAGTTCGACATATAGGAGGTGATTGAGACGTTCAATGAGGATCAGGACACGTCGATTTCTTTGTTCTGTGGGTCGTAACCTGTTTTGTAATCGATGAAGTTCTCGCAGAACTGGTGTTATGAACTCTTGAGTGATAAAGAGCTGAGGGATGTGCAGGTCGTTCCAGCTAATGTATTCAATCCAGTTGTCAGGCCTGTCAAGGACAATCCAAGTGTATGGGTTGTGCCACCAACGTCGGTCAGGCCAAGGATATGGGTGGTCTGGTGCACAGAAGTTGGCCAGTGTGGAGAACTGAGTAGTATTGACAAGTAGCGTTGTAGATAAAAAAGTCTTCTTTGAGCTTCGTTCGTCCATGTGAGCAGAGATTCCATATTCAGATTAGATCCCTTGGTCTCGACCTCAACAGAGTCCTATCTAGTTCCAAATTTGGTCAATGTCCTCGTGTACACGATCGGGACACGGATTTATTAGAAAAAAGGATGGCATGTGGGATGTCACATGAGATGCCGATGATTTGTCATCTATATTTGATGGATTCCCAAGGAACAATTCCATATATGCATGATCGAGTCCTTGTTCGGTTCTGGACTCCATTGAATTCCAGCATTCTTTTGATTCCGGTTCTACTTTCATCCCCACACATGGTCAGAATTCTAAACTGTGGGAAAAGGAAGGCGATGCGTAGAATGTCTTAGGAAACAAGGGAAGATCATCCATTTATGGTCATATACATGTCTGAGTGACTTCAAACAATGTAATGTGTCAATTCCTGCATGGCAACAGAATTCTAATGAGCCTAATAGCCACAATAAGGAGGGTCCCCATTCTTCTGTCTCTCAGAGCAGAGTACTAGGATCAACCACTTCTCCTTAATTGACTAATAAGTCATTCCTTTTCTGCAAATCGAATATTTCAGGGTTCGGGCGTGTGTACTGGCTTTCTCAGGGCTTTCCACACTTGAGATGTTTGAGAGGGGTGAGGGAGGGCGGTTCAATGAGTCCATTCGCTTCAATTTGGCAGAGGGGAGAGGTCGGAATATGTCTGGAACATCCAAAACATATTTAATTCAGGGGGACTACTATTGTAGTATCATTTGTTTGTCATGTAGTGTCCTTCTGCTTCGGGTATTGCATTGGATAAACCAATTACAACATCAATTGCTTGTAGCAGTGGTCCCAAGATATTGGGGTGTTGGGTGAGACTTGTTTTTGTTTACAACAAATACAAGTCCCAGTCATTCTTCATTCAGGTCATTGGCAGGACGGCCAGTTTGTGTGGTGACGTTAGTCAAGGATTGTCATTGGTCCATTTGGATTTGGGTTTGGTCTGTGCAGGCTTTGTGACGGTACAACCGAAACAAACGCAGTAACTGCAGTCTGACTGGAGTTCAAGGTCGGGGGCTTGCACAGGCCTTGTCTGGGAACCCAAAACAAGCACAGGAACTGTGGTCAAGCTTCTTCTTTAAGAGTTGGTCATTGGGGGAGTTGGGAAACATTTAGTCTTTTGTTATGGATCGCTAGATCAGCAGGCTCCAGCAACAACCAACTAAACTGAGTCGAGATCAGACCAGAGGAAACACAAGGAATAAGGTGTATTCATGGTCAACTACTACTATACAACAAGTAGCAGTTAGTGAATGACACGGGTTTATCGCGGGTACATGCTGCCAACCCGTACCCGCATTCGCATCTACCCGTACCTGTCACCCGCCGGGTTTTTGCTTCAAAACAAGCCCAGAATCATCCAAAACAGTTAAGAATTGACTGAGATATGATCAAATCATTGTTTTGAGCATATCTCTCTCAGTTCTTAACCATTTTGGATGATCCCAGGCTTGTTTTAAAGCTGGCGGGTACGGGAATCTCAACCCATACCTGTACCTGTACCCGCATTACCCATGGGCCCTGACCTGTGTCATTCACTAAGGACAACAAGGATGACAACCATGGCCACCACCACCCTGTCCCCCTCCCCCCTCTCCCTCTCCCTCTCATCTCCCTCTCCCAGTCTCCCCTTCCCCCTTCCCATCTCTCTCTCTGCCCCCTCCCATTATTAATTAATTTAAATTTTGTATATTAATCAGAATTATTCTATTTGGTTCCCCAGGGTGCACCCAACTTCCCACGCACCCCTTGCCTTATATATACCAATGGTAGCTAAGTAAGATAATTTCAATGAATCAGTTTTCACTCAACTTCTGTTGGTTGTAAAATTCTGGAGAAATTGCATTTAGTAAGCTTACATATCTAGATCCTTATAGAAAAATAGTTTTTTGGTTCTATTACATAGTTGCTTAGAAATAATTGACTCATCTAGAATGTGTGCTTATATTTACAGTCATTTGCAAAATATGTGGCAGTAAATGCACTTTTTTTCAGTCAATTGAGAAATATGGACTTAGAATAAATTTCAGTGCCATTTCTTGTATCTCATGAAATACTGCTTGTATTAAGATGATTATATAGGGAAAGTTGTACTATTTCTTATGGGCTATCTACTCCTGTCATTACATTTGGACAATATTTAGTGTATGGTGAGTGGTCGATGAAATAAAAGGTAAACCAGTGTTTTTTGACACTCAAAATGATATTGTAAAATTATGGCATCAAATGAAGTCCTATGAAGAAGATTGTAGGGAGAAAGTTGTTCATTTTTTCAAGAGCTAGAAGCATGTATACCGTGTTTTTCTTTATTTTTCTCATTTCTGCCAATAGTACATCTGTACTGTGTTTGTCTGCATTAGACCTGAAACTTGATGAGAATCATAAATATTGGCTCAAACAAGAAAAATAAAGAAAAACACGGTATACATGCTTCTAGCTCTTGAAAAAATGAACAACTCTCCCTACAATCTTCTTCATAGGACTTCATTTGATGCCATAACTTTACAATATCATTTTGAGTGTCAAAAAACACTGGTTTACCTTTATTTCATCGACAACTCACCATACACTAAATATTGTCCAAATGTAATGACAGGAGTAGCCCATAAGAAATAGTACAACTTCCCTATATAATCATCTTAATTCAAGTGGAATCAATATTATTCTGTATTATATTTGTATTTATTGGACTTGAAATATCACATGAACCATAATTATAGGATCAAAGGATAAAAATGAAGAAAAATACGGTATATGAGCATATAATCCTTGAAAAACTGAACAAATTTCTCCCTACAATCTAGTTCATAGGAGCTTATTTGATGCCACAATTTGACAATATCATTTTGGATATCAAAAAACACTGGTTTATCTTCTATTTCCTCCACAACTCACCATACACTAAATATTGTCCAAATGTAATTGCAGGAGCTGATGGCCCTTAAGAAATAGTACAACTTTCCCTTTATAATTATCTCAATCCATGCAGTATTTCATGAGATACAATATTCAGTACTGGAATTTCTACCAAGTCCAAATTTCTCAATTGAAGAAAAAATATGCAGTTACTGTCATGAATTACTAAAACAGCTGTAACTGTTGAGCATCTTAGCTTTCATACCACATAGCCATGATTTTTCAGTTATTTTATCGCCAGCAGTACTTGAGTTAAAATTGATTTATTGAAAGTTTTTCACTTCGCTACCACTATATAAGGCAAGGGGTGTGTGGGAAGTTAGGTACCAGGGGTGCCAAATAGAACTACCCTATTAATCAATATTCATATGTAAGTTATAACCCATGGGTTTACCCACAGGTACAGGTTTTGACAGGTACAGGTGTGGGTAGCCCAGGAAAACCTGTGGGTTATCCATGCTATTCACTATTACCTGATGCTTGCCAAATTTTACTGGTGATGGCATCAACGATGACAGCAATGACATCAACCCAACTTTCTCAGCTGCTGGTGATGATATCAGTGTTCACAGCAGCAACAAGAGCTCAGACATCTCACAACAGGCTGGAGCCACCCCAATTGACATGTTCTGTCCCTTGTGATGCTATATGAGGACTTGGTATGGATCTGTTAATTTAGGTGCAGACTGAGCTAATTGACTATTTATTAGTCTGAATTAGATGGTATTGGACAGTTTTGAACAGTATTAGATGTGTTAGACTCAATTGGACCAACTTAGAGGCATCCATACAGTGGTTCATTTTATATACTCGACATGAGCAGTCTGTAGTCATCCCATAAGAAATTTATTTACACTGGATTTGGAAATGCTTGTCATAAACAGAAAGAAAAATTGAATGATTGACTAGTGTAGAGAGTACAACCTTTGTGGCCACAGAGTCCCACCAAAACACACACAATACCACTCGTCTATGCACCCATCCATGCACTCTATCATAATCCAATGCACTTATCCAAATCTGACTGTTATTACATGTCAATTCCGAACAGCCCAGAACCAAATTCCTGAACCCTCTCTGTCCAATCACAAGGTGCCCATCATATACATCAGATTCAAATGCTAGCACACCCAAAACCCTACACCCACCAAACCCAATCCACAACCTGACCACTCCCACCATAGTATAAAGAGGACTCTCACATACTCATAGTAGGTAGATACCCCCAGCCTTAGAATCATTCCTTTAAAGTTATTCAATTTCTTGCAACAAGCTTTTCCAAATCTGCTGTAATGAACCATACTGAGAGGATTTTCCTCATGCATCTGTGGAGAAAGTTGTTTCTTTCAGCTACTCTGCATACTATGGTTAACAAATATGTAATGCCCTCTTGATGTGCTCAGATTCTTGGAGATGGTCAGCTTAAAGTATCTCAAATCATGCAGCAGTCCTGTAATGCGACAAGGTTGAGTGAGAAGCTTTACTTCACAAGCAGATAGAGATTTAGAAGCTTAACATACAAAGCGATTACTTTTGAAAGGTAAAGCGATTTGATACAAATTTTATAAGGCACAGCATGGGTACAGGTTTACCCATGGTTATTCCAAAATGGGTAATTCAGGTTTGGATACGGTATTTCAGTTTGCACACCGTGTCAAAACTGTACCCGTTATCCTTGGGTGACAGGTTTTCACAGGTCTGTCAACCCAAGCCCCCCAGGTAGGTTTTTTCTTTCCTATTTACTTTATTTTCAATATTAATTTCTTTACTTTAGCTAAGTTCATGTGATACTGTACAACTGTGATAAGCGCAAACAACAACAACAAGAAACCCACAACAACAGCAGCGACAACCACAGCCTTCATTTTCAACAATGACACGGCAACAGGTATGGGTGCCAGGGCACCCCAGGTAAGCATTCTATTCATTTATTCATTTATTCTACTAACTACTTACAGCTGTTTTCATAAAGATGTGGAAAAGTTGAAAAAAGATTTGAGGTGTAAAAATTTTGGACTTGGTGAAATTTCTCTTGTATATCATGGAATACTGCATGGATTGAGATGGTTATAGAGGGAAAGTTGTACTATTTCTTAAGAGCTTTCTACTCCTGTACTTACATTTGGATAATATTCAGTGTATGGTGAGTTGTAGATGAAATAACAGGAAAACCAGCACTTTTTGAGACCCAAAATGATATTGTCAAATTATGGCATCAAATGAGCTCCTATGAACAAGATTGTAGGGAAAAATTTGTTTATTTTTTTAAGGGCTAGAAGTACATATACCGTGTTTTTATTTTATTTTTGTGTTTTGAGCCAATATTACAGCTGTACTATTTTTGATTGCATTGAGATTGAAATACCACAAGAATTATAAATATGGGCTCAAAACACAAAAATAAAGAAAAACACGGTATATGTACTTCTAGTCCTTGAAAAAATGAACAAATTTCTGCCTACAATCTTGTTCATAGGAGCTCATTTGATGCCATAATTTGACAATATCATTTTGGGTCTCAAAAAGTGCTGGTTTTCCTGTTATTTCATCTACAACTCACCATACACTGAATATTATCCAAATGTAAGTACAGGAGTAGAAAGCTCTTAAGAAATAGTACAACTTTCCCTCTATAACCATCTCAATCCATGCAGTATTCCATGATATACAAGAGAAATTTCACCAAGTCCAAAATTTTTACACCTCAAATCTTTTTTCAACTTTTCCACATCTTTATGAAAATAGCTGTAAACACTTTTAGGTTTTTTCCCGCACCCTTGCACCAAAGGAATGCAAACACAGCAACAGCAACAAGCAGATGAGACACAGCCAAGAATGGGGACAACCCAGGCCAACCATGACAGCAAGAATGAGGACGACGGGAATAATGACGATGGGGTAAATGAAGACAAGAACAACAACAAATGCAATGATGGAAAGAACGGGAAGACAACAACAAAGCGGGAACGGCAACTATGACAACAGGAAGATGACAACAGGGGAACAGGACAATGAGGACAATAGAGACCAGGACAAGAAGGACAATGGCAATGAGGATGATGATGGCAACAGAGATGACAATGTAGAGGATACAACTCACATGGCCTCCAAATCCACCTCAAAACGCACATAACAGCTCATCTGACGCACTACATCCCAATCCGATCTAGGCTGAAACCCGACCCCTCTCTGTCTGATCAGAAAGCACCTGAAATACACCTCAGAATCACATGCAAAGACACCTGGTACCCTACGTGCGCCAAGACCCTCTGCCCACCAAGCCGACCACTCCCAACTCAAGTAGTATAAAAAGGATGCCTGACATGGTAGTGAGTAGACATATCCAGACATATCCCGACATATATCCAGACATAGAGAGACATCTAGAGACACAGACTCAACCTTTGATCAGTAGTTCAGACATCCTGACCCCCTCCTATACTGTTATGGTACCATCCTTCCTTTACCTTTGCTTCTTTCTTTCTTCTTTCTTCCCTTTCCTCTTGGTCATCTGTATTACCACATATGCCATTCCCTTCCGCTTAGTCGTCTTATGTGACTCATCCATGCCTTTTCTTCCCGCTTATTCATTCCTATTATGCTATATGCACTGCCCTCTTTTCCATATATGTTTCCTTCTTCATTCCGAGGCGCATAGCCTCTCTTTACTCCTTTTATTTCATCCTTTGTCTATAGTACACAGCCTCCTCCTCTACTCGCATATATATAGCCTGTATTTTACTGCATGTACTTTAGACTCTAAAATTTGTATCCACTTGCTTTACAACTCAACAGTAATGCCTTCGATTGTTAAGCTTCTATATTCTTATCTGCTTGTGAAGTAAAGCTTCCCACTTAACCTCGTCGCATTACAGTTTTAGAGTCTCCTTCACCGCACGTAGCCCATCATTGCTCCCCCTCGCACTCGATCGCAAACCACTTTCGGTTCAACCCCTCGTTTTTCCCCAGATCCATCTACATCATCTCGTCGTCCAGTACCTCCACCACCTCCTCCTTCACCACCACCTCCTCCACCTTCTTCTTCATTACCAATGGTCGACCTTGCCGCCGAACTTCAAAACCTTGTTCAAACTGTCAACCTCCTTCGACAAGAACTCAACACTGCCAATGCTGAGATCGCTACTCTTCAAGCTGCTGCTGCTGTTCCCCCTCCTCCTCCCCCTCCCCCCCCCTCCTGCCGCTCCAGTTCTTAAGCCTGCTAAACCTGAAGACTTCGATGGTAAATCCGATAATGTCAACAAGTTCCTTCATCAGTGCAAACTATTTCTCCGCACTCAAGCCTACACCGACACGCAGAAAGTTATTCTCGGACTATCCTATATGAAGTCTGGTAGTGCTTTATCTTGGGCAGAGAACAAAACAATGTCGATCCCTTGGGCCACATATACCTGGGATCAATTTAAAGCTGACATTCAAACTTCATTCGGAGATCTTGACAAAGCAGCAACAGCTCAACTCAAAATCAAGGACGTCAAGCAAGGAAAGCTTACAGCTGATGAATACATTATCAAGTTTGAAGAATACGAGGCGAATACAGGGTTTAATGATGAGGCACTCATAGGTCAATTTAAAGATGGACTAAATTCAGGACTTGTTACTAGCATTTATTGTCTCGCAATCATGCCAAACACGATCGCAGGATGGAAGACTTATGCTCGACGCTTTGACCGACAATATCGCAAACTTCTCTCATTACAGTCATCCACCAAAGCAGAAGGCAAGAAAAAAGAGTCTCCCAAACCTTCGTCTTCATCTAAACCATCCACTTCCTCCGTGTCTTCCGCACCATCTACTTCTCGTGTCAAAACAGAAGCGGTTGACCGCGTTATCGCTGCACAATGAAAGGCTGCTGGACCGTGCATCATATGCGCTTCCAAGGATCATTGGGCTAACGCTTGCCCCAATTGCACCTCTTCGTCCTCTCTCTCTCCCACCACCACCCCTCGCAGCAACAATCGCTCTGATTGCGGACGGAACAAACACGCTCGCACTATTCGTGCAATTACAAAGGATGAAAAAGAGACGAAAGGAGCAAGTTCTTCAGGAAACACTTTTTATGAGACATCAGGTGTGTCTAAATTTACACGTGCACAGAAAGCGGAACTAGTTAATAATCTTGTATCTGAGGGACATTAGATACATCATCTTGTTCGGACTTCTTTGATGATTTACCGGACGATTCTTCATATGGACTATCTTCTTATTGCTGTCTAGGCTCTTTAGTTTCTTCAAGTGACACTTTCTCCGTCACACTTTATCTCGAAACTATAGATACTTGCAAAAAGTTTCCTGTCCATGTTCTTATTGATTCTGGCGCTTCAGGTCTTTTTATAGATTGCTCCTTTGTCGAGAACAACAGTCTCTCTCGACAGTATCTGGAATCCCCAATACCTGTATGGAATGTCGATGGCTCACCCAACCGAGATGGCCCCATCGATTCTTATTGTGATGTCAATCTTTTTGCACCACCATCATATTCCGAACGCCTTGACTTGGAGATTTCCTCCATTGGCAACTTCGACGTCATTCTCGGCTTCCCTTGGATTCGAAAACATAATCCACGCACCGGTGTCATAGACAAAACCCTCAAGATATTTCAAAAGGGAATTCCTTTGACATCCCTGACTGTGGATTTGATGTATGAATCAAGAGTTGACACTCCTTTGGATCCTTATGAAGAATTCATTGCTTCGGTTGATCTCAGATCCGATGTTGGAGATACTTCGCGTACTACAACGGTTGAAGAAGATATGAAAGCGTTCATACCAGAGAAGTATTGGGATTACGAAGACATCTTTCTTAGAAAGTCTTTCGACAAACTTCCTACACATTCCGACTTCGATCATGCTATCAATCTCAAAGATTCTTTCACACCACAGCACGGAAAACTCTATTCCTTATCTCCTCGAGAACAAGTCGAACTCGACAAGTTTCTAGAAGAAAATCTTTCAACAGGACGAATACGACCTTCTAAGTCACCCCAAGCTGCTCCCTTCTTTTTCGTAAATAAGGTTGAAGAAATTAACGCTGATACGCAGCTCTCCCCTCTGGGCATGGAAACGTTAATATTCTCATTTCCACTTCTCCTGAACCATAGCGCGATACCTCCGCAATCAGCGAACGTACGAGACACCCGCGCAACATGCGATACTCGCGCGCGCACAGCTACCAATCCCTCGCCGACTTACACGAAGCTTCGCGCATACTCAGACCTCAGATCGCTATCTTGTGATAACCTCTCGCTCTGTCCTAGCCCTGCGACCCGACCTCAACACGATGAAACACCACGATTAACACGTCCTACGCGTTCGGATGCCGAGTCCGATACAAGGGATGTAATTCGCCCGGTCTCTTCTCTTCCTTTCACCTCTTTTCATGTGATACCCACCTTTTATTTCCAATCCTTCGCTATCTTCACCATCCTGAAGCCGATTCACCTCTTTTCATGTGACATTTTCACATTTCTATTTCATTCACCTACCCTTTAACCCCTATCCCTTTAGAGTATAAAAACTGTCCTGTAGTAGCGAAATAACAAGAACCCAGTTCTCCCTTCTCCACCAGTCCGCGCTTTAGTTCTAAAAAACACTCATCCTCACTTCATCTGAGTCCCTTCTTGCTGCGTACTCGCCGCTATTACGATAAAGTTCCAGCGCGAAACCCTCGTCTCACCACGTAACCATCGCGAACCGCGTTGTCACCTAGGACATTTAGCTAAGCCCTCCAATTCTTTCTTATAGTTGCGTTCTCATACCGCATATCTTTTCCGTGTCTCCGTGTTTGTTTATTATACCGCGCGCTTTATCGCGTTACACTCGGGAGTGTCCCAAGTCCCATTCGCACACTAGCGACGTTTTCATCTTTTATTACCTCTTTATTCGGGGTCATAGACGTAGAAACCACATCAACGCTTTAGGTTCTGATCCAGGATTATGCCCAATCCAGGATTATCGTTATCTTAACGCCCACACAGTTCGTGATCGCTATCCGCTCCCTCTCTTATCTGAAATCCTCCAACAACCAAAATTCCAATCAGCAAAACACTTTACCATTATTGATGTTCGCTGGGGTTACAACAATATTTGGATTAAACATGGAGACGAATGGAAAGCCGCATTTATTACGAACCGTGGACTATTCGAACCTACTGTTATGTTTTTTGGACTCTGCAATGCCCCCGCCACCTTTCAACGGATGATGAATATTCGATTTCATGATGTTCTTGCAACAGGTTGTGGTCTTCATTTATATGGATGACATTATTATCCTAGGAGATACCCCTGAAGAACTCGAAATGAATATCCGACGCGTACTCAACATTATGCGAGAAAATAACCTCTCTTGCAAACCCGTCAAATGTCAATTCGAGAAAGATTCTGTTCGATATCTTGGACAAATTATCTCTCATGGGGAAATAGCTATTAACCCCACCAAGATTCGATCGATCTCCGATTGGCCAACTCCAAAACGCGTTCGCGACGTACAATCATTCCTTGGCACAATGAATTTTCGGCGCAGATTCGTAAAAGACTTTTCTTCCATTGCTCGACCTTTACATCAACTCACACGAAAAGACGTTAAATTCGCTTGGTCTTCTGACTGTCAATCTGCATTTGATAAATTAAAACGAGCTATCACTTCCAAACCAATTCTCAAAGCTCCCCATTTAGACCTACCCTATATCCTCGAAACTGACTCTTCTGGATTTGCAATTGGCGCCGTACTTATGCAAAAACACGATGATAAAGTACATCCTATCGGTTATTATTCCGCTTCCCTTTCTCCTGCAGAACAAAACTATTCCACCCCCGATCAAGAACTTCTCGCTATCATTAAATCCCTTTTACACTGGCGACACTTGCTTGAAGGAGCTAATCATACTGTCACCATTCGCTCTGACAATCAAGCTCTTAAGTACTTCATGACAAATCGCACCTTGTCACATCGTCAAGCACGATGGTCAGAATTTCTCAGTCGATTCAACTTCTGCATTGAACATATTCTGGGAAAGCGCAATAGAGCTGATGGTTTATCTTGACGGCCCAATTATGTTCCTGATGGTCTAGACAATATGGATAAAGCTTTGTTATCGGAACATCATTTTATCAATGCAATCATTAATTTATCCTCTTCTAGATTCTTAGACCAACTTCGCTACCCTTTGCCGTTACTGCCTCACATCTCCTCTAAACTTTCTGATCCCTCTTCCCAATGGTCCCTCATCGATGGTCTGGTTAGAGATGCCAGAGAACGTATAGTTGTCCCCAAGGTTGTTTCTCTGCAGACTGAGATTATTCGTTCACCTCATTCACCACCTCATGCTGGGCATCCTGGAGGTCGTGCTGACCAATTATATCATTAAAACAGGGCATTGCCACAATAGCGTATGTGTATAATACCACGTACTTTAATGAAAGGCCTGTCATTCATTTTATGACTACGTTTTTGTGATAATGACAGGACAATGACAATGGGAGATTATCAATGCATTTTCATTGCTGTTTTCATTGCGTTTTCATTACTGATGGGTGAGGGTGGGTGCTGGGCGTTATCATTGCATTTTCATTGGCGTTTTCATTGCGTTTGCATTACTGATGGGCGAGGGTGGGTATTGGGCATTATCATTGCGTTATCATTGGCGTTGTCATTGCATTTTCATTACTGATGGGCGAGGTTGGGTACAGGGCGTTATCATTGCGTTTTCATTAGCGTTTTCATTGCATTTGCATTACTGATGGGTGGGGGTGGGTACAGGGCATTGTCATTGCGTTTTCATTGTGTTTTCATGAATAATGGGTGGGGAAGGGTACAGAGCATTATCATTCCATTATGATTGGCGTTTTTTTCATTGCATGTTCATTAATAATGGGTGTACAGGGGATTATCATTGTGTTATCATTGGTGTTGTCCATGCATTTTCATTAATCATGGGTGGGGAGTACAGGGTGTTATCATTGCATTTTTATTGTGTTTTCATTAATAATGGGTGGGTGTGGGTATATGGTGTTGTCATTGCGTTATCATTGGCATTTTCATTAATAATAGATGGGGTGGGTATAGAGAGTTATCATAGTGTTATCAGCGCCGAACATCCCCTACCAGCTGCCCATCACCTTGTCACCAGCCCCACCATCACCTATCACCCCATCACCACCCTCCACCATCCCCCATCTGCTCATCACCCCTATCACCTCTCCATCACCATCTCACCTCCTACCATCACCCATCATCTTTCCATCCACCCTCCACCATCCCCCATCACCACCCTCCACCATTCTCCATCATCTCCCCAT
Source organism: Hygrocybe coccinea (assembly GCA_963555575.2). Taxonomy (NCBI): domain Eukaryota; kingdom Fungi; phylum Basidiomycota; class Agaricomycetes; order Agaricales; family Hygrophoraceae; genus Hygrocybe; species Hygrocybe coccinea. Next base: position 1,756,660 of record OY741999.1, read on the forward strand.
CCACCCTGTACCATCTCCCATCATATTCCTGTCCCCCCATCACCTCTCCATTGCCTTCTCACCAACCCCTACCATGTCCCATCATCCCCCACCTTCCCCCATGTCCCCCCCCCCCCACCTTCCCTGATGACCCCCACACCATCCCCCACCATTCCCCATGACCCCCACACCATCCCCTGCCATCCCCCACAACCCCCACACCATACCCATCATCCCCCATGACCCCCACACCACCCCCCACCATCCCCATGACCCCCACACCACCCCCCACCATCCCCCACCATCCCCCATGACCCCCTGTCATCTCCCCACCATCCCCCATCATCTTCCCATTCACCCCCCACCATCTTCATTCACCCCCACCATCCCTCCCACCATCTGCTATCACCCCCAATCATCTTTCAATCACCCCCTATCTCCCTTATCTCCCCCATCATCTCCCCCTCCATTGCCCAATCTTCCCATTACCCACCAACCCAGCC